>JAUCMT010000026.1:13644340-13659714 GCA_032357475.1 Enteromius thamalakanensis
TCTGTGTTTTTCTATCAATATGGGGTGATGAGGTGTCTACATTAATGAGGAAAAAATTAACTTAAATTATTTTATCAAATGGCTGCAATATAACACAGAGTGAAACATTTAAGGGGGCACACACAACTGAGCACACTCTCGTATTTGTCAATATTTAACAGCAAAAAAAGAGATGAATTCTGAGTGTCTCTGTGTTAATGTATGGTGCAGACGCACGGTTTTGTTTACTAGAACACTGACCTGCGTGTGACGCTTCCGGTGATATTAACATCTTGCCTCTCTAAATGAGGACATACAGTAGGATACATGAATAACATCTCCAGAACTGCTCCGAGAGTTACTCCAAGAGCATTTGAGGTTTCATTTGGGTAAATCTATCATCATATCATGTACACACAGAACTGTAAAGCTATTCATGGCAAGCTATCAAAATAAAAGACTTTCTTTTTGTCGTTATTCATTTATTATTATTATTATTATTTTAAATGACATTTTTAAAAATCCTTTCTTCTTAGTTTGTTTTTTTTTTTTTTATTAAAAACTTGCTTAGAAATACAAATTTAACAGAACACATACTAAGGTAAAGATCCATGGGTTCAAGGATGGCCAAACAATGCATAGCGATTACAAATCATAAGACAAAGAGTAAAGAAAATAGCAACTAACAAACGTTTTCCTCACAACATAAAACTTGGTGGGACTAACTTTGCTCGCGAAAAAGAATGTAGCTTCGAAGGAAGTATGGGCAGGCCCAGGCTAGTATCATTCAGGAACCGGTATCGAACTCGGGGTATTGGTATGGAAATTTTTTGAACGATACCCAGCCCTACGAGTACTGCGAAGCAGAAAAGTAAATAAACTTCAAACTGACTTGAAGTACTACTAGGGGGAAGAAAAACAGCTTTTTGGTCATGGTCATTGAGAATTGGAATTCATTGAGTTCACAGAAATGCAAGATCCTCAAGATTAATCCCTTGTGCTTATTTCCTTCTTTCTTTTTTAACCAAGTGTCTTTTATATGAATAAATAGAATGGAAATGGTTGAGACTGGTTGATACAGGATGTGGAACTAGAATGCAGGGTTGTAATCACCACTTATTTTCAGTCGGGCTTACCACTGCAAAACGTAAAGACAGTGCATGATGTTTTTTTTTTTTTATGTTCACTGTTCGATATCGTCACGGGTAATTGGGGTGAGCAGTGGATTGTAGTCTGAGGAAGTTTTCTTCACCACTACCGTTTTGTGTGGTGAAACATTTGCTGACAAGCTGGCGTCTGAAACTGCCATCGCATGAAATGCACACATTGGATTTTTTTATTTTGAATGAGTTCCTTTTAACGAACCTAAAACTATTTTAAAAGCTACAGTAAGAGGAAGCCTGCTTAAATACATATTCAATAATTCCATGACTAGAAAAAGAATGGCCAGAAGCTTGAATATATTGAATATGAAGAAGTGAAAAAGGTTGAATGATGAAGAGTAATGAACACCATTTTATTATGCAATATGCACAGTTCAAAAGTTAGTCACCAATTTTTTAAATAACCCTCTTATGCTCACCAAGGCTATTTAATATAAAATACAAAGAGAAACATTATGAAATATTATTGCATTTTAAGGACTATTTTGTCTGTGTATATATATATTGTAAAATGTTTTTTATTCGTATGATCAAAACTGAATTGTCAGCATCATTCCTCCATTCTTTAGCGTCACATGATCCTTCAGAAATCATTCTAATAAGCTGATTTGTTGTTCAAGAAACAATTGTGTGAATTAATAATTTTGTGGAATATAGCGTTCAAAAGAACAGCACTTTTTAAAATAGAAAAAAAGGTTGTTACTATTCAATTTCAATTGATAAATTTAATGCACCCTTCTTCTAAAGAGCTTACTGACCACAAACCTTTGAATGGTGATGTACAAGATGGACATGTCTCTGTATTCCATTGAGTCTACATTTACCTTTTAACACCACTTTTAGATATGACTGCAAATATAAAATGTATTTAATTACAATTTATTTTCATTATAAAAAAACAAGCATCAAGATGGAAGAATAGACTACGGTGTTATGATTGTTGCACAGAGACACAAACCTAGAAATTACATTTTAAGTGATTAACCAAGAACAAAACCAGCTGTAGGTTTAACAGAAAAAGCATTGACCGCTGAAGTAATAATCAGAATGTTATCTGTAAAGTCTCTAAAGTGGGTGATATCTCAAGTCATGAGCTTTTAAACTGCCAAAAAGTAAATGTTGACCACATCTCTTCAGCAAACATCTGTAAAAACTTCCACCACAACGCAGCTCCTCTACTCTGTCCCTTTCACATACTTTTATAAACAAGTATTCATCATATTTGAACAGCAGATTAAATAACAGCTCCAAGTGCATTGCTCCATATCTACTCATGGTCCATTAACCCTCTACGATGCGTTTCAACACAGATCCCAGGGAACCTTTAGCCACTTGTAGAGGCGTCATCTTTTCCTTGTTCTCAATGTAGATGCTGGCACCATGTTCCACAAGGAGTTTTGCAGCCTCTGTTCGCTCCTCGTCACATGCAAGATGACTAGCAAAAACAACAGAGGAGTTTGGCATGAACCTTTTAACGAAGCATTCATGCATAATTATAGGAGCCAATAAAGAAGAGTAGATGAAGAAGAGTAATGCACCGTGGTTCTACTCACAGTGGTGTGTTTCCCTCAGAGTCTTGAATGTTGGTAGAAGCGCTCTCTTTCAAAAGAAGTTGAATAAGTCGATAGTTGCCTTTGGCGGATGCTCTGTGTAGAGGAGTGGATTGCAGTTTATCTGTGGCATTAGGATCTGCACCGTTTTCCAACAAAATCTGAGCTATCTGTTAAAAAAAAGAAAAAAAGTACATTTTAAAAGTATTTGTTATTAGATATGATGATTATAAAAATGTAATATATTAATCTAAACATAAATAATTTCTAGAAACATTTAATGCTATTATTTAATCAAACCGAGAACTGGAAATATATTAATTAAAAAAAAAGAAATATAAGAAAATATGAATATAAAGAGTTTCCTAATTGTCTGTAGCTGTTTAATATATCTGGTTAATAAAAAAATATATTAATATAAAAAGTTTCTCAATTTTTAATATTTAATGTAATATTTTAATATAATTCATTAAAAGGAGCTGGAAAAATCTTAATATAAAAATATTATAAACATAAACAATTCCATGATTTTTAGAAAGATGCAATATTATTATTTATTATTATTATCATCTCTCTTACTTCAAGTGTTGGCAATATACTATTGTAAAACACATGGGAAAATATTACTATAAATAGCTTCACAATTTCCCGGAAAAATTAAATTAAACAAAAAAACATTTTCACTTTCATCAAAACCTAGGAAAATGTTGGATCCTCATGACGCTGTGCTCCTGATTTCAGAGTGGAAATTCATTTTGTGACCCCTGATTATGCTGATTTTGTAAGCTTGCCCACTTGCAAAGAAATGTACAATTAATAATAATATAAATAATTACTATAATTGTAAAAATGTTATCTGTTTCATTAAACAAAGAGAAAATAAAAAAAGGAAAAAAGCACATTACAAAAGAGGTTATAAATTGATCATGTAAGCTATGACATACATCAGAGTCAACAAGACTGAGGGAAGTTAGTGACCGAACGGCTTAAAAAAAAAGAACTGAAAGTGTCTTTAAAGAGGATCTTTAAAAAGAGAGTAAACCAAACTCTTTCCAACTACGAGAAACGTCTTCCCTTCGCCATCAAGGGCTTCCCCACTCAGTCAAGTTATTCTTTGGAATCAAATACGTATTTCAAATCACAGAAATAGAAATACACGAGGTGTTTTTTTTAGGATTATTTGGTTGATATTCTGTATTCTGAACCTAGCGTAAAAATTACAGATCCTTCATTTCTTTGCAAGTGGGCAAACTTACAAAAACAGCAGGGTATTACATTATTCTTTTCCACTGCATCTGCAGCAGATTGTTTTGTAATTCTTTAAAATATTGAGATATATACATTCTACACATACATATAAGGCTCTAGATCAGAAAACAAAGTTACAATTCCAAACCAAAGTGACACAACCAAGCTGCTTGTTTTAAAGCAATCTAAGGCATAAAGTGTAATATAAATAAACGTAACATGCAGTGCAGTTATATCAGGGCTCGCAAAATCTTTCTAAATCCCTAGTAGCCATCCAGTTTTTGGTAGCCCAAAATAAATGTAAGTAGCCGAAGACAAAAAATATTATTTTTAATTTATACTACGGGGCCGTTGAATGCTTGAATCTGATTATTATTGAATATTATAAAAGGAAACAAAACATCAATCAAAAAAATATGTTAAAACAGAACTGAACAGAAATTACTATGCACTCGTAAGAGCAGTGTAGAATATTCAGTGCCGCTGCTGGCTAAATGGGTGCCCTAAGCAGAATAGTATTGTTGTGCCCCCTCCCTCAAAAAACACCTACTAGCCTATATGGGGTCAAAATAGAACTTTCTATAAAAAAAAGTAAATAAATTAATTGTTATTACATTGTATTATTTTTAAATTACAATTGTGGCCCTAGACAGAAACTATGATTTTATTAATACAGTGTGATTGGTTTTATGGTCTTAAGCATTCAGAAATCACACAAAATAAACGCCCACGTTATTGCTGAATAAATTAAATAGACTGAATAATTTCTATTACAAAAAGGTGGCCATTATGGCCAAATTAAAAAATAAATTATAATAAATTAAGTGGATATCTGAATTAAATCTTTGGTCCATATTAAACAAACATTGGATCGCCGATTATCAGCGCTTTGGTGCCCTTTGCAGGCATTGTATTACATTATGTATTTTTACAGTGTTATTCAATGAAACCATAATCAAACCATATATTGCCTCGTTGTTGTTGATGAAATCACCGACAATAAAGCATTCGTCTACTAACGTCAGTCAAAAGTGTTTCACCGGATTATAAACCTATTACCTGAAATTGAAGCATCGGCTTTTAGTTTTCTTTCTCCGTGCCGGGTTGCGCTGATGTCTTTTCACTGATAAAGCCTAGTTGTCCATCAATTATGATTATTTGTATTCATTCACAAACATAGGCTAGGTGAGAGCGCCCCGGGCCAAAGCGGGAATGCGTGTGCTTACACTGCGTTTATCTTTCTTTTTTTAAGTATATTTAATAATTAGCCAATATTTAGCCTATATGCATGTTCATGTTTAATTTTTTCTGTTTATGGAAAATCTTGATAGGGTGGCAGGTCGCTACAAATAAATAAATGTATGAGAAACAGATCCCACAATAACCTGAGAGTCCAACTTCATTAGCTGCGTTTGTAGCTGGTTTGTAACCAGACCGATAAACAAACAAAACAGACGAGTTAACTTCAGTCCAGGCGCGTGACCCGATGAAACCGTCCATACACAGTTCGCGCGATCACGAAGTGAAAGTAAAAAACAAGCGCGAAATCAAACGCGATTTCAATACTTAACCTGATTGACAGTGGCTTCCCGATGCCCGAAAATTACAGAATCACCCAAACATATTTGTGAAAGGCGGCGAAATCATTTAAATATATTTTTCCTCTCTATATCCTGACGGGCAGGGCTGAGATGGATTTTGGTATCCCCACTGAAAGACACAATAGCCCCGGGACGTCGGGCTAGCGATTTTGCGAGCCCTGTATATCAAACTTATTATTACCCATAACCTAAGATTAAGATTAGTCGATAAATAGTAACTCAATTGTCAACACTTCAAAACAAACCCTGGAAAAAAAATAATTTAAATAATAATACTTTATTGTTGATGTTGAATAGTGTGATCTCATAAGACCTAAAGTAAGGGCCTGCAATAACAGTGTTGATTAATCATTTTATCAATATATATTGATAGTATTATATACGTATATAAATATATAAATTAATCATTTTAGCACAGTGTATATATATATATAAAGATATTGTTTCACTATAACAAATGTTCATGTAATAATATAATGCTGAAAGCTACCTCATATCGGTTTTTCGATGCTGCGTAGTGTAGTGGGGTACAACCATTCTGGTTCACAACATTCAACTGAGCTCCTTTGGATATTAAAGATCTGACAATTTCTTCTCTTCCAGCAGATGCTGCTATATGAAGAGGAGTCCAACATGCCTAAAATGACATAAAAGGGTAAAGAACACCACCAAGAGGATATGCAGTGAATGACAAATTATCATAGTGCTGCTATCTGGACACGTATCCACAAAAAAACTGATTTCAGATATGAATAGATGTCATATATGAACTTTAAATGAACTAGAGATCAATAATAACACTGAGAGGAACGTTTCTTGTTAATTACAATAACGCTGAGGCTTCTGGGCTGAAGCATGACACTGACTCACATCATCTTTCAGATCCACTTCAACTCCAAGATCCAGCAGAAACTGCGCGATATCCACCTGTCCAGCTGAGCAAGCCCAGTGCAGAGCAGTCCTGTTGTCCTGAATCAAACGAAATATATGCGACAGTAACATTTGAATCAACGCACAGACTTTAACATAGCATCGTGCTAACACCGTATACGCGCACCTACACACTGCCCACACACCTGATCTGTTCTCGTCGCCTGGGAGCTATCAGAAAACACACATTTTTTCAGTTCTTCAAACTTCCCAGTATAAGCCAAATTACAGATTTCTACATTTGATACTCTTCCCTCCATCTCAGAGTTTTGGGGAACGCCAGGATGACAATTCAATCCAAATGGTCCCGCCCCAAACAGACAAGCTTCAATTTCATTGGATAAAAGAACTTAGGTGCCACAGACCGGTGCCCGATTAAAAGAAACATACAATAATGCTTTTACAGTCAATGAGGATAACTATGAATGAAACGTGAAAATCTAAAATTGTAATAAAGCTGATTGAGGCAATCAGTTGGCTAGTTTGAAGGTTTTATCTTAGTCGCAAAGCCAATGTAGCCATACATTATTTATTCCATTCAGAAGCTTTCTATTCTATAATATATTTATTTATTTTTATATTTCATTTAAAGAAAAAAAACCAAATCACTTTACATTAATTTCAGCTTTTTGGTGTTACATTTTTATCAATTTACATATGCACAAATGTAAACGTTACTAATAGAAAACGGAGGGAAATCAGAAAAGAGGACTAAATTAAGACAACAAGATTTCTAATATGTGTGCATTTAACGCATTTGTATTGATTATTTGTGCACCTTGCCTTTTTCGTTATTCCTCCTGTAGTTTTTTTATTGATGGGAACTAAAAATGACAGTGCAGTTTCCCGGCGGAACAATAATCGAGGTGAACACACACATTTGAGCACATTTTTTTTTTCGATGTGTGATTTTAAAATAGCATAATTCTGGTGTTGCTTTACAGACAACATCATCATTTTCAAAGTGGGTATAAATCACGATTACAAGGTATTTTTTTTTACATAACGTTTTATTACCCTGCGCAGTTTTTTTCATCTGGCGCGTGACGTTAATGTTACATACATTTTGAATCACTCTGGTTATTTTATATTTTGTTCGTAGTTTGGATATCAAATACTCACAACGACTAAACATCACAGTCGGCGGGAGATCGGTGAGGTGAACATGGCTTCAACAGTGGTGAGTGTTCATTGGTGTTAACATTCGTCTAAACACGTATGAAAATATGTTTCATTACTGTCTTTATCAATTGTGTTCACTGAGCAGGACTTTAGGACTCTGGTTGATCAGTCGTGCAGATACTCGGATGAATTCGTCAATATCTATTATGACTGTATGGACAAGAGAAGGAGGGTATGTTCATCTCATGCTAGTAATCTGTGATGTTGAACGTGATCATGAATGAATGAATGAATGGTTTCAGAATCTGACGAGGCTGTATCTGGACAAAGCGACGCTGGTGTGGAATGGAAATGCTGTCACAGGTCACGATGCTCTCAGCGAGTTCTTCGAGTCTCTTCCGTCCAGTGAATTTCAGGTGCAGTCTCTTGACTGCCAGCCAGTGCACGGTATGCAACAACCTGCTCGTCATATTTTAATTATTCAGTCATTCTTGAAGATGATACAAGTCATAGATTTGTTATGATGCATTATAAAAGCATATTGCATTCTAATATTATTCCCCTAAAACATAAACTATAATAGCTGGACATGTATTATTAATAATTTATATTTTCTATTATGTCATTTAATTTTTTTCAGAACAAGCAACTCAAGGCCAAATGACATTGTTGGTGGTTACAGCTGGCTCAGTGAAGTTTGATGGAAACAAACAGAGATACTTCAACCAGAATTTCTTATTAACCGCCCAGGCCTCTCCTAACAGTGATCAGCCCGTTTGGAAGATCGCAAGCGACTGCTTTCGCTTTCAAGACTGGGCAAACTGAATTGTAGCTTCAAACCTTTTGTATAGACTTTTCATTTTTGGAAACTCATTGCAATTTAATGTGTTGTGTAAATAAAAACTTTTTTTTTTTTAAAGAAATTCCACACAATTTTATTAGAAAACCATTTTACTTGTTCTCTGCAAATAAACCATACAGTGAACCACAATAAATAAGCATCATAGAACATTCTACAAGCAAATTCACAATTTCTCAATGCAAACATTTGACTGCTCTCTATTTTTGCTTGTGGCGACTGGAACCCTGAGGGGTTGTGTGTGGACTTAATGTGGGCGACTGCTGAATTCATTGGTTTAATGGCTATGTTAACAATGGCTAAAATCCCTGACAAAAAGAATAGTGCAAATGACAAAATAATTATAAATAAAAACACTTTCTAGAATGAGACATTTGGTAACCCAACAGTTACCAAATTACAGTGTCTGTACAGATCACAAATCCTTAAAGCAAAACAAATAAATTAAACAAGGGTTCAAATTAAATGTCTAGGTTCGACCAAACATGTTAAAATACAGAATACAATATTAAGTGACTGACAAAGCTTCCTCAACCTCACTTTTTGTTCCTTTTCTGCTTTATAAAGTAAGTATTAAGGGCTGGTTTATTGACATATAAACATTTAACAGTGAAAGGAGTGGAATGAAAAGATCGTAAAGACGTGATAAACTTTACCTCAGGCTTGAGAAAGGAAAAACTTTCTAAAAAACGTTCCCTTCATTTAAGTTCAGTCTAACAAACAGGCCGAATGAGCAATAAACCCCTTGCCAGTCATCTGGGTCAGTCCATGAACATGTATTTGCTAGTACGCGTCAACTAGTATTCAAAACATTGTAATTCAGTGACATTTTCATAACAAGAAAAAAAAAAATTTCAAACCACAAGAATATAAAAAACATGGTTTATAACCATTACGAAGACTAACTCCTAATGCACTGCATGAATGAAGCACAGTAATCAAATTCTAATTTGCAGCCAATCGGGAATTGACGTTGAAAATCGTGACCAATCAGAAGGCACAGAAACATCACTGTATGACTTGCGTCTAAAGGAGGCGGAGTTTCACAGTGCAAAGACTTCACCTCAGCTAGCAGTTTGTGTTTTCTATCAAACCAAACAATTGTAAATTTTTACAAAAAAACAAAAACATTTTCACACGTTCGGAAAAAAAAGCGCAAGGTGATGGCAGTATCTCGCTGTTGTATAGATGAAATACTAAAAACAAGAATTAGAAGATGCTTCACGGTGGGTAAGATAAACCGTCCTTTACCCAACAGGTCTTAAGCTGATCAGCTACGACTTTAATCGTAAACTATTTCACAGCAGAGACTACAGAGCTCTGAATGAAAAGCCCACAAAGCTAGGGAATAATAATACACAGACCAACGGTTTATCGACATTGTTCGTCTTTGAAAATTTGTGCACATTACTAAGCAATGGGCAGTGGTAGAAGTTTTGGCAAAAGGTGTTTTAACATTTATTGATATACAGCAATGTCGCACGGCAAGGAGCTGATGAAGAGGTCTTTGGCTGTGATAGTGGTCCTACTTGTGGCCATACATTCTTTCGATGTCGTTGAGATAGTGGTTCTTCAGTTCTTTCCTCTTCAGCTTGAATGCGTCCGTCACCAGGCCTGTTTCAGGGGTCCAAGGCTCAGGGCTCAGATGGACCATAACTGGGATCTCAAAGCGCTGGAGTTTAACTAGAATGATGGGAAGACCATTAGAAGACTTGCTCTGATTCCATATTTTATACATCACCATTTAATGTACACTACTACTATGTATGAGTTTAAAAATACAGTAATAATGAAAACAGTAATATTGTGAAATATCACAAACAATGAAAATGAAATTACACATGATCTTCAGGCATCCTTCTAATAAATCATTCTAAAAGGTGCTAATCATTTAGAAAACATAACCCTGTGTTTATAAATGATTAATAACTGATATGTTAATATGTTTAGTAGATGGGAGTTATTAATCATTTACAAGAGATTGGATGATGATTAACTAATCATTTACAAAACATGACTATATGTTCACAATGTAGGCACACATAGCCTGTAACCGGCAGGTTTACGACTGATGAGTAGTTCACACTTTTAGAATAGAGGATGCAGAATGATTCACTCATGTATTAGTAGATAATAGCACAGTGTTGACATTTCAATGATTTATAAGTGATTAATAATATATTAACTAGTGATAACTTAACAGTTTAAAATCAACAAATTTAGCAGACAGCATTTTTTTAATTTAAATGTAACTAAAATACATTGTTTGCAACCACTTACCTTCAAAAAGAATTGTATCATTTAGTATCATGTATTAACCTTTTACTAAGAATTATTTCATGATAATCATGATAAGTAAATCATCAGCATATTACTCAATTTATGAATGTATAGTCATGTTGTGTTAATGATTAGTTCATCATTAACTAAATCACTTATGAATGCCTTGCAACTGAACTTTATTCTAAAGTGTCACCTTTTTTTTTGTAATCACTAAATCTAAAAAAAACTAAAATACTAATTATGTTACCTGAAATACAAAAAACTAAAATACTATCTTAAAATTATTTTGTCAACATTTCTAATTTTAGTTTCATTTAAATTGGCATACAAAAATGAAATCAAATTTAAAATAAGATGATAGATTAAACATTAAAAAAAAAAAAAACATAAATGAGAAATATTAATAAAAATGAGAAAATATTAAGTGTCTCAGTACAGTTAAACGATTAATTCAAAATTAAGGTGTATGCACATACTGTGTGTGTGTACGGTTTATATTTATTATGTTTATATAAATCAACACAAAATGTGTTAGATTTATGTATAAAACATGTATACCTAATATAAATGATATACAATATATACACACACATACAAATAAATACTTTAAAACATGTATATTTGTATAGGCTATATCTCAAATACACACACATACAGTATGTAAACAAACTCATTGTGAACGCCATTGATCTTAAAATATTGCTTAATAATTTTGATACAGAGTCCACATTTTGAATGCTTTTGGCATTTGTAGCCTTGCTGCTACAAATGCTATAAGTGATACTCACTTGAAGTGGCAACTTCTTTAATTTCTCTCAAAACTTCCCTTTCCATTACTGGGTGGTTGCAAATCTCTTCCCATGTGCCCTGAATGCCCTTCTGATTGGCCAGAGCTGTCAGCTTCTTTTGATTAGGAACAATGAAGCTGATAACGTAGTTCTGTTCACTGGTGGGCAGAGACAGAGAGAAAATAGGTCTGTATACAGTACGTCTGCTGTTCTAAAGAGAGAACCCTTTGTTGGGGCAAGTATCATCCCATATGCGTCAGACAAAGCTGGGCATACGAACCTGTTTGCGTAAGCGCAGATGTTGTCAACGAGAGAGCAGTTCTTCAGAGCTGACTCAACTTTGCCTAAAGAGACATATTCCCCAGCCTGAAGTTTCACAAGGTCCTTCTTGCGATCTAGGCATTGCATATAATACAGATAGATCATCATATGAATTTAATCAAAACAAGTAACAAGATGTTCTCATGCCGCTGAATCCAAACATACCGACAATCTGGAGACAGCCATCAGGGTGCACCTCTCCTATATCCCCAGTGCAGAACCACCTCTGGCCGTTCTCATCCACAAAGAAGTCATTATTACAGCCATCATTCCTGTTGTAGCCCATGGTCACATTAGGACCCCCGATGAGGATCTCACCACGCGGATGAGGCTTGTCATGCTTCGTATAGCCACCTGAAGTATAAGGAGAATCACGAAAACTGTAACTGTTTGAATTTTTCAAATCTGTACACAGATATTTTTTTTTTAAGATAAAGCATTTTAAAATTTATTGTGCAGCACTTCATGGAAATATTCTTACCAGGAGTGTCAATTTAGCATATTTGTTTATGTGCTTTTTTCTTTTTATTATATTTTATATTATGATTTTAATGTTCTATTTAGATTTTCTTCAGTTTTAGAAATTTGATCACTTCAGCTTGAACATTTTTTTTTCAGTTAGTGGCAAGACATTTTCTTTTAAGGAGAACGCCACCGTTATTTTCATATTCTACTATGTTCTTCCCATTAACCTAGACGAGTTGATGCTCGTCTCAGTGCATGCACTTAATTCACTCTAACATGCAGTACCACTATATTAGCATTAAGCTTAGCTCTTAGGTGATTTTACTCCTTCGATAAGAGGTGTCAAACTCAATTCCTGGAGGGCCGAAGCCCTTCAGAGTTTAGATGCAACCCTAATTAAACTGATCCGACTAATCCAATTCTTCAAAACTGCATCTTATGTGTGTTGGAGCAGGGTTGGAACTAAACTTCGCAGGGCTCTGGCTCTACAGGAACGAAGTTTGCCACCCCTGTCTTAGATGATATTACTGCGCCGAGGTCGAAGTGCTCTTCTGCCATATATTACATTTATCTTTTTTTGTCCACCTAAAAAAATCTCCACGTTTTATTTTGTGTCACCACACTAGTAACCATCTTTAAATAGGGAAAACATGGCGGTATTTGGTGGTTTCTAAATTCATCCCTGTTTGGATCCTAAGAAATGTATGGAGCTAAACTAAACGTTAACATAGTGGCGTCACACGCTAGAGAAGAACATAGTGGAATATGGAAAAACTGTGGCGTTTTCCTTTAAATGTATTTTATTTTAATGGGCAAAATCATTTTGCTTTTGGTGTTACTGTCACCATCAGATTACATTAACAACCATGCATTATACAGATGCTTTTATCAAAATCTTATATTGCAATAAGATACAGTTCATGCATTCTCTGATATTTGCTCTATAAGTATTGGCAAAGGTGAAAAACACTGCTCCTCAATATTCAAGTAAACTTGGTATGCCTTTGGTGTTTGTTTCTGGACATGTTTGGTGAATTGCTTTATTAAGATTTAAAGATATGAACAGTATTTACCAACCTTCTGCCCAGTCTTTGAGTTTGACCTCGCAGCAGATGAGAGGAGCTCCGACTCGTCCTGTGCTATAGTCAACCACTGCACAACATGAGATGACATGATCGTTACCACACACTGAGATAAAGCTCTGACCATTTTTCCAAATAAGTCTCTACAAGTAATATTAAAATAAACAGCTCAAGACAGGCTGGAAAAGATGTCCAGATGTGGCAGGACTCCTCACCCTCTGTTATAGTTCCCGCTCCACAGGTCTCAGTAAGACCGTAACCCTGACCAACAGGACAGCAGAAGCAGATGTTCATGAAGCGCTGCGTGGCGGGAGACAGAGGGGCTCCTCCAGACAGCATCATCCGCACATTTCCACCCAGCAGAGCTCTGACTTTCTTAAACAAACTGAACACATGAGGGAACAAAGGCGATTAAAACTCCAGACTCATTAACAAGAGCAAATGTAATTAACCGAAGGCCTATTTGTAACCCCTCTTACATATTACACAGGGGCGCATCATAACCCTTCTTGATCTGCTCCAGCTTGTAGTCGTAGGCCAGTTTGAACAGGGTTCTCTGCACGCAGCTCATCTCCTGCACTTTACTCATGACGTTCTTATTGATCCGGTCCATTATTTCCTAACAGAAGAAACAGGAGCGTGAGAACTAAACCAGTGAATAAAGCTTGGTGAAAATGTTTAGAGGAGTCAGACTTACAGGTACGGCGGCCATTAGAGAAGGTTTCAGCACGGTGCAGTCACCCTTACTTCCCTTCTTAATTTTAGTTGACTACAAAAAACCAAAGACAAGCCATTCAATCATCAAACATCACTGCATTGTAAAAACCTCATACATTTGTGTAAAAGCGTGACTATATTCATCGGGTCCTGTAATAAACTGAAGTGTGGTACCTGATCAGACAGTGTTTGTGGTGAGGAATAACCAATCCTGCAGCCGTACGTTACACATGAGATCTCAGCCGTCATTTCCAGCACATGAGCAAGAGGAAGATAGGCAATGTACGTGTCCTTTGGTCTGTGGAGGCATATTTAAGCAATAATAAGCATTTCAGTGAGGCAGGTGTTGGAAAGCAACATTTAGTTTCCAAAGCAAAAGTTGCCTTTATATTTTCTATTGGTGAACTGATCTTTAGAAGTAACTTTTAGACCATTAAAGACAGACCTACAAGGTTGTTAATCAATGGTACATGCTTGAAGACGTCAGCTCAAATCTAAATTTGCAGGTGAAAAACTACATGATTTTGCTGAGAATTTCTACCAGAAAAGAACAGATGACCCATTTAAAAAAACACTGAGGATGATGTAATCATTTCCCTGCACTCTAAAGCGGATTATACACATGGCAACATTTGGAGCTATTTTGCCGGGCAACTTTTTATGAACAATGTTGCTTGTGCACTTTTACATTAAAAATTAATCATTTAAATCGGTTGTGGGCCCCGTGTTTCACCTGGTTGTCTATTGATGGCAACATTTACCAAAGTTGAGCAGCAACATCTCTCAAAAAGTTCCTCAGTGTATCATCAGCCTACGGCTACTTTTTAAGCAATGTTGCTGGGTAGCTTTGGTTAATGTTGGCAACAACAGGAAATCAGGTGAGACGCGGTGCCCACGACTGATTTACAGTATAAAGATAGAAACTTGTTAAACATTCACAGTGGGAAAGTGCCTAAGCAACATTGTTCAAAAGAGTTGCCTTGTGTATCAAAACCTTAAAACAATTGTTATTAATCCTATTATTTAATTTATATATATATATTTTTATATGTTTTATATTTTATCTACGTTATGTTTTTGCGTTTGTTTGTGTTATTTAGTGTTTTTAGTCATTTTTTAACCTAATGAAAATAAACCAACTGCAGTCTGAATGAGATTAATTGGAATGCACAATAAAAAAGAAAATAGTGAAATTTATTATTAATTTTAATAAAATTAAGTATTTAAAAAAATGTAGTTGTTTTTGGAAAAATTAACTCTTCATAT
>JAUCMT010000026.1:13659814-13688112 GCA_032357475.1 Enteromius thamalakanensis
GTATTCTCTCATTAAAGCCGTATCTTGCATTTTTCTATCTTTGTTTTTTGTCTGATTTTCAAATTCAAAAATTGAAAAAAAAAGTTTTACTTCAAATTATCAAAAAAAGTATTACATTGTGTTTTACCTCATAGCTAGATAGTTATATTTTGGCTCATAACACTAAGATTTTATTTTAATCTGTATGGTTAAAAAGAAATCAACAGAAAAACTATATCAGAAAAATACTTTCAGAAGCAAGCCTACTGTAGCACCCTACTGATATTTATACACACCCTAATCCAGGTATCCTCTCGCACTGGCCTGCCATGCCCCCGATCAGGTTACTGTGAATGATCATCACCCCTTTAGGTCTACCAGTGGAGCCGCTGGTGTACATAATAACAGCGAGGTCAGACGGCACAGGCTTCACTATGGGTATGCTCACTGCAACACAAAGAGCACATTGTTTTCTCCTCTGGTGATAGAGATGAATCT
Source organism: Enteromius thamalakanensis (assembly GCA_032357475.1). Lineage (NCBI taxonomy): Eukaryota > Metazoa > Chordata > Actinopteri > Cypriniformes > Cyprinidae > Enteromius > Enteromius thamalakanensis. The sequence continues at coordinate 13,660,292 of JAUCMT010000026.1, forward strand.
ATTACAGCTCAAATCTCTGTTTAGATCAATATTGCATGGGTGAACTGTGGGTAAACTACAGGCAATCACTGAAAAGGTTAATTAGCATATAAATAAAATGTCAACCGTAAAGTTGGTGCCCTGTCTTACGGTTTTCTGGCTTGGCTCCCAGCTCTTGCACAGAGTGCATGCTGTGGATCTGGATGCCCGGTGGATATCCCGCTGTGCTGATGCTCTTCCTGTCCACATAGATGATGTGCTTCAGACTGGGGATTTCTGGAAGAACACTCTGTAGGGGAATAAAAATGATTAAAACAGAATATTCAATGGAAATATTTAAAGCGGCAGGGCAAGTTAAACTGGTTTGAAAATCTAACAGACATTAAAACTCAACATTGGATGTATGTTTAATTTTGGTTACTTACTATGGTGACTTCAAACCAACAAAATAATCAACATCTTATGATGTTATATATAAAGGCTTTCAAAAATGTTCAGCAGTCCATCATAGCTAAGTGCTAGTGTTTTGTCAATATGTTGCTGGCATAATTTTTGGTTAAATTTTAACATCAGCTTTGGACGGTATTCTATGTTAAGTTGACACAGGCATTAGAACAGGTCACGACTTTGAGTTATGGTCACCTGACGTAAGGGTATGTATTTAACCTTCTTATGATATTGGTGCCCCGCCAGAAAATTTCCTGGGCATCGCCATTTGTGAATTTTATGGGTATAGCTTCTGGTCTCATCTGTGTCAAGCTATTTTTAGCTGTACAAAATAGTTCCTTGCTGCTTGATTTGGTTTGTCCAATCATGTTATTTTAATGTCTTATCTTAATTATGAACACACTGGTGTCTAGTACAAACAGTTTACTGCACCTTGTTATTTCCCCTTTTGTTCTAACGAACTGGACGCTTCACCCATAAACTTCCATGTTCAGGAAAAAGGTGGATAGTACAGGGCCTGTTACAGTTAAACCCTATTGTTATAGATGTTACTCAAGGAGTCAAACATGACTGAATATGAAGTCATGTGATTCAGCAAGTCAGATGTTCATTTGGTAACTGTTCTAACTCATTAACAAGCGAATTCAGACCAATAACCCATGAGTTTATAACCGGATTTGTTTGTTATATGAAGTACACTGGTTTTGTGAGCTCTGGAACTGAAATGCTAATTGCCACTGATTCATGGTAGCCTGTCATCTTAACCCATTCAATTCAAAGTAACTCAAGTAATTGTTTTGCTGTGAATCTGTTGTGAAAGTAGTGCTATGTCGCTGTCTTTAGCTCACCTTCAGTTTGGTTTCCAGCAATTCCACGCTGGTGACGAGGTGTGTAACTCCACACTCATTCAATCCGAAAGACACTGCCTCTTCTCCTAGAGTTGCATAAAAGGTGACCACTGCAACAAACCATATGAAAGACAGATTAAAAAAAAACACAATACATGCACAGCACATCTATGCGTCATCATATTAAAGCATGAAGGGATCAAACCTATGACTCAATTGAAATTATTTTTCCTTAGGGAAAAAAAAAAGAGGAAGTGAGAGTAAAAATAATTTGTTTCCTTACATGGAAAATTGCATCTGAAGCAGGTCTGAGCTGTGATCATCCACTCCGCACGTGTCTCACAGAAAATCGCAATTGTGTTTTTAGGCTGTTGGCCCAGTGCTGCCAGTCCACTCCCAAACTGAGTGACCTGAGTGTCCATCTCCTCATAGGACAGCCATTTATAATTACCAAGAATTAACTGCCAAGACAAAACCAAACACTTTTTTTAATTAAAAGTTTTTTTCTCTCTCAACAAATGGCAATTCTGGCAATGCTCACATTTCATTCGAATGTGAACTTTGTGAACAGCAAAATGAATACTCAATTTGCCATTTTCAATTCATCTGTTTTTACAATTCCCAATGATATATGAGGAAATCAGATATTTCAGATGTTTTTCGAAGCGGATCACCTTCAGGTAGGAATTGATGTGATTTATATATCAATTTAACCTCACGTACTCTTGTTGTGAATCATAAATACAAGCTATGTTAAAATGTAAGTTAGCTTTTAACTATTAAAATGTTATTTTAATTTCAAATAACAAAATGGGATATATTGATAAACTTCAATTTGTAATTGTATAAATATCTATAAATGTTACATATTACATATTTTTGTTTTAACATTATTACCATTTAAAATAAAGAAATAAATGCTTCTTAAAATATAATAAAACAGAAAAAAAATATTTCAAATTGTATAAATATTTTACTATATTTTTATTAAAGAAACACTGCTTTGGTAGAACTCTTTAAAAAAAAAGATGTACGACCTCAAACATTAGTAGAGTACATTTTCAAATCAAATTTGTTTAAGATCATCATTATTCACACAGGCCAGTTTAGGAGAGTCACTTGTTTAGACCAGCATCTGAGGAACTAAATTAAAAAGGTCATATGAACAACCTCAGTAAATAAATCAGATTAGAGCAGGAAATCAGAATTACACACTTGCATTGTGATCATAGCCTTAAAGAATACGTCAGAGAAGGGCGTACCTTTTTGAAGACTTTCCCACTCGGCTGAGTCTCATTTTCTTCGCTCAGAACTTCTCTGGTTCCCAGGCAGTCTGCTTTTCCGAAACGCTCCACCGCATAATCAAAGAGCTTATCAAGGGTGTCTTTTCCAGCAAAGTCCTCCGTGACCAGGGAGTCGAAGCGATCCACGGAGCGATACGGCCCATCCGTCTGACCAGTGGTGGACTTGGATTTGACCCTCTTTGCCAGGGCTTTCTTTTCCTGAGCTCCAGTCAGGAAGTACCATGGTAGAAAGCTCAAGAGTGAGTAGAGCCACACTACTATGTGTACTGGGAACAACAGAACGGTACTCAGGTCCATGTTCAGACACACGTCTGCTGAGAAGCTGAAGGGTACTGAAAGATGAAGGGATCAGGCCAAGCCTGAGATAGAGAGAGAGTTTGTTGCCCTGTGTCCAACTAAGGATCCCAGATCAAAGTTTAGAAAGATTAGCCAAGTGGGTGATATGTAGCTCCAAAATGCACAACCTGATGAGAATGACAGTAAGAAATAAAGGAAATGGTTATTATTTACTCAACAGCCCTACAAAACATTTCTATGAGAAAATAGAGTTTGAGGCTTCAAGGGGAACGGTTTGTATTCGTTCAGCTGCTTTAATGAGACAAGCGAGGCTTATTAGAAGACGCGGTCACATGTGACACACAGAAGACACATTCCAGGCCAATGAATAGTGTCTCTCTGGTGCTCCTTTAACGACTAGCATGAAGTCACAAACATCCTGTGGAGGCTGCACTAGCCTAAAGACAGGGCGGACGGCTGAACGACATGATATTAAAGCACACAGTCAACAGACATCTATTAATGTTTGTACAGAGGAAACTTGATCCTTGTTTTATCTAGTGTTCAAGCTGCTGGAACGACGTGACAGAAATGCCAAGGCCACAGATTAAATTTCAGGAAAACACTTTATCAAACACTTTATCACAGCAGATACACTTTATCTCAATAATAAATCAGGTATGTGAACCCTGGCTTAACATAACTTCATCCAAGATAAGGTCATCTCTCGATCACAAGACTGCCGTCAGATTAAGGAAGTAGAAATGAGTTGCACATACATGGAACAGAAACAATATCACCTTATCACTACTGTTTCAACCTGGACACATATAGCTAGATTTACATAGCTTTGCATCTTTCTGTTACAGTGCTGCCAAGCTGAGAATTGTCTTTGAAATTAGATCCCTTGAAACACAAGTCCTTACTGACGCCGAAGACAGGTGTGACCAACTGCAGGGGCTGTCGCAAATATATGAGCAAATGGCAAAAGGTTAATGCAGGACATACTCCACTGACTCAGCAAGACACTTAAAACAGCAGATAACCAAAGCTCTCTTACTATGGCAGTTAGTGAGATCCTTGTTTGTTTAGACTGACAACATTTTGGTTCAGAGATCAAGTTGTAATCAGTCCTGGTGAAACCGTGTGTCATGTTGACACAATCCAAAGCCTGATATAATGTTCATGGGTTGGGCAAAACAAATGCCTGCTATTCTAATATATATAAAAAAAAGACTGGTCAAGTATGCATGTGTGTTTATTTATATATTTATTTTTTGGGGCCAGTGCTGAAAAATTATAATTTGTCAGTATTTCAAATTTAAAAAACTTTTTTGTCTAATTTATTTTTGTATTTCTTTAATGGTAGAAAAGGAATTCAGACATCACAATTAAACTTTTTCACATATATAGCTTATTATTTCTGCAATTGTCTAAATATGAAAATATAAAAATTGTATTTAGTGTAGGAAAGACCAACTTTACCGGGCTTTATGCTGATAACAATATAATGTATATTAGGGATGCACCAATACTAACAATCTGGCATATAACGATAAGCCACATTTTTGTTATGGAAAATAATAAACACTCAGGACTTGTTTGAATTAAAACTAAATCCAGTTTAAACTATAGTATACATTAATTTAGACAGCACTATCATAAAACACATAATATAAATGGATTTTAAAAAAATTAAATAAAAATAAAACTACCATTGCCATTAACTATCATCATAAAACACACATAATATAAATGGATTTTAAAAAATAAATAAATATTATACATAATAAATAAATAAATACATAATAGATCAAGATATAAAAACCGGGGGCGACTGTAATTTAGTCTACAATTAAATATCCAATCCTTAAACATTTACATACCTGGGAATATCGAATCGAGTAATGCTCCACCCTCGCTCATCCAAAAGTTAATGACATTACCTAACAACAAATTAACTTACAAAGAAACAAATGCTGATGCTTACTGATGCAATTTTTTAATCTGTCCTGATAAGCTGAAACCTGTACAAAGGTTATACTCGGTGTGAACCCTAAAGCCTGGTGAGAGTGGTCAGTGAGCGGAGACAGCCAATGATATCCATGGCTGCGGCTCACCCCACTCACTGACCAGATCTTCAGCAGGTGGACACACAGAGGACTGGAACAGAATGATTGGATTCTGGATCTGATCCCATTAACTTTGTTATCATCGATTACAAACCGACCTGTGTTGACTAGGACACCTCATGACAAGATGACCTAAATGTACACTTTAAAAGTACACATCAATACTGCCGTTGAGAGTCTGTTACTACAACTCCTATACAAATATTAGCATAATTCATTGATGATGTCAACGTCGCTTCACAAAGTCTGTAAACATTTAGTTCTACAAGAGTAAGAAATACCTTACAATATAAATAAAAGGTACTTTATCTAATGTTTTTTTTTTATATATAATAAGGTTTTCCGACCTCTAAGATATCTAAAATGTATTAGCATCAGTTTTGGGCGCGTGCACATGATGTTCAAAACGCAGTCCGAGAGGATCGGAGATGAAGCTGCACGTGTTCTGTTCGTCACCGTGGAAACGGCTTGTTTTAATAAACGCAACACCATTTATTTTTGATAAATGAAATCTGGTAAAGATCTTTTATTAGACTAACAGTTAGTCTGATCTTTTGAACGTAATGAAGACGGTGATGGCGCCCTTTGTCGGATGCGAAACGTCAAACGCAGCATCATCATCATCATCATCATCATGGTGAGGGATGCCAAGACATGCGTTTCCATCACCTAGCCTCATATTAAATCATTGTGTATTAAAACTCTATTTACACATTTGAATCCTTATTCAGACCCAGTAATGACGTGTAATATTCAGATTTGATGAAACAGCTCGTTGTTAGCGAGCTACGTTAGCGTTGCCTTTATCGCTTTCAGCCATCTGTAAAGTTGTCGCAGTAAACAAGAAAAAAATAAAAACAGTCTCCTCGTTAAGTATTACTGAGGTGTGAGGAGTAGCTGGCTAGAAAACGATGCCGGTAAATCTTGCCGGTGTTTAGTCTCTTACCTCCAGAGCCGGTTTGTGTGTTTCAGTCTCTCCCGCTGCCAAGCGCAATGACCGACAGTTACCTCCGGCGCGTGCTGGTACACCCGGAAATATTGCGTCATCTGACTCCATATTTTTCAGCCAATAAGGTTTAGACAATGAAGCGAAAGCGCATCATTGACTTCCTGTTACTGGTAGTGCATTTCAGGTCACGGCTATAATTGTTCTAGAGTTAATATTATTAATAACACACTTCAAAAGACATCTGTAATTAACGAACAAATAATGGTAAAAAGCTAATTGTAAAATCCAAATCATATTCTATCTAGACAAACTAAGAAAGGGTATTGTAAGTGTTTCAAGATTATATATACATATTCTTGTTCTGTAGTTTAAAATGACATACTTATGTTGCCCATGGAAAGCATTAGCAGTGATGGAAGGCCGACTGAAAATATATGTTATAAAACACAATATGTGGAAAAAATAGACCGAGTCAAACTCATCAGATTAGATTGCTCAGATCAAGTTTTATTGACTGCTATTTACATGGTGATATATATGTATAAAAAAACAATATTTCATGACTGAAAATGTTGTAAATGCTGTGTTGCAGACACAGGCAACAGAAAACAGAAATTTTACCACAACATCATGCAGTTCAGTCCATTTATTTTTTTCCTTCAACCATGATGATATGATAACCAAACTTTGTTTTCACAGGAGGATCAGTATATACAGGTTTGTCCATAGTGCTGATGGGTAGTGCAAACGCTGCGTCCTGAAATGGTCCCACCATTGATCCTCTTGTCATCCAGCCAAGGTCACCCTGTATGCAAATCACAACTTAAAAACTATACAAGCTGCTGATAAGGTCGTCTTGATACTTCAGAAAATTAGAGTAGAGTGAAGAGTAGTATGAAAACATATTTTAATCAAAACTGTAAAATTAAAAGCTCCAGTGTTCTAGAAGCACTAGACAGCAGATTTTCCGAGGTGAACTAGATTTCTACCTCGGTGCACAATTCAAACGACAAAACAATAAACGCTTGAACATACTAATAAACACTTTTAATTATTTATTTATTCTTTTTGCAAACATATATACTTTTATAAAAATGATACAGAAAGGCTGTACATTAGTGTTATGATTTTGATTCATGGAGAGTGCATTAAATGCCATCTGCTGGTAAAAAAAAACTAATAGTACCTACAGGAACTCCACATCATGCAAGTCACATTCCTGCTACTAATCCACTGTTTTTATGCATGAAAAATATCTTACTCCTTGTCTGGCTTTGTCCTCACTGTATTGTGCTGCCACCTCACTGAAGCGCATGCCAGACTTGAGCTTCTCCATTGCCTCCATACACTTGCCATGCTTTTCACACAGAATATGCCGAACCTATCAGAAAATATGCCAAAAAAGAGATACATAATCAACAAACATTTTTTACATGGTGGTTTGGAAATTTCAAGGTTTCATTTAAAGGTACTTAAGACTTTTGCATATTATATTTACAATTATTTGCATATTGTGCTATATAAAAAATTACACAACAAGATGGTAAATGTAAAAGCACAAATAGAAAGTGCCAATACAGGCGGTTAAAATGTATGATGTGAAAATGTTAATCTAATTTCATGAATAAATAAAATGTATATTATAACTACATCTCTAAAAAAGGTAATTAACTACATTTAGGTACAAATTTATTCAAAGAACTTTTTTTTTCTTTTTCATTTTTTAGTTGTATTAGTTTCGTGTTTATTTATTTTTATAGGTTTTATTTATTATACATATACACACCGTGCGTCAAATTATTAGGTAATATTTTTTTCTGATAGCAAGTTTTAGAAGCTCAAGCGTATCTCTGCAAAACAGCTCTCCAAACTTACTGCTCGATTCTAGAAGATAAATTCTTCAATCAGTGTTTAAAGAGGATGCGATGCTGTTCCTTTAAGAATCACTCAAAACTTATCTGTCCATAAAGCCTATGAAAAAAAATCAGTCTTAATGGATTTCACAACACTTAGCATATTCTTATTAAGAACCTGACACATTGCACTTAGAGAATATAGGAAGGGTGCAGGTCTGGAAAATAATGGTGCTGGAGACTAAATGGTTCCTAAGGCTTTCTCACCTAATTCTTGACATTTATTCTTAAGTCTTTTGCAATTAACATGTATTTTCTTTTCCACCTATTTTTTTCTGACCCAATGGTTAACTCCTTAACTTTGATAGTTCTATTATTGCATTAGTATTGCATCCTTCTCATGGGCATTTAATAATTTTTAACTTTTTGTCTGAGTTCAATCTCCTTCTTGGGTAATTTTATCTGGAAAAAGAAAACATGCATAATAACAATAATAATTTGGCACACCTGAATATAAGAAGTTTTTGACTTTCAGCCTTCCCAGACAATGATATATTCCGTACATATGATTAAATACAAAATCAATAGTAGTTATTTAGATTGATGTGGTTTGGGATTGGTAAAATGTTCTTGAAATAAAAAATTCAACTGGCCAAATAATTCGGCAGACGGTGTATATATAACATCTAAACAGAAAGACGTTTAGCTGACTTGTATTAGGGTGGTAGTCTCAAGAAGTAAAACATGGTCCTCATCAGTTATACTGTATATAAGTAGCCTAATAATAAAATACAAAATTTCTAGTTAAAAAAAAAAATATTCCCCAATATGTAATAATAGTAACATTTATAATAAAAACATTCAGCCAATACATTGATTATTTGTAGAGTGTCAGTAAAACGTAGGTCTATTGTGCTAAATTGCGAAGCCTGTCTTGTTTTCAGGCAGCATCACTACAGCACCTTTAATGTTCTTATATCACATGACTTCACTGTTAACAATTCTGTGTCACATCTGAACGGATCAAGCGACTCGTGCTGTTTATCACTTGTAAATATTGCCGTGCGGGAGACTGATTCTGCTCTGCTTTGACACGTGGTTCGCAGATGCATCATGTAGCACTGCTTCGCGCTTGTCGAGTACTTGCTTCATGCAGTTTTGCGTATGCTGTAAAGCAGCACCTAATATCGGGGAGTCTCTGTCATTTCGGTAATCGGCCCATTACTCGAATAGAATGTCCCGGTTGTCCCAACGGTATGGGTGAGCGGTTTGCTAATGTCAATGATGTGGATCCAGTGGCCCATGGTGGCGGTGAGGTTATGGTAGGGGCAGGTGTATGTTATGTAATGTAGGAACACAGGTGCATTTTATTAATTGCATTTTGAATGCACAGAGATGCCCTGATGAGATCCTGTGGCCCATTTTTAAGCCCTTCATCCACTACCATTACCTCATGTTGCAGCACGCGGCCCAAGCACAGTGTTGAGGATGGCAGATGGGGGTAAGCTGCTTCTGATATTGTTTATTTTAACAGTTTTATTAAATGCTAAACTAATTCAATTTTATGCACAGGATAACTTGCAATTGTAGACTATTTTGTGCATGTTTAAAAATTTAGTAATAGTGCCATGCTCAACAGTTCCACGCCACGCGTGCATGCGATGTCACACAGGAAGGGGTAACGCAACATGTCACACTCCACCCGAGTCGGTTTCGCCTGATGGCTTTTTGTCTCATGCCTTTTAACCTGAGTCCGTTTCGCCCTATGCCTGACCTCACGTTTGGCTCTCGGCGAAGGCGGTCGCATCTCTCTCCTCTCCTTTCCTTATCTCTCCCTGCTGCTCCTCTTGTCTTGAGAGTTCTATCTCTGAGATCTCTTGCCTTGCTCTTCAAACAAAAAAGGAATTATGGATTTGATCAACTGGTCTCTGAACGCAATTGACACCATCTTCTCGATCAAAAGCTTCTCGGGGGAACCCACTTGTCCTACGGGGATGTATTGCAGCGGGATCCATGATGGACGGGTGGGAGAAGTGGCGCGTCATGTGCCTGGCAGCTCTGTCCATGGAGGATGTAGAAGATCTGGGAGTTTTTTTTTTTTTCGCCTCCTTATCCAAATGTATCTTACTTCTCTTATTTCCTTTGCTACCTCTCGACTGACCTGTCTTCCCCCCCAATGTGATGTTTGTGTATGGTCAGAGGGGTCCTATTTCACTGCATGTAACCTTGAATGTGACAAATAAAGGCTTAATCATCATCATCATCATCATCAACGTACAAGACCTGACACCAGATGTCATTTTTTCCAAGACCTGAATCCTTTCGGTCAAATTCACGATGCCGTTTGGTCCATGGACAAAGGCCTTTTAGTCTGAAGAATGACAAATTTTCATTTTATGACTGAGGATGTCCCAAAATGTACACCATACACCAGACATGTTACCCACTGAGCATGTTTGGGATGCTCTGGATCGGCGTATACGACAGCGTGTTCCAGTTCCTGCCAATATCCAGCTACTTCTCATAGCCATTGAAGAAGAGTGGACCAGTATTCTACAGGCCACAATAAACAACCTAATCAACACTTTGCGAAGGAGATGTGTTGCACTGATTGGTTTTTGGACACCCCCCCTCAATACAGTAAGCTTCACATTTTACATTTTAGAGTGGCCTTTTATTGTGGCCAACTTAACCAGTGCAATTATCATGCTGTCTAATCAGCATCTTGATATGCCACACCTGTGAGGTGGATGGCTTATCTCTAAAAAAATGCTCACTAACACAAAAAGAAATTAGGCCTTTTGTGTACATAGAAAAAGTCTATTTAGATCTTTGAGTTCAGCTCATGAAAAATGAAGGCAAAAACAAGTGTTGCGACTATAATTTTGGTCAGTGTGTGTGAGTGTAATTATATATATATAGTTAAAATGTACAGAATATGTATGTAACTTTTTTATGCAGATACAAAACCCAGTTTGTTTACCTTTACAGCTGTACCTCCTTTCTGAGCCTTCTCCTTCTTATCACCGTCTCCACTGCCTGAAGCAGCTGCCCCTGTCCAAATGCGAATGCATGTTAGCATATTTAAGTTATTACTATGCAATTAAGATAACACCTATTCATTTTCTATAGCTGCACTTGATATATAAGGCATGTTGGAATATTAAGCGAATGACACATTTGGCCACATTCCTCACACATTTCACACTTTAACACATTTAGTTAAGATACAGTACCCCGACATAGTTCATGACGCTTGTCTTTAAATAAACGAGACAAAATCCCCAGAAACACAGCAGAGTGTAACAATGTCTACAATCTGTTAGCCACAAACAGAGCAAGCTAGCTTTAGCACATCAGTATAAACATGAGCGTAACCGTACATTTGTATGTGTATTTTGTTCATGCACCGTCATATATTTGCTGTTTACCTTTAGCACCTTTGCCACCCTTTCCTTTTGGTGGCATCTCCTCGTGTCCAATGTTTTTTGTTCCACTTAAATAAAAAGCTAGCACACACCAGCTAGTTACGTTACTTCTGATTCCCACGCGGTTAGACTGAAAATTACACACCAACTATTAGCCAACAGTTTTACGGTAACGTATACGTTATTTCAGTCTGCGCCGAGTGGTAAACGACATATGCAAATACAACAGTTGGACCAATGCAAAGAAATGATACTATATGCCAAATATATAACTTTGCGCATAATATGAATGGACATTATGCGCTTGATTACATTGAAGAGACACAAATATTTATTTATTTATGAAATATTTTATAGTTAATATTTTATTTATTAGTAACAAAACAGATAATAATAGTAGGATTATCAATGCATTTTTTTTCGCAAATGTGCCAAACGTCAGCAAGGATGCTCGCGAACAACCCAACAGAACACCACACACCCTCATGATGACTGTAGCCTACTTTTTTATTGCAAAAAAAAAAAAATCATTAAAATGTTCAATGTTATCGGTTTTAAGCATTTATATTTTAAATTACGCACGCATCCCTCAAATTAAGCAAGTAATTCGCCTTTAGGCAGCTATTGATCGGAGCGAATCAGATTGCCGGTTGTTAAGGAGCAGCTGTTGCCATAGTAACAAAAAAGACAACACAGCCGCCTTCTGCTCTTGACACGAGAGGCGACGACGCATTATCTTAAAAATACATACATTTGACTCGTTTTTGTCAGTAAAACATGATGACTCACAGGTAATAAAGATTTTAAAAATTAATATTTTAAATAAAACTTTCAATTTACAAGTTAATTTACGCTCTTTGCCTGATCACATATCTTTTGTTTTCTTTAGATAAACCATTTTTTATCCAGAAGATAAGTGGCCGTAATCATATTCAGCTCTCAATGGGACAATAGAAACGTTCCTGCGACCAGCAAATGAATAAAGAACATGTTTGCTGAATTCAAAGTGTCATGGAGAAATATGATAAAGTCCTGACTCTTGGCAGAGGAGGAGCAGGTGTTGTGATGTTAATGAAACATGTCGATACAAAGAAATTATGTGCAGTCAAGAGAATACACGTGGACAGTTCCCGAAAAACAAAGACCAAAGATGTTGTTTTGCAAGAGGCAGATATTCTCCGGAGCTTGAAGCATCCTCATATTATAACATGGATCGACACTTTCTTTGACACGACTAACGAACATATTTACATTGTTATGGATTATTGTGACGGTGGAACGCTGGACGACCACATTAAAGAGCAGAAGAGTGGGGAATACTTTGCAGAAAGCAAAATTATGGACTGGTTTGTGCAAGTAGTCATGGCCGTCAGTTATATCCACTCTGAAAAAATCCTTCACAGAGATATCAAGCCTTCCAACGTGCTGATAACCAAGAGAGGGGTGATAAAGCTTGGAGATTTTGGAATATCAAAGATCATGAACCACACGCTCGATATGGCCTCCACTTGTGTAGGAACCCCTAGCTATCTGAGTCCTGAACTCTGTCAGGATGTCCCATACAGCAGCAAATCTGACATATGGGCTGTTGGCTGCCTGCTGTACGAGCTGTGTGCCCTCAAACCAGCTTTTGAAGCTAAAAATCTCCTGAGTCTGTTTTACAAGATTATAAAAGGAGAGTACATCCAGATCCCCCAGAGATATTCGGAAGGCATTCATACATTAATCGAGAAAATGCTGTCCTTGGTTCCTGAGAATAGACCGAGTGCGAGCAGCATACTTAGCATGGCCTATATGCAAGAACATCTGGGAAGCTTCATCGCGCAACAGGAGAAAGAACTAACAAAGGTGAATGCTGAAACCAGAGCTCAAACAAAAGAAGATTTTAATGGAATGATGACATCTATGGAAAGTGGAACAGATAGTGCCTCAGCTCTGCAAACAGAGACATCGTGCACTGATGAGGAAGAAGTGGCCCATGAAGGAACGGAGTCTGATTATTCAGAGGACTTTGACGAACATGATAGCTATGCCTCCTCAGAGGATGTTTCAGGGGAAGACGTGTCCTCCAGCTTTGTCAATGTGGCTGAAGAGGCTTTTGAGGAATCTAGTGGTAAGAGTATGATGTAATCATATTAATATTTTGTTTGATTATTATTTTTTGGGTTATATTTCCAAGGCAACAGGCACAGGCTGATGGTGATCCAACAACGATTTCATGCTTTTCCAACACCTTTGTGGATTCTCTACATTTATTTCCCCTCGCTTTTGACAGTTGTGTCTGAAGTTGAAGACATCTCTGACTATCCAGATGACTTTGAAGAAGCTGAGGATGATGGCCTGGCTGAAGTGGTCAGCTACGCCAGAGATGCCATGAACTGTGTTTCAGAGAATGACGTGCTTGATGTAGAACTGGAGCTCAAAGACGCAGGTGGTTTCTCTGTCACGATGAAAGTGTTAAAAGAAAAATACATGGGTAAACATGCACATTTTGACATTTTAATTACATTCTTTTTTTCGTCATTCACTTAATTGTGTTGTTTCCTTCTTTTGTCTTAATTGTATTTTACATCAAAGATGAATCACAGTCAGAATGATTACATAATTACATAAACATTGCAGTGATACATGGTTATCATTGTTTCAGAGCATTTAAAACGATTTCAATAATTGAAAAACGCCACATAGACTTTGTCTTGCATCATGTAAATCGAATACATCTGCAGATATCTGAATTATTTTTGGTACTGTTTGCCAACACATCTGCTTCTTAGAGAGTTTCTGCATATTCAAGTAAATGCTTTTCTGCTTTCTGGATTTATAGAAGATGTTGGCGCCTCGGTCTATGAGGAAATCAGCGGGCACTTTCTTAATGGCCTCACGCCAGAAGACCTCCAGCCACAATTCCAGCACATGATCGGGACAGACCATCTGGAGACCTGCTACCTCATTTTCAACCTAGACCAAGAGACCACATGCTGAATCATGTCTGCTCAATTCAGAGAAAGTAATTTTGTAACATTTTCCAAAGATGAGTCATTCTCTTACGGTGAGCCTGGTATTAGAGTATATTGAACACAGTGTGTTGTAGTATATGTAACCATACATGAATTATAACTAATATGATGAAATAGTTAGGTCTTGTAAATATTTGACATCAAGAAAATAAGACGTTTGCTCTAAGAACTCAGTACTCCTTTGAAAGTGTTACCTTGTATAACCAGTAGGTGGCACTCTGTAGTAAGAAATTGTGTAGCTTTGCTTTAACACCTATCCAGAAAATGAGCACATCATAGTCTCCCATCTCAACACTATTAGTCACATCACAGCGACGAAAGCATAAAACCGCTGCATTTTAAATTCACTGTATTAAACAGAAATTCATTATCAGTGGTGCACAGAATACTTTTTGAAGTGATCTAATAGATTTATTCAACACAGGTCTGAGAAATGATTCTTTATGTCTTTTAAACAATGATTGTAAATGTAAAAGCTGTAGAGAATGTCACATGCACATTCTCTGCTGTGATTTCACTGCACTATTGCAGTGTAAAACAAGAGACATTTGCTGAATTTGTAAATTTATGGTCCACAGCTGCAGTTGTTTTCCACTTAAGGCGTTTTCCCTTAAACTTGCCCAGATTATTCCGACAGGGAATTAGTGTGTGATCAAGAAACTGCCATGTGTAACTTTATGATTGACCCGGTGTTGTGTTCCATTAGGAATGTTCACAATGTTTCTCATGAGGAAAGTTTGTTATCAAGCCAGCGTTAGCATGGGAAAGCTGCATAATTGTTTTTTTTGCCAGTATAAGATGACATTGTTGTGTTTACATACAGTAATGAGGTTTAGGCTGTAGATGGTCTTGACATTTTGTATTTATACATCTTTTAAAAAAAAAACTAAATTGTATTGATAACAACTCTCTAAAATTGTATCAGTACCAAGTATGGTTATTTTTTTTTATTTATTATGTATCATGGTGTATTTAAATAATCTTCCACATGTGTGAGAAAGGCACTTCGGGGCAAATCCTTGAAGGAAAAACGTAGGTTAACCGCTGTAAAGAAAAAGAACTCGGAACATTAAAAATGTAAAGTCATACCCACAAAATATATTTATTTTTCATGTTATTTCGTGGAAAGAGTAAAGCAAGGATTGAGGAGTCGTTCAGGATAGAGCTTTAAAAATTTTTCCTTAAGCCTGATGGATTGCAGTGTGTTTCTTTATTTATCCGTCTAGTGGATGAGAGACCAGAATAGATGCAGACAGGCCTGAGAACGCTTTGAGTCGCAATCACCTTTGTGCCTTGTCACTTTAAAACCTGTCAATATTTCATCCATAGTAAAACTATAGGGACTGGAGGAGCTTGTCACTTGTGTCTTCAGGGCTTTGTACTAAGTTGGATGCATTATTGACTGATTTCTGCATGAGTGCTCCACCCTTCAGCTCAAATGTGCTTTCTTCTTGCTTTTTTATTTTTTATTTTTTTTGTTTATTCAAAAATGAGGCTAGCGTCCTAATTAGGAGTATTTCTTTGTTTTTGAGTTGTGAGACACATCATTAGAGAGAAAATAAAAAAAGTTTCTGAAAAATGACAAGTCGATCTTTTCTTTATTTACTCGTGTTGTTATTTTCCTTGGTGTGCCCTTATTATATTTTTTTCTTAATGATGATTTTAACAACCTGGTTGGATTCAGATGTAGTGTTGATAGGCAAATGAGATTTGGATAAGTTGCTATCAAGGTTGCAGTGGTCTAAATTAATATTTGAAGAGTATGTAAAGATACAGCTTTTAGTGTTTAGAGTTATTAATAGTAATACATTTTTTTTAATTATTATTAATATCACGTTTCAAAAAATTACAAAGACCTTGATACTGTACATTTTTGTGAATATTTATTCAAGAACATACAAGGAAAGTCTATTTTTACTGTTATATGTCATTTATTTTTCTTTTATGCCATTTTTTTGTTTTTTGGCGAATATGTCTTTGTGAAACATATTGAGGAAGATCATTTTTAAAAGTCATGATATTCCAAAGAGAAAGGAAGCTCTAGAGAGAATGGAAGGAAACTCATGTTTCCCCTGACCTTTAATAGACAGCACATGTCTGGCCTACACCGGTGTGAGATTCTCTGCTAGATAGACCCGATTAGCATACTGCTCCTCACACATATGTGTTCCATTGAAAGCCGGATGTTTAAATTCCTAATTTCCTTATCAGGAAATATTTTTATGGAAAATATTAGTTCCAGCAGCACTAAATCTAACAAACAAGGCTAGATTTATTCAAGACCATAGGAAGGAAGTAAAGAAAAAACAGACATGAGAGTAAAGTTCACAGCATAAAAAATTGTGTTACTCTTATAAGCAGCAGTATTCTACAAACCAAAATAAACTCCAGGCCGACTATTTTTTTTTTTGTCAGAGCTCTAAAATATTGATGTGCCATTGTTTCCGGTGAAACGGGCTCACTGGAGACCAGTATTAGAGAAGTGAGGTGGAAGATGGTGACAGTAGCCTGCACTCTAACCTGCTCCAGATGCGTCTCCAGGGACGGCACAGATCACAAACCCCATCTCCCCATGAAAAGCAGCCCTATTCTAACCCAGGAGCAGAGGGACTAAAAGCAGCACTGAGAATTACATATAACTCATCAACTACGCCTGTGTATGAAAGCAAATTGCTTTATCCGCAGCGGAAGAGTAAAAGCCACATGTACAGGAAAGGTTGATGGCACTTCACCTGATCTCACCATCTTGAGCTGACGCTAGGATAAAAATAACTACGACAACAGCTGTCTGAATGGCTTATGTCAGGATTGTACAACATGAATCGAACCATGAAATTGTACAGCAGAGATTTATACTACAGCTCAGCTGTTAAATATATGCTTATACTGTAGGTGTTACTACTTTGAATAACCATATGCTCCAGTTAAACGTTGCTCAGTTTTTTTTTTTTTTTTTTTAATAATATCAGCTCATTTCTGTCTAGGCTTTATACAAGAAATGAAAAAAAAAATGCAATTGTTAATTTTTTTTATTTTACATGCATGTTGTAATATGACTCCACAGTGTAATTTTAAATACCAAACGTGACTTTGTTTCTTGTAGTGCCATTTCACTCACAAAAGGAATTTTTTACATCTATATTGTGGTTTTATCTTACGCCGTGACCTTATATTCTGCAGTTCTTATAATTGTGATTTGACATGTCACAATATTTCTTTATATTTACATAATGTGACTGTAAATATTGCAGATGTGGAAGTTTCTCTTAACTGAGATTTTATAGCTCACAATGTAACTTCATATCTCCCATTGTTTTTATCTCAAATCTTGCAGTTGCAATATTTTTCCCCATAATTGCAAAATGCACATAATACAGTATGACTTTATATCACTACAATGTGACCCGACATCTCACAGCTGCAACAGTTTCTCATAACCATGATCTTATAACTCACAATGTAATTTTATATATCTCTACTGTGATTTTTATCTCACAGCTTGACTATAAAATGTAAAGTCTCAAAGTTTATTTCTCCTAATTGAGTTTTCTAAACCGTAATGTGACTTTAAATGTCACGATATGACTTTGTTTATCCACAATGTATCTTTAAATCTTGACATTGTTTCTTATAACAGTTTTTATAACTCATAATGTGACTTTACATGTTGCAGTGTGTCTTCTTTAAAATTCAGAAATGCAACGTTATAACTTGCAGTGTGACTTCTTAACTTTAAAATGCAATAATATTAGGCCTAAAAGTGGCTTTACATTACCCAGAAATGTCATTTGTAACTAATTTATCTTATTTTGAACTATCATACTGGGTTAACCTTTGTTTTGTTCTGAGATTCAAAACCAGGCTCTCATTGAAAGCTTCACATAGTGTTACTCCTTAATGCAACGTTTCACATTAACTAGAGGGACTGTGAAGTAGGAAGTTTACTACAGTAAGTAGCCTACTGTAAAGAGTGAATAGAGAACAGCACTCACATTTCCCCTCACCCTGCATGACACATTAATCACAAATGATGAGATCAGGTCGAAAGCAATTACATGTTAGAAAGCAGTGTCGTGGCACATAATTTCACTTTATTACCTGACATGAAGGAAACCTTGAGGTGCGAGTCTCAGTTCGATCTCCACCCAGTCTTAGGGTTGCGGTGGGGCACTTTAACAAGAGCTATTGTACATGTCCTTGTAAATGATCAGTGTCAACAGAGTGCACTTTAGGGAGTTTGTAGTGTGCTCCTGAGCGGATTATCCAATGATGAGAGGTGAACGGGGTCTTTACGCCCTTCAGACATAAGCTGAAACTGGCAGAATGTAATTTCCAACTTTATAAAATTGATTTCAGAGAGCAAAGCTCTGACAGTGACACTCTTGGCACATGAGGGATTCTGTGGATATTATCACAGAAATTTGGTATTTTAAGTCATGCACGGACAGACGCTCTCTGGTCTCAAGGACAGTATTTTGTCCTTCAGTGACAGTTATCTGTGGAGAAAGTCTTTAAAGGCCCCCTAGGTTAGATTGCAGAATGCAAGATCAATTTTTCCCCTCAGATCCTTTAATCCAGTTTATTGGAGGTCCAGTAACACTCAGCACAATATTGTGATATTAAAGGATATTGGTCCCAGTTTGCTATTGTGGATGCTGGTCCGTAATCGTCTTGTGAAGGTATGTCACAGGAGCTGTGTTTGATGTACTGGAACGGTAATAGGCCTAATGCGGTTTTGTGGTCCCTCAGGCATCTCTTCAACATTAGGATCTCCTGGTGTTTGTTTTTTGATTCATTTGTAATTCACAGTGAAGCTCGTTGACATTTGAAAGCTTAGAAGCTAACGCCCGTAGAGGAACATGGTAGCGCTTTTCTTCTGTAGATCACATTTGTGTACGCTTAGACTTATGAATGGCTGAAAAAAAAGCAGGTGGCGATATTTTTATTCATACTACAAACATACTGTTTTTTTGAGTGAGTCATTCACCGAAATTATTTGTCTAAAAACGACACTACTTTGTTGCGATCGAAGATGCAACATTGTTTGAAGCTATGTTCAGCAGTAGCACATAAATCGTTGTCAAAAACTGTTCATATTTTGTCTAGATTGTACATTTCTCAGCAGTAACCTTTTGTTTGTTGAACTGTGTAAAAGCAAATTCACTTTTGAAATCGTAAACTTCTCCTATTTGGATTTAGATCCAGCAACCTCACAATGACACCAAGATCTATAAATCAATAAGATTAAAAGTTGGGAGAATGCAGGAGCTTTGTTTCAACTCAAGCTTAAATTGAAGTGTTCTTTATATTTACTATTTGACAAAAGACAGGCGGATCTAATCTCCGCAGTGACCAAAGACAGCTTTCGTCCTTCTGATGGTTATTCCTCTAAACCATATTCTCCACAGGTCACTTCATATTTTACAGAAGTATGAAAACCAGCTCTTTTCTCAGTGGGTGGTAGAGGTTTTGGAAGGGCTTTGGAAGCGTTCTCGCTGGGGGAATCCCAGTCGCATGGAAACAGCAGTGATTTTGGAGATAAGTCTTGTCTAAATGCAAGATCTGTAGAAGAAGCTTGATAGACAACCGCGCTTTTCGTTACAAGATTTCTATCTAGGAATGTGCTGAGCTTTCACCTATCACTGCAATGTGAGCAGAAGCCAGCAATATATTAACACTTAAATTACAGGGAATATCAGATATCCTTTTTCAAATAAGTAATGCCAGTTATTTTGTTTTCCCCGTTAATTGAATGACAACTCTCCTGTGCAATGCAAATTCATTATTATAACTCAAACCTGCAATAACGTACAAAAAAGCTGTTTTTGCTGCTGACCTTCAGTGATTCAATTCAACCATACAAATAAGAAAAAATAACTTAGATAAGCAAAAAAAAGTGATTTCTTCTCTTGCGTTCTATTTTTCATGCAATCCAGAATGGCAACTTATTTGCCCTTTTCTTAGTTGCCAACATCACAACATCATTCCATATAGTCTACATTCTTGTCTTGTAAAATGTTTTGTCTTTGTTGATTTTTATTTGATTTCTTTTCAATTTGATGCATTTAAATAATTGTAGTCCTTTCTTTGCACTATTTTATGCCTGCACTGTAGATCCAGAGCTCTCGCCATTTGTCTCCCTGTATACCTGTATAAGTGTGAAATGACAATAAAGCCTACCTTGAATCTGGAACCTTGAACCTACTGTACAAATTCATTTCTGTTACAGCACACACTGGAGAAGTCTGAGCATCAAGGTCTGGCGCTAATGTAGGGGTAGTGAACGGTAGACCAGACACTGGCTGAATGAAGGAATTGCCTATATATAGGGTGTGCTAATAAGATCCAGGTGTGCATGATCAGAACTCCGGTGAGGAAGAAAGAGTGGGTGGTGCTGTAGGTGATGCAGATGATAGAGGTGGTTGTGATGAATGCCTGACAGATATATAAGCAATTTGAAAATGTTGCAACAGTTCTTCTGGATTTAGTCTGTCTCAGTTTGTTCTGTTACTTTATGTCATTTCAGACAGATTGGATAATAATCAGATCAGATCTCTGTGTGGAGAACTGGCTGTTGTTCAGACAATAATCTCACTGCATTATTACAATTAATAAAAATAAAGTTTGGAAATGTAAACTGATATTTCCAACTAACGCACTACAGCAAAAGATAGAAATAACTGTCTTTTTTTAGGTGAAAATACTAGTGGCCTAAGACTTTTGCATAGTGCTGTATAAAGTAGGTACAGAAAGTATCCTTAAATTTTTCTATCTTTGTTAAATTGCAGCCATTTGCTAAAATCATTTAAGATTTTTTTCTTCATTAATGTACACACAGCACCCAATATTGACAAAAAAACCCCCACAGAATTTATGACATTTTTGCAGATTAACTGAAATATCACATGGTCCTAAGTATGCTCAGTATTTAGTAGAAGCACCCTTTTGATTGAATACAGTCATTAGTCATTTTGGGAAAGATGCAACAAGTTTTGCACACCTGGATTTTTGGATCCTCTGCCATTCCTCTTTGCAGATCCTCTCCAGGTCTGTCAGGTTTGATGGTAAACATTGGTGGACAGCCATTTTTAAGCTTCTCCAGAGATGCTCAATTGGGTTTAAGTCAGGGTTCTTGCTGGGCCATTCAAGAACAGTCACGGAGTTGTTGTGAAGTCACTCCTTCGTTATTTTAGCTGTGTGCTTAGAGTCATTGTCTTGTTGGAAAGTAAAATTGGCCCAGTCTGAGGTCCTGAGTACTCTGGAGAGGGTTTTGGTCCAGGATATCCCTGTACTTGGCCACATTCGTCTTTCCCTCGATTCCAACAAGTTGACCTTCAGCTGAAAAACACCCCCACAGCATGATGCTCTCACCACCATGCTTCACTGTTGGGACTGTATTGAACAAGTCATGAGCAGTGCCTGGTTTTCTCCACATACCACTTAGAATCAATGCCAAAAAGTTCTATCTTGGTCTCATCAGAGCAGAGAATCTTATTTTCCATAATAATACGTCACCTGAGTCCTTCAGGTGTTTTTTAACATCGAGCAAACAGAACACTTAGGACCATGTAATATTTCAGTTTTTCTTTTTCATAAATCTGAATAAATTTTTTTGTCAATATGGGGTGCTGTATGTACATCAATGAGGAAAAATGAACTTGAATGATTTTAGGTGCAGGTATATAATGTTTGTTTACAAGGTGACATTGCCAACTACTGGCCTGGTTCTTGTTTTAAGTACGTTACTGCAATGTAAACATACAAAACGTTTCTAAAAGATATTCCATGAATGAGAACATCTGGTCAAGACAACCAAGATGAGATAACATTGAACGAATGGTCTATTAACGTAACTAGAAAAACCTTGCCATGTTCTAAATTTATGTTCAATGTTCTGAGAATGTTTTTGGGAGATAACATTTCAGTACAGTAAAAAAAAACTATATAAAATGTCTAGAAGGCAAGTAAAGTTCCTTACTTCAACTTTAATTTGCTATCATCGATAAGAGAGTGATGATGGCAGGCATCTTCAATATGCCAGAAAGCGAATGCTCATAACCTTTTCAGCCATCTCTTGCATAATTATACCCGAGGGCAAAGCAAACAGACACTTTTAACAAATAACCTGTCACCCACGCCAGCATTTTTATACTTTTTAATCTCAACATCCTTAATCTAAACTCCTTTAAAAGCCATTTCAGCTGAAGCAAAGCATGCTTCAGATGCTCTCTCAGTATGACTGTCTGTGATTTACCCAGCCTGTGACAGTGTGATGCGATCTGTGGTGCAAATGATCTCATTAGTCAAATATCTTGACTACTCAGACCCGAGAAGTCTGCATGTCTTGCTCCTTATGGTGGAAGCTTGTCAATTAGAGTGTTGTTTGCTTTGGCTAATTGTGAATGCGTGAAGGGTTCTCATCCTTTTCAGGAGCGCAGAGGCCGACAGCAGGAGGCTGGGAAATAAGCTGCCCTCGTTTGGTAGAAAGAACAAGTCACCTCCAGGGCTTGAGGTCAGGTCAACCTCTTTTTCGCCAGTCTTTCTCCTTCAAACGCTCTTTTATCTTTTTATTGCCACAGGAAGGAGATGAATCACAATGGCTGAGGATATTTCAAATGGGGTTAAGGAGGAATGATGGCTTGGTATAACCACCAGCCACTTATGCAGGTGCAATATTGTAAGTGAAAATATGGTATATTATGCAATTAATTTACATGAAATTTATTAAACTGATACAATCAAATTGCAATGAATCAGAGATTAAAGCCAAATTGAGATCTATATGTAGATAACTGTAGAAGTACAGAGATAATCCAAAGTGAAAAACCAAAGGCAAGAGACAGAAACAAATAGCAGGTGTTTTTAGCAGGTAGCAGAATAGCAGATTTAAAAAAAAAAAAAACATTACATAAATAAAAAAAATGCATAAACCTAAAATTCTGTTTTTAACTATTAATTTTGTTAATTTTAAATATACAATGTATATTTAATAATTATCTAATAATGTATAATCTATAATAAATAATTATCTAATATATAACCTATATATTAGATCAATATTCGAATATGCTGATTTGGTTCTCAAGAAACATTTCTTGTTTTTCTCCAATACTTGTTGGCCACATTTTTTGGCACCCCTAGAATTTTATGAGTAAAATATCTCTGAAGTATATTCTCATTCATATTCACAATTTTGAGCACTCCAGGGTGATTAGGAACATGAAAACATCCATCCTTGGCTTCCTGTTATATATGATATATATAAGAGGGCAAACAAAGCCAAAATCCCTTGATCATCAACACAATGAGAAAAAACAAAGAATATATTTCTTATATGCTGCAAAAGATAATTGAGCTTCACCAATTTGTGAAGTGGCTTTAAGAAAAGAGCTAGAGCAGTGAAGATTACCATTTATAATTAAGTATCAATAATTAAGAATTTCCAGTGAACATAAAATGTTTGAGTTTGAGTGGCTAAAGACTCCTGAAGGACCACAGCTGAAGAATTGCAAAAATAGTTTAGTTTCAGAGTCAGAAAACCTTTTTAAAAAACTTCTACGTTACATCCTGTAACGCCTTATATCTGTGTTTCATGGTTTTGTTTTGCTTTCGTTTTCTAGCCTGGTTTTCCTAATTTGGTCATGTTCCTGTCCTTGTTTAGATAATGAGTTACCCGTTCCACCTGTGTTCCTCACCTGTCCTAATTTCTCCCTTATGTTATCCTGTTTAAAAGCCCGTTCAGTTTGTCTTGTCCTTCGTCCGATTATTAACGTTACTTTGAGTTTATGTCGTCTGTCTGTATTCAATGAGTTTACTTCATTAAACTGCATCAAGAAATCTCCTGTCCTGTCGTATCCTGCCTGATTCTACACGAGACCGTGACACATCCACACCAGGCTCCACCTGAACTCTAGGGCGTTTCTCAATGTCAAGGAAGGATCCTCGGAAGCCAGAATTTCGAGGATGCTACGTCATCGACATCCGTCGAAGGACTGTTCCAATGTCGAGGATCCTCGGAATTTCAACCAAGGACTGAGTCCTTCGTTCGAAAAATATCCCATACACAGGAAAGGATGCATAAGTGTAGCCTTCGTGCACTTCGCGCTCTAAAATCACCCACAATTCTATGCGTGCAGCTTTGCTATCTTGCTCAAAAATTCAAAATATCCGACATTAGCGGAGTCGGAGCGCCAACGGGAAAATATGCTTTCAAATGTTAGTATATTTAAAAATTACTTAAAAAACATTTTTGTATTAAAAAGTACAGATTATTACCGTATTGATATTATACCTATTATTTCACAATTATTAGCCCTCGCCGGCATTTCTTTTGTAATGTTTGCACTTTTCAGTGCCGAAAGCGGACCTTTTCACTGACGTAATGACGCAGTAATGTGCACTTGCTAGCCTGTTCCAGTTACGTGTTCTCCGAATGCTTAAGATGAGCCTCGTCTAGCCTCTGAAGGAAGTCACTTGGAAGGACCAGTCCTTCCAAGGAAGTATCCTTGACATTGAGAAACACCCTGGGTCTCAGGGTGATGGTGAGGAATTCCCTACCGAGGACTCCTCCAAGCTGGTTGAGCTGCCTTAGTGACCTCCACAGGGGCAGAGGTGACTTCAAGAAAATGTTATGAAATTAATTTATAAAATAAATAAAAAAAATAATGAAAATGAAAAAAAAAAAAAAAAAGAGGTGTGATGTTTATTTTTCTTCATGTTTTGATCCTTATTGGATGACATGCATAATAATAGCACATAGTATATAATATAGCTTAAAATCAATATTAAATAACTCTTTAGCCTAAATGAATTAAATTAAGGAGGAAAGGACAGGACGTGACATGTGGCCAGGTATGGTTTCCCATACTAGGAATTTGTGCTCTGCATTTAACCCATCCAAGTGCACACATGCAGCAGTGAGAAGTGCGCACACACACACACCATGAACACACACCCAGAGCAGTGGCCAGCCTTTGCTGCTGCGTCTGGGGAGAAGTTGGGGGGAACGGTGCAAAGCTCAAGAAAACATTACTTGACCTCGATGTGATTAAATGTGGAGTATATGCTACTAATGGCGTGTTTTCAAACAACCTTCACGTCACATCTCCCCCAACTCAGACAGCTTCTATAAAAGTCTCAACAGGCTACTTTGAAAATTTCCAAACTAATAGGATTATATGTCAAACATGTCATGTCAAAACATGCTTGAAACATTACATTAAAAAAACTGCTTATGCTTACCCTAATATTACCCTGTACAGTATATAGGGTTAGACACAGATTGATAGGCAAGTAGAGCAGCCTATCATTACATTCAGCACCTCCCACTTTAATTACGGAGTTGATTTTAGCCATAACTAAAAATGTTTATGAAAACATTGCATAAACTTCTTGTACTATAAACTCTTTCAATGTTGATAAAAAAGGGCAAACTCTTTCTGGAGCATAAATAAAGTAAAGTAAAGCTGTACCAAGATGTTTCTTCTTCTTTTGCACCGTGTTAATTGTGTACTTTACTGTGTGTTCATGTTTCAAAAACGATGTTGATATTTTATGTTCATTTTATGTTTTGTCTTTTCCTTAAAGACTAGATTAATGCATCTTATTGACTGATGAGACAGCACACAAAGTATGTCTCTGTTCCAAAACCTAGTGATCTACCAGCTTAGACAGCATAAGGAAGTCAACTTAATTATGATGCCTCCTACAAATTAGTTTGGCCAAATTTTAAGGCAGCATTCAACGTATCCTTATTTTATTCATAAAATATACATACATATACATATATACATACATGCACTGAAAACCCCAAGGTTATGAAACAGTCACCATCTGACAGTGTAGTAATTGGACAAATATTCGGTCACTCTTTTCCTTGAGCAAACAGTAATTACACACTTTTGCTGAGCGCAGTTTTGAGAGCAGATATTTCTGGTGGGGTTCTGGAGGGCCATACATTCTCTGGCTGATGACATTTTCAATGAATACATATCGGTGCTTTTTGGAAACCGACATCAGTGCAGCCTTACCTGTGGTAAAGTAGCCCACTTATCATCTACATTCACTTTTAGCTTTGTGGAACACAGAGGTTGTGACTGTCATGTTCTCTCAAGAAAGCAAACAAACATATATCAGAGCTCATAGAAAACTAGTGTGGATTCAGAACTTTCCTTCATGATAGAGAAACTTTAGAATATTGTATTATCCACACCATGATATAATCCTTATTTGTTAAAGTGTATGTTTCAGCTTCATCAAAATGGCAGAGGCAATTTTCTCTTAATATTTTATTAGCCAAGGAGACAAATAAGCATGTTACCTCAGATACCTCTTGAGATGTGCCTTTCTATTACCAAGAGTATCGATTCAATATGTATTTGATCATGCTGAGAACACACTGCACTCTAATCCTAGTAAAAAAGCAGAGGCCTTCAGTCTCTAATATATTTATCCCTTTTACGTGTCTTTTAAGATGGGTTTATTTCCATACAGTAACACCAAACTCCACTCTTGACTGCACTTGAACAGCTTGTGATTTCTCAAGGTTTGTGTACTCAGAGTATTAAAATCGAGTCAGATATCTCTGTTTGACAAAAGCCCGGAACAGAAGCTGCATATTAAATAAGGGGCTAACATAGCAGTTATATTCAATTATATAGTTTATTTTATTTTCCTGTTGAACAACTGACTTGTCTAATCCTGCAAGTCAAAGTTATTAGTTATGTAATGCTAACTGTTACCTAATAGAAATGTAAAGTAAATTGCAGGTTCTGCTCAAAGCAGATATTAAATATTTAAACATTTATTTGCATACTGCATATTTTGACAGTTAATCAAGGTTTCTCACTAGGTGCCACATACGTTCAAATAGTAAGAAGAAAGAATAAAAGAAAGACAATATTGTAGAAGCTTGCAGTCAAAGCTGAGAGGCCTTTGTTGGTGGGACCACTCACAATAATAAATAGCATCCAGGATCCGTAGTCCTGTATTTTTGTTTGTTTCAGCAGAACAAAGAAAGACTGTAATTTTTTCCTCCAGAAAAAAATAAATAAATTAATAAATATTCTTTCTGTTGCCAGAAAGTTGTATTGGTGTAGGACTTTGATCTAAATTTCAGCCCACCGAGAGAGTGAGAACTGAATTGCAAGCACAAACCTGATATGTGACATGTTTGGCCCATAAAATTGTGCAGGTTTTGTAAGCTTATTTCCGGCACAATGTACATTCAGCAGATTTCAGTGTGAGTCAGGTCACATGGAAAATAACAGTCAACGAATACAACTGCTCTCTTTCTTCTCTCTCTCTCTCTTTGCATAGATTACGTACAGTGGTTATTATTATTATTATTTCCAGTTATTCACCATTAAGCAGTAACAACTCAAGAACACACATGCAAGCATGCATCACAAATTAACTATTTCTATTACTATAAACCTCAAGAGGATGTATGTTTAATACAGTTTCTTTATAACAGTTGCTTAAGTATTATAGTTTTCTGTAATATATATATAGGTCCCACTTTATATTAAGTGTCCCTAGTACCCGTGTACTTTCATAGTAACTAGATGTGTATGTAGTATGTAACTAC
>JAUCMT010000026.1:13708151-13718175 GCA_032357475.1 Enteromius thamalakanensis
TCAGGGCGTCCTGATCCCCTATTGGACAGATTTCACAGCAGATTCAGAGTGTGGTCACGCCGAGGCGTTCCCAAAGCATCTATGGACGCAGTGTCTCGTTCCCTCAAGGAACTAGGGTTATATACATAACCCCGAGACGTTCACCATAAAATACAAATTCTGTATGTCTGTATTTAAATACTTACCCTCGTGTTGTTCCTAACTCATAAAACCTTTGTTCATCTTTAGACCACAAATGAAGAAGATATCAGTGATGAAATCAAATAGTCATCTGTCCCTCCATAGACAGCGACACAACTGAAATTAACCAGATCCAGAAATGTAGTAATGGTAAGGGTTTCGGCTAAGAGTCCGAGTGACATCAGTTGCTTAATTTTAGTTTTGTGATGTTACAAGAATACAAAGAAAACAAAAATAACAATTTACAATTTTCTTCTCCCCTGAGTTACATCTTCTGCCATTTTACTGTGCGTATGTACGCTTTTTAAGGCCCCATATTGTAAACCTTTATTGAGTTTTATTTTAGGAATTAATGTCCTAAAGAATATATATTTGTGGTATAAGTACCAAGAACCATCTCAATATATTTTTACAGCTCTTCTCTCAGGAGCTCTGTCAAAAACAGGTTGATTTTGTCCTGTCTAATTAATATTTATGAGCCTCTCTTCTGTTTTTGTTTTGTTTTTTTCTGAGTGACCCATGACCAGGGGCCTGTTCCATAAAACAAGTTTATCAAATAAGCCAGGCTTATTTCAGTTAGTTTGACTTATTGGCAGTTAATTTGTATTAAAATAAGTCAGACTATCTGCCATAAGCCTGGCTTATTTGGTAAACTTGTTTCATGGAACAGGCCCCTGGATGCACACCAAACAAAAACAAACTTTGGCCAACCAATCGGCAAGAAGAGGTGACCGCACCTCTTTTTGCTGGGTTTTTGGCCGAAGTTTGTTTTTGCTTTGGTGCCCAAAATGTTTCTTTCGGTATTGCAGCCTCTATGTTGTCTTTCGAGAGCGGATTTTTCCCCAGTGTATTCAGAGAGCAGACAGCAAGATGATCAAGGGGTGATGCATACGGTTTGAGATAAACAGTTTGAGCTAAAATCCTGCAACATCGCACAGAGCACCATAAAAAATTGCACTAAGGATTTGTGGTCTCGGTATCGCCTTGCATGGTTAAAACATAAGTATGAAATTTAATTTACTTGCGCAGATATAATTTATGTTTCGAGGAATCTCCATGGTTACTAGTAAACACCACATCAAAGCAGATCTGACAGTATATAAATACACATACAATTTAATCTTGAAATATGGAATACCTTGCAGTATCATTTAAACATCCATACAATATGACTGCATATGATTAAGGCTTATAACAGTAAAAGCTTGTTATTCTGACCTTTGTGTCAGGCACCCTGAGTGCGGAACCCTCCCTTGTGCCAGATATAGCAGCTGAGGAGCATAAGCAATGCCCTACTACATGACTGTGGGCACTGAACGCCCTGCCAGTGCAGCAGGGCTCCTCCTATGCATTTTTGCTCATAACCTTATGGGCAAATTCATTTGGCTATGAATTCATTACTAACCTCCTCCTACAACACAAAGTTCTGGAAAACAGGACAATGATACACATTTGGGATCAGACTTTTATTTGGACTCACATAAATAACAATAGTTCATATATATATACTTTTTTGTATATTATACAATTTTTATATAATATATATTTCCTCCTATGATTTACATTCTTTTTTTGCTAAGTTATATCTACTGAAACAGGAGCACACAGCTGCTTGAGCACATAATAAAGACGGAAATATCAAAGAAGAGTAATTGGTTCTTTCACTTTTTGTTTAGAAATGCAAAAACAATCGCTTGAAAACGGAAATTAATGTAATTAGTTCATCAGTCTTAAACGCAAAGAAAAGCACAGCTAACTGGAAACCTGATATGCCATAACAATATCTCTCCTGGACATTTCTCATTAAAAAATGTTCATATAAAACAGCAGAGCATATCACAGGAAGTGCTTCGAGCTGGGTCAGATCGTCATGCAGGCGACCCAGTGAATCGCACTTGAACAAATAGATCAATCTAGATCAGAGATCGACTTTCAAGCACCTCACGTTTACCTTCCAGCCTCAGAAAAGCCTGAAAAATGAGTTTTCACATGAAAAAGGAGCAAAAAAATAAGCAAATCTCAAAACAACTTGCCTATGGATATCACTAATGATCAATGGAAATATTAAAGACTTTCTGCAGTGTGCTTGTTTTAGCATGCAGGGTAGCACTCAAGACTGTCCGAATGTGAGCCCAAGTCTCATGACAGCGGCTGCTGCTTTGACAGCAGCAACAGAAATGACAACAGTGTGACTGAATGAACTGAGACGGCGGGACAGTGCAGTAGTGGACATCTCAGGGTTATGTTCATACAGGAAACACACTGACAAAAATTTGACGTTGCTGTGTCACACGTCACCCATACTTGCACTTTCAGCAGTGTAAAACTTGCTTAATAAGTTCTATCAATCTAAAAAGCGTCTCATTACGGCACTCAGATATACATTTATTGCCCGAGACCAGGACAAATTGGACCAACGATGAAGCTGAAATAGCTTTGAGACTCAAGAGCTTCATGCAATCATTATAAATGCTAACAAATTAAGTTCATTATTGCTCTTCAACACCATTACTGTATCATTCAGTCACAGATTAAAGTTTCAAACAAATTATGAGTTCACGTTCATGGAAGAGAAAGGGGCTCTAGTTGACACTAGCTTCAAGTATATAGGCCGATGCTGAGATGAAGCATGCCGGAAAAACTGTCAGAAGTGAGGTAAACACACCCTGATCTCACGAGAAAACGTAACTATTTGACGAGGTGGCGATTTTGTAATACTAAAGGTCCTAACCGCCAATGGGGTGAAACCAGATCGCATGAAAACATACTTAACAGATTAGCCACCAATTCGCCAAAGCGCAAAATAGCTATAAATTATCGTAAGATATAAACGTGGTTTCACTTCCTTATCCAACGCAAAAAAACAATGCTATCAGTGCACACAACTTGTTCTTAGCGAATCCCCTTTATATGTTTGTAGGGAAGTTAAGCACTCAAGATGTACTGTAGCAGGAGGATTCACATACTTCCTGTGCTTGCAAAGAGGATGTAATGGTAAAATGATCTGTGCTTTCATTCAGAAAGATATAAAAAGAACCAAAGCAATCATTCAGCAGAGCAAAGAGGAAACCCCACTGACACGAAGCAAAACCTGCAGCAGGGCAGTGGCGTCAGTAGTACGAATATTTCCCAATCTGGATTTTTACATTAAACTGAATAGATACAACCCACTTTTTTGGGGAAGTATCCTAAGTTCAGCATGCTATTGCAAAGAGCTCTTGCTACACACTTGATTTTTATTTGCCTGCATTAGCATAAGTGATTGTCTTTATCCCAAGACTGGGTTATCCTTATTACAGCCCTGAACGTCACACTGCGGAAGATCACGTAAGATTCATAACAGCCATTAAAACAAATAAAACTACCAGACTGAATCAGCATGTCTTTTTGCCAATCTTTCAAATGCTTTTGAATGGATGGATCTAAAAAGACGAAGTTCTTGATGGCGTTTGATTGGACGAACACCTCCACGGATGGGATTTTGCGACACATTGTATATCAGTTATTAAAGATACATGTTAAAAACACCTGGGGAAGTTGTGCCTCATGCTGTTCACAAAAAAACTTAACCAGAAACTGAGATAGTGAGAACAAATCACAGAGGAAATACATATCATGCCATCTTATTTTAAACCGAAGCATCATCTTTTCTCCCTGAATATGAAAAGTGTGTTATAGACCCATCAGATAATAAATGTAACCCTTATTAGAAACACCAAATTGTCATCCTAACATAATCCTCTATATTCGGTCCAAAAGGAAGTCCATCCCTGTCTCAAGTTAGCAAGACTTTTTTTTTACACACAGGGGCAACAAATTCAACTCTAAAAAGTGCTTTTAGGAATACATTAAACCGACAAAAAAGCAAACCAATGTTTAGTCATAAATAATTTACAGTTTCCCCCATTTGAGCTCATAACCTACTCGCATAATGATCACGTGACCGGATCTATAAGGAACAACTAAACATCCGACTTTAACCTAGTTATTAAAACCAGGAAAAGAAGAAGGGCGAGGGGAACCTTCTGGAATCACTCCTATGATGCCTCAGTGGCAGCTCTTGACTCCGGACACATAGGGTGAATCCTGTTGGCGGCAGATGCCTTCTTGCTGCTCGTTGCAGTCCACGAAGTCAGGCACGGGCAGCCCTGACATGATCATCAACGACTTGTTCCAGATCATGAAGGTGGGAGCCACTGGAAGCAGGAAGGAAACGTCAAAAGTGTATATGTGCTGGGAGTTCATGGCGTCGTAGAAGGACAAGGCATTGTTGTCGTAGTCCAGCAGCACCCCGACCCTGCGCAGCTGTAGCGACGCCTCCACGATCGACTCCTTGTTGTTGTGCCGCACAAGGAAGTTGTTGTTGCAGCGTGAGAAAACCCAAGACGATGAGTTTTTGCCACTCCACTCGTTTTTGGGTGCTGACTTGTAAGCCACTCCAAGAGCGTACCTGAAATGGAAACAGATTTACAATCATTTGCTTTACAATAAGCTTTTGTTTTTTACAGTATATAGCAATATACGATTACAGTATATAGTTATGGACCATAACTATAACAGCAAAATGTAAAAAAATACAATGATAATGAAATTCTAACTTTAAATTGTCTTTTTTTAGCTGATGAATGCCAAAAATAGAGCAGGCAAATAAGAATCCATCTGGTTTTAAAGAGCATATAAAGCATCAGCCGGCATAACTACCGCTTTTTAATAATAAACTTAATGATATTGGTGTGGGTGCTAATAAAGTTATCATTACCTTTTATATTATGGAAAAGAGCAGCTTTTGTTTTTATTTTACCGGAACAAATTTCAAGCAGCACAAAGGGTTGGACAGGCAATGACATCATTTTCTGTTTTATGCAAATGCTCTATGACTCAATTGCCTATTATACACTTTTGACAATTGCCTATTAACTTAACAGTCACACGCCTGAAAACCTGAAGCCTCTTACCATGTGGAGGCGCCCAGTAAAACCTCCCAATAATGGCAGCCACTGTCGATAAAGACGTTGCCAGCGGCTCCGTAGGATCCGGTTCCGCTGAAGCGCTCCGGAGTGTGACTCTTCTTCAGGGAGCTTTCGTCCTTCTCCATGGTCAGACAGTCATTGGAGAGGCGCAGCTTCTTATGGGCTGTTTTGGGGTCCAGCTTGAAAGGCTGACCTAAGGAGCGAAGAGGAAAGAGGTAGGTGAGATAAATCAGGAACATGTAATAAGAGCCAGTGGGGATTGAGTTTGGTTGACCTGAGAGGAAACTTTCACTGGTTTGCTGGAATTCGTGCAATTTGTTAAATGTCAGATTGAGCTCTTCTGGTTAATTAGGAGATGAGCGGTTGTGATAAAAGGCACAGTGTGTGGAGTTAAAGACAGAGAGATCCAAAAGCTAAATGAAGTCTGCTACGCATATGATTTGGGTTTTATATTTCTTGAAAAGCAGAGGTGACCCCGCAGACCCGACATTTAACTCTGGCACGTCTAAATCTTCCTATCCCTGGCGTAATGATTGACAATGCAGGAAAACAATCAGCTGTGCTCCGTCCCTGCCCACAAACCAATCATCTCAACCCAGAGTGAGGTTTACTGCACCCAGATATGAAAGGTTCTGGCAATGTGCTGCTGGAAGCCAATTACATTAACACGCTCTTGTCTTTGAACTGCTTATCGCTGCGAGCGCAGCCATTCTCAACACTCGTGCAGTCATGCCATTTTACAGCATGTGTTTGAGGGCACCGGGGGAAAATGTGCAGATGCGTGCACACACACACAAACACACACAATTGAGAATCCCATGAAATGCGTATTGCCCTGCAATATAAAATTGATGAAGCGTTTAAGACAAAAAGATGTAAAATGGCATAATTGTGCAGTGCAGGTGTCAGAATAAAGCTTTACTCTGCCATCTATATTTAAAAAATGGAAATGACAAAAGCATTCTTTCAGCAACAAGAAATTATGTTGAATACTGCAGAATACTTCTGTTGATGAAAGAATGTAGTATGTATTTAAAAATATAAAAACACAGCAATTCAAATAATAAAGTACATTACATTTAAAAATGTCAATTAAAAGAGCGGAGAAATATTTCGATCTGCTGTTAAGAAATAAATACTTTACATATCGGAGTTGAGCGTGCAGAAATGAGCAGTGTTGAGTGAGAGAGCTACCAGATTTATGAGACGCTGTAGATGCTGATGCCTGTGTCACATATATTCAAAGGTTTATTTGTAAAGCACTAAAATGTGCATTTCACAGTGAAAGAACATAATGCGTAGTGCCAGCTGGGACCATGATATAAAAAACAGCACTGCAGTGTCTTATAGAACAGCGAATAAGATCATTTTCAGCTGAGAGGGGAATTTGGTGGAATATAAAATATTAGGCAAGTATAATATTATAATTCAGCTTATACTATTACGGTACTACTACTAATATAAACACACAATATATTATTGTATATACCAAACTCCCTTCAATAAATATAATACAAAAACCTTATTTACTACTTTGAATGAATATTATTATATTACTATTACTGTGGATATACATTCAAACATAAATTGTTTGTAACACACACACACACACACATATATATATATATATATATACAGTGAGGTCAATAAGTATTTGATCACCCTGTGATTTTGCAAGTTCTCTTACTTCAATGGAGGGGTCTACAATTTTCAGCATAGGTGCATTTCCATTTTGAGAGACAGAATCTAAAAAGAAAATTCCGGAAATCACATTGCATGATTTTTAACAATTTATTTGGGAATTACTGTGTAAATAAGTATTTGATCAAAATGTGTAATATTTGATACAGAGACTTTGCTAACAATTACAAAAGTTCAAACGGTTCCGGTACTTCTTTACCAGGTTTGCACACACTGCAGGAGGGATTTTGGCCCACACCTGAAATTTGACACAGTAATTCCCAAATAAATAGTTAAAAAATCATGCAATGTGATTTCTGGATTTTTTTTTAGATTCTGTCTCTCACAGTGGAAATGAACCTCTCCATGACTCAATAGACATAATGGTTTTTATGCTGTACAAACTGTATGTGCCATTTCTACACCGTCCCTGCACCTAAACCTACCTCATACAGGAAACTTTGTGCATTTTAAGAATTAAAAAAAAACACCAAAACAAACAACGGTCTTTTGAATTAAGCGGACTTTGGCTATGTCCTCATTAGCCACCTTCAAATTGTAATACCTCTGTCATACCCATGCAATTATACAAATTTGTGTCCCCATAAACCACAAATACCAACACACACACACACACACAAGATGTGCCGTGAGGTCACATGCTTGGCTTGTCTCCTGTTGTTGGGCTGGGCTGTTATGGTGTGTTTTCTGCAGGTCAGAGCCGACTGCTGACAGCTTGAGCGATGCCTACGCTGTTCAGGACGAGTAAATATTATTCAGAGATCTTTTAACAACAAGTAAGCATGACTGCCCTTGGGGCTGCTTGTCATGTGATATTTCACATATTGGCTTTAGGTACGGTCACCGGTCATGACAGTGCTGATTAAACAGGAGAGACCTCCTATAGGAACACAGTGTGACTCTGCACACACACACACACACACACACACACACACACACAGAGGCTTTTTTAGTTCTGCTGTCATTCAAAATTCTACCTTCAAAGGGCAGAGTAAATATGACATTAAAGCTAGTCATCCAGAAAAAGAAAACTTGAGCTGTCACTTGTTATTTCTCATAATGAAGAAAGCAATTACCAAAATGTTACATTTTGCTTAAAATATCCTGCATTTCTCAAAGGTCAGATGAAAGTGTTTTACTGGTTATTAGTCTTTACTGAATAATACAGTAGAGAAAAACAGACAAATGAATGGAAGAAGAATTTTAGGAGGTCTAGGAATGACACAGATGAGGCTCAAACTTGCATCACATTATTTTTTGTCTCAACACCTTTACTTTTTAAGTTTATAAGACATTCTGGACCTTTAGAGTAATATTTGCAATATTTTGGAAATTTTTTTACTTATTGTTAGTAGTATACGGATGTAGGCACAGCCCATAAAGTATCATTTTCAAACCAAGCAGCATGAACCATTGCAAAATCTGTTTGGGAATATATGTTTTTCCCCTCACACAAAATTCCCATTTGCATGAATTCCTACTGAAAAGACCAGATGTTTCCAATAAAACTTGCCAAAAATAGTAAATATTGCCATTTTTTTATTTTTTATCTGGACATTTCAAATGGAAGAATGGCACTGAATTCATATTCACATTGATTTTTTTGTGGCTGAAGTCAGAGTAACCAGGTGCAGTTCTTCACATTCACTGTGAACATGTTGCACTAAAATTGGAAAAGCAGAAACATGTGGCAATACTCTCTGAAAACTGTATTTATTTATGTTGTATAATCTAAAAAAATATGCTTCTCTGTGCCTCTTGTTTTAAATAAACAATGAAACTCTAGCTACAGTGTGTCTAAGTAATTTTTTGGGACCACTATATAATTAATAAATATATTTTTTGCATTACAGCTGGATACCATATCAAAAGACAAACATCAAACATCATTAAAAATCTTCAAAATGCATTGAGACCAAAGGAGGGGCTTGCTCAAATAAAGAACAATCAGTCTGGATTAATGATATATACTATGATTAACAATGCAACCAAAGCAGAAGAGGGAAAACAAGAAGAAAGACGATCCATTTGAGAAATTAAAGATAGATCAGTGGGAATGAAAGACAGTGATTTGGCTTGATGTGTATGGTGAAGTGTCCAGACTTGAGATTGTGCTCAGACCCCTGCTGCTGTCTGTATTATGGATCTCAGGAATGCCTTTTGAACATATTATCTCATCCAAAGTTCAGATGAAGAAACCAAACTTTGATTTCAGCACAACCTGCAAAGAGCCATTTGATGTCATCCCGTTCTTGCTCTGTAAGCCTGGCTGCGCTTCAGGCACACAATCATGTCGAGCCTGGCGATGGACTGGGGATGGAGAAGCACGAGCAGGGATGGGAAATAAAGAGGAAGGGTGGATGGTGGACAGATCACACACACACAGTGCTTTGCATTCTGCTCTATTGTATCTACTTTATTTGGTTTTTCAGGTTTTCTTTTGGTGTTCCTTGATAAAATTCCAAAACATGAATAAAAAAATAATTTGTAATACTTTATTTTAAGGCGTCCATGTTACACATTTTAAATGTAATTAATATTATAATAAAAATAAATAATGCAGGCTTTATGATATATTAAGTACATGTAATTAATATTACTCAGTACTTAAATGCATAATGCATGACACCTTAAAATATGTAATCCAAAAAAATATATAAACAATAAAGATATCCATCCTCACACACGAGCAAATCTCAACTGCTTGATTGTTTGTGTTGTTGCATAATATAAACCACATAATAAACCAGCCTAAATCTTCTAAATGTGACTTTAAGATATGAAGATAGTATAAATCTTAATGTCATGATTTTCTGTAAAGCTGCTTTGAAATGTGTATTGTGATATAAATTTAACTTGACTTGATATTACATTTTTTTTTTATATATGTCATAAACAAAATACAGCTCTTTTTCATCATTAAAGGAACACTCCACTTTTTTTGGAGTTATACAGATGTGTTTTACCATTTTTTAATCCATTCAGCCGATCGCCGGGTCTGGTCCCAAAATTACATAGCTTAGCATAAATCATTGAATCCGATGAGACCAGCTAGCGTCGCGCTACAAAATGACTAAAGTGTTTCGATATTTTAAAATTTATTTACATCTATTTCAAACTTGACTCTTCTGTAGTTGCATCGTGTACTAAGACTGGCGGAAAATGCAAAGTTG
>JAUCMT010000026.1:13727969-13741137 GCA_032357475.1 Enteromius thamalakanensis
ATTACTCACGTTCATTTCTGCACTCGGTTACATATGTTTTAATTATCAACATTAAACATGGGTTTACTACAAATAAAAATCATAATAGTTGAACTAAAGTAACACACATTAACATGGTTTTGCTGAACTAGTCATTTAGCTTCACCAAGGTATTTGTGATCATACTAATGTTAATTGTAATCAATCTGAATGACTATAGCAATGAACACATACAGAGCGGGATCTCTGTGACGCCCAGATGTACAAAACAGTACAGTAGTTACTGTATATATATATATATATAAACATAATTATTTTCAGTTATTTTATCTTAAGGAAACATTGTTTTTAGATGCATGATTTTTAAGAAAATTGTCAACAGGAAACCCACCAAAAACAGTGAATAGTTTTCTTTTTCTTTATTCTTTTTTTTTTTTTTACATTCATACATGTAGTATAATCTCATGTAGTATATTAAGTATAATCTCAGTAATAAAATACAAAAAACAGAAATGAGAAGTTACACCTCAAAATTACTGTAAGATTAATATTTAGTATTTAGATATTTATTATTTATCTGGTCTATTAGACTACATTTAGACTGCCTAATGCACAGATCTAATAATGCCACACAGATCCATCCTGTTTTCGTACCTATTTACATTTCTGTGTTTGCAGTACAGTAATTGCTCATCAAAAACGCACAACAACACAAAGCCTCTCTCCACACCCAAAGCTGCACAAATACTGCTAAATATTGAGTCCTGAAGGCATATTTTGTATTATTTTGAATATAAGCCATGAGCAGCAGAACTGAAAGGAGGAGGCGGCACCAGGAAATGTGCAGAGTAGCTGAAAGTTGAATTCATGCTGGCAGAGGCAGTGACGTGTGTGTGTGTGTGTGTGTGTCTCACCTCTCAGCCACATTCCTGGCCGTCTGGAGGAAGCGGGTGTGGTCGTTCTCCTTCAGGCTGTGCTCAGCCTGAGTGATGAGGGCACTCGAGCGCTCCAGACACTGTCTGCAGTTGGCAATCTGCTGGGCCAGCTTCCTCAACTTCATCACCTAAACCAACACACATGCATTTTATTATATATCCA
Source organism: Enteromius thamalakanensis (assembly GCA_032357475.1). Classification (NCBI taxonomy): domain Eukaryota; kingdom Metazoa; phylum Chordata; class Actinopteri; order Cypriniformes; family Cyprinidae; genus Enteromius; species Enteromius thamalakanensis. The sequence continues at coordinate 13,729,047 of JAUCMT010000026.1, forward strand.
CATATGCATTGAGCCGTTGTTATACCTTTTGAGCTATTAATATTATAAATGTTTACGTTCCTCAAGATGTTATGAAAAATAATGGACCTTAATGGAGCATTTGATCAAAAACTCATTATCTCCCCTCGGCTCATCATCACAGCACAATGAGCCTTTTGCTTTATTTGCTTGTGTAATTACAGCTGAGAAACAAGAAAGTGATGGATTCTGGTTTTCAGTTAAGTTAAAAAACACTTTTAAGGAATCATATAAATATTGAATTTGCATGAACTGTTAAAGACTTTTCCTGAACGAAAAAGCAAATGCATATTTCCTTTTGTGTTTGATGCATGTTAAAAATGTAAGCCAAATCAATTACACAAAGTCTTTAACAAGAGATTCCAACAAGAAAAGAGTGGTCCAATCCAGACTGCTGCGCAAAGAGTCTCATTTAATGCTGGAATAGCTTTAAACGTTTTACATTTGTCATATTTCTCGTGTCTGGCTGGTTAGCTTTTCAGATTTCCTCTTTGCATGAAAATCAATTTTCTGCATAGAATTGAATTGAAGTTTGTTCACAGGTGAGCTTGTTTCAGCTAACTTACAACATCCCAAAATATGGCTTTTCCAGTCAGAATTGATTAGTTTACCTGTGTTGACCAAGTTTTCTTAATTCAACTCAAGTGTTTTGAAGTGCTGTGTTTGCGTTGATCCAGTCTTATACTTTTTCACTAAAGTTTGGGGTTGGATTTGTATAAATAAGTCTCCTTTGTTCATCAACTATTAATTTATTTGAATGGTTTGTTGCTCAAGAAACATTCCTATTATTCTCAATGTTGAAAACAGATCGGATACATAACCTTGATGCATTTATTAATATTAAATACGAATTAATATTAAAAACTTTTTAATGGCAGTGTACATAAATTATATCTTTTGGTTTGTGTTCATCAAGATTCATTGCAAAAAAAAAATATTTAAATGGGATTTGCAAAGTATATTATAATTCATTACACACCTAAATATAAAACATTTAGGTCTGATCTGACATAAAAATTAATAGATTTTACAGCAATCTTATATATACCGTTACCATATGCACTCGCAGCATGAAATATGATTTTGCTCATACCGCCCACAATACCTGACCACAGATGTACTATGAATTGAGCTTCCCTTCAAATAACCTAAATAAATAAAGCTTCCCTTCAAATGTTTCTTGTGCGTATACGCTATTTTTCATTCGCGAGGGAATGAAAGACATTAGCTATGCTTCCTCAATAAGCCAGTAAGTCGGTTAAGTAGGATCTAGCCTATGCCACAGTGCAATTCAATAGAGGAATGGGACGTCTGACAGGAAGGAATGATTGGAAGCATTCAGATAAATCAAGAAACAAGGAGAGAAAAATGTTGCTTGGTGCCTTAGTGGATTGCATTAGATCAAATCCCAATCTGACCCCATTTCTTAAAGACGGCTCCAAATGATTTGCTTTGATCAGATGGTGCACTGCCAAAAAGTTTTAGAATTTCAGGACGGCATTAAAGAAATTAGACTGCATCAGAAAAAAGAAAATCACTCAAAAACAATCCAGTAACAAACCAGCCTGAACAGTCAAAGCCTCGGATCAAATCTTACAAACACTTTGCATCTGGGTTCATGATTCCGAAAGCCTCCTTAATGCTAGAGATACAGGCACTTTGTGCTGGATCTGCATTACTGATGTTTGCAAAAGACCAGGCATAATCTCATGTTGCAGGCTGTGCATGTCGACTCGGGGTTGCTGAGAGTACTTTACTGAAGGCCTTACCTAGACACTTCTGATAGAGATTACTGCATTTGTCCGGGTCTCTCACATTACATTACCCAAAAACAGAGAAGCACAGGTCTGTCTCGCAGCTAAAATCCCCACCTGATAAGAGTGTGAGTTCAGGCTGTCAAGTTAAAGTGCCTGAGCACTGCATACTCGCTGTCAAACACAAAACGCTACACGCACTGTGCACGGATGAATTGGAGCAGAAAATCTGACTCTTCAGTTCTGGCAATGTTTGAAGAGTGTCAAAATATTAAATATGGAACGATATATGATCTGTCCGTGTAGAACTGACAGCTAGGATTCTACAGTCTGTATGATCTGTGTTAAAGTCGTTGCAAAAACTGCAAACTGCTTACAGTGAGTTAAATTAATACTGAAAACTGTTACATTTATTACCTATTCTTAAAAATAAACCAGAATTAATTATTTAAAAATCGTATGTTTACTCAGGTCAGACTATAATACTGCGTAGACGCAGTGGTCGGCCAAGGAAACTTAGTGCAGCAGGTATTACCCTTCGAAATCGGAAGATGTCCAGCATTGGCATGAGCTCAGAATTGGCAGAAACGTCTCAAGGTTACGCATGTAACCCTAGTTTGAAGGAACGAGATGCCGCATCGACTAGACGCTATTGGAACGCCTCGAGCATGACGGCTCTGAATTGTGTGTAAAATCAGCCAATGAATTTTTGGGATGTTAAGGCGGATAACGTTACTGGCCAGGAAGCATAAAAGCACTTGGAATGCTGCTGGCTTCAACCAGTCATGAAGTGTGGCTGCAAGATGCCATGTCTTGTTCCTGCAAGGAACAAGGGTTACATGCGTAACCTTGAGACGTTCCTCTTCAGAAACTCGAGCGGCGTCGACTAGACACTATAGGAATGAGATGCCCGTGCCCCCAGATTTGCAAGTCCCTGCCTAGTGTGTGTTTGTGCACAGCTATGGTGAGAGTGAGCAGGAGTGGCTCGTAAGTCTAGTCCGTAGGGTCGGGGGGGTTCACCCCGCAACGTCACAAATGTCGGTCATAAAGACCCCAGATAACAAGGCCTAAAAGGCCGCCACACCTCGTGTTGAGTGCGCTCTGACTCCAGCCAGATCCCATGTCGGTACCCAGGAATGTACCGGTGGCCTCTAACTCGAAACGTATAACTAGGGGGTCTTTACCAACTGTGTGTCCACCGAGAGAAGCGTGGTAAGCCGATATTGCCGCCACGTAAACCTTCAGGGTGGAGTGTGTGACCCCGGTAGAGAATCTAGCCTGCTGGAACTCCAGCACCCCTCGAGGTGAAGCATTCATTCCACCGGGCCTTGGCCCCTGTCTCAACAGAATGTCTGCTCCTACATTTAGATGCCCTGGAATGTAGACGGCTCTGTTCGAGTCTGTTCCGGGTCCACAAAAGGATCTGGTGTGCAAGCTTGTTTAAGGGGCGCAATCGCAGACCTGCTTGGGGTTGGTGTAAAAGACGACTGATGTGTTGCAGTCGCGCCCCAACACATGTCCATCTCTTACGTCTGTGAGAAAATGTTTCAACGTACAAAACACGGCCAGCATCTCCAGGCAGTTGATGCCTGTTACATGAGATGGTGACCACTCCACAGACCGATCGGTCACTCATAACTGCTCACCAAACATTGAGGGATGCATCCGTCGCTAGCGTTAAGTGGCAACATGGACATTCCTTAAAAGCGAACCTAGGAACTACACATGAGAAGGATGGAGGGATATGTGAAAGTAACCAGAGCCTTCTTAGAGCCTGCTTAATTATGAGTGGCGGCAGGCAACAGTGAAGCATGGTGGAGGTTCCTTGAACGTTTGGGGCCCCATTTCTGCAAACGGAGTTGGAGATTTGGTCAGGATTAATGGTGTTCTCAATGCTGAGAAATACAAATTATATATGACGTTTATTTGCAAAACCAGAAAACTTTTTATTTTTTAATTTTCAAAAATGTTTTAATTTTTTTTTTACCTTATCAAAGTAACCTAATTGCAGTTTGATTGAGATTAACTGTAATGCACAATGAAAAAAAATGGTTAAAATCAGAGTTGCAAATTAGCTCTTCATATGAAATATTTGTTTTGTATTGTAATGTTATTGCCAGCACAGCTTTGAATTTAGGCTAAACCATCCCTTGTTCATAATAAAGTCACTATTAGACACTTCTCTAGCTGTTTAGTCTTGCTTTAAATGACAAATGCAACACAAAACTAAAAAGCCCTCAATTCTTTATAATGCAAATGCATATTTCAACATTTCCATTCGTTTTCATTCTGCCCTCAAAGCGAATTTTAGCATTAATCACATTTGTGAGTGTCTATTCGTTATATCCTACACCAGAGGAGCAGAGTGCTGTTCATCGTGCCTTGTTTGTGCTGCTGAAGATTATCAAGGCCTTGTTACTGTTACACAAGGGAAGCTTGTTAAGTGAAGCCACATGGCCAAGTCCGCTTCAACCAGCCAAGCTTCCTGTCATACATTCAACAAACAAACTCGTTCAAGCAATGTCTCTACACTTCACTGCACCCTCACCCGACAGCCACCACACTTTGGCCTGTTGACTATCTGACAAGATCTCCAAAGCCTCATTGGACGTTCACACAGCCACATTATTAGTCATCTGCACCAGCTTTTAATTCACAAAGGGAACATATGCTACGATTTTCCCCGCTTTTTCTCAATCCTGTCATCAGGCGACACATCACCTATCTCTCCGCACAGCGTAGGGTCCAAAAGACCCTGACAGTCTCTCTCTTGCTATAAGGGGTAGTGACATGATCTGAAAGATGTGTTAGAAATGCCAGCTCCATATTTGTGCGCTATGTGACATACTGTCATGAATCAAATTCAAATAGCTTTCTCTAAGTGAGTGAGGGACTGAGCTCTGAAAACCTGTTTCTCTGCCATGTGTGCGTCTTAAAGGAACATTTTAACTCTCATTCATGTTGTTGCAAACATGTACAGCTTTTGTTCTTTTGTAGAATACAAAATGAGATGTTTTGTCTGTCTAATGAAGGTCAATGGGGTCCAAAACAAAAATCCTATTGATATTCATTGTATAGATCAGTGGTTCCCAACCTTTTTTAACTCACGGCCCACACAGCCAAACACATATATTTCCACGGCAAAAGAATTTAAACAATCCCGCTTTTTCTGTCGTACTCGAAAACAAGGCTGTTAATTGTCTTTATTGAATAAACTGATATTTTATTAAATAAACAGAAAATATACATAACGGATCAGCAAACTAGACATTTTTTTATTATATTAACAATATTAAAATTTATATTAATAATAATTGGCGGCCCCCCTGCAATACCGTCGCGGCCCACAGGTTGAAAACCACTGGTATAGATAAAACACAAACATTTTCTTGAATAAGGTGATGGTAAGTAAATGATGAAATTTCCATTATTAAAATGAAAGAAGCTAAAAAGTTTTAACTACCACCTTGATATTATACTCGTAACTTTAAAGAGTTTATTATTGGAAACTCTTTCTAAATGTGTCTCATGTGCTTGATACGAGTCTGACTTAAAATTACAATTCGGGCCGCCCTAATCTGTCTTGGTGGTGCAAATAGAGAGAAACTGTACCTTGGACTCTTTGATCTTGACAGCAATGACCTGTTTCCTCTGGCGAATTATCTCCACCAATTCATCACACTCCTCCACCAGCTTGGCTTCATGCATGGCTGTGTTCACCTGCAGATAAGAGCAAAGAGTTTCATAAAGAAATACAATGGCACTTAATCAGTCTGCTGGGATAACTAAGCTACTCCAGCCTCTTCTCTTCAGTTCATGCTAAAGCCATGAGAATATCAACATCACGTCCTGTCTGGAGAGATGTGGACCATATCATTACAGAAAGGAGAGACATTTTAGACTCTACTGCAATTACTTCCTCCGATCATCTCTGTAATAGGACTGTGTTGCCATATCCCATCAAAGATTCCCGCGCTGCTCTCTTAGGATCTTGCTTTATCACTGTACTATCAGATCTTTGCATAAAGCTTATTATTCAAGACAGATCCACTTTAGCTGTTAATCAAGCACACACACACACACACACTCATGCATTTAAATAAACAGACAGTTAATGCTTACCCCGTTTCAATACTGTCAAGGGTTCAATCTCATTAAAAAAAGCACAAGGACAAGCACAAGGCTAATATTTTATTGGATTTCAGCTAGGCAACTTTTGTAAGCGGTGCCCACTCACACGGAAGAAACTCGCTCAATACCAGACAAACTCTAAGGATTAATCTTTTTTTGGAATGTCTATAAAATAAACAGTGAATGCAGATGTCTTCAGAATGGTCTATGATTGCTTTCAACGCAAAGTCAAAAAAAGTTTCATACTGACACTGTAGAAATAGTTATGATTAAAAAAAACTGTGCTTGCCCAAACTTTACTGGAAAAATATGCCAGCAGCTTTTTAAGTTTTAGAGATATACAGTAGAGAACAAACAAACAAACACATAAATCTAAATATATTGACAGCCAACTTTAAAAGAGTAGTTCATCCAAAAGTTCAACCCAAATATTTCTAGTGAATGTTTTTATCAGCTGTTTGGACTCTCATTCTGACGGCAAGTGATGTAATGCTACATTTCTCCAAATCTGTTCTGATAATTCTGGTTATGACAAATTACAGTGTTTCACTGTAAATCAGATGATGACTTAATCTCCACTTACAAAAACTATATAGTTCATAGTATTTTCCCGTTAAATAGCACCAAATTTGATCCATTTAAAATTTGAATACCATATAGAATAATACCATATAGAATAAACTTACTGTTAACCAATTAGCTAGTTTTTAAAGTAACTTTTTTTTTACAGTTTAACCCTGTTAACCCAGCCAAAGTGTGACATTTCACACAAAGTTGAGTATTTACAATAATATCATTTTGATTTGATTTTCTGTCAATTTTATAATGTCCAGGACAATCATTCCACTTAGCTCCCCTAGAGAGTAGTATAAAAATGAGCTAGCGGGCACATAGGGTTAGCAAAGCAAACTTTCTCTATCGGCCACCATCTTCAGAGTGCTCTGACTCAATGGACAAGTGCAGTGACGGGTGACTCCTGCTGTACAAATGTTCCTTATCAGACCTCCTAAATACATTCCTGTAGCTTTTCTTACTATAAAGGACTCTTCTGAGGTTGGTGTGAATGTGATGTGTGACCCCACTTTACCATGGCTCTCGCACCCTACCGATTCACTGTAAGTCAGCAAAGACCCTGAAGGCTGCCTGGCCTGGCAGATTCATGCTGACACCTTCAAAGTGTGCTGCTGCGCACAGACATTTTGTCTACGCATTTAGACTGTCTTGGATTGGATTAATGTTTATTGGACATTCAGAAAAGATCTACAACAACGCTGCTTCATTGTGAATTGGGATTTTGTACTGAAATAGAAAACATAAATGCACAGGTGATTTAGTCTGCACTCTCTTACAAACACTAATGCTGAAGCTTTAAAGGATTCATGAAAAATTTTAAATTGTGGTTAAAGTGGGTAACTGAAATGTTAAGTAGTTGTTAAGCAGCAAAATGTAAGGTTGCAATATAGTCTCAAAGGAGTAAGGCAGGGTTATCAAAACTGCACTTGCAATGCATAAAAGTAAAGCAATGGAAAGGCAGTTTCAAGTTTGCTCCATGGGGACAATTTTGCAATGTAACTTAATGCCTTTGCGACGTTGTGCACTATAGGCCACATAATAAACTAGACTTCCAAAACCAAAAGCATTGAAGTATTAGGATAGTTCAAAAAGCAATATATCCAAATATGGATAAAGAAAGCTAAAGGAGAGAAAAATAAATAAAAACAACTATAATAATACTATATATATATATATATATATACATATATATATTTAAGATAAAACAGTTATAAAATATTTTAAAAATAATATTATTGGATAAGTTCATATTACTATTGGAAAAGATTAAAATAATATTTTTGTTCCTGTAAAAATTACTAAAGATCCTTACACCAAGATACATTTAATTAAGAAGCGAAACGATGTTAGACACTAAGAAAACAAGTCAAAATAATGATGTTTTTGCCATGTCTTTTTCCACCAGCATAGGCTCTGAGTAAAAAAACTCAAATACATTTTTTCACATTTAATAAAAAAACACTCTGCACAAAAATTGTCTGCACACATTTCAGCAATTTCTTTTTTTTTCGGATTAAGCCCATGCTTAATCATGATGCTCACGTGCGCTGCATGTAATGCCTGCGCCAAGACTCATTATTGACAAGGCTCATCAGTTCCTGACCTTTATCTCTTCATATTGCCACATCTTTAATCTGCTAATCCACAGGGTGGGAAAGACACTGGCTGCTATAAAAAAAGGTTGTTAATGAGCTCCAGTGGTTCACTTTGGGTACATAAACAATCCAAGTGCTGTTGAACAGATGCCACTGAGCAGAGGTCTGTTTTTGTGGCAGCTCTGATTACTGTGTATCTTGCCCGTATGCTAACAGATGGGGCAGGTCTGAGTGCTCTAAGTGCACGGCTGGACAAGGTGCTCCTATGGGGCCTGCCTCATTGCCGGAGAGTCCAAGTGGCCCTGTTAAAAATGGATGAGGGAGAGAAATATGCATCACAGCGTGGCGGCCCTCACCACATTGCTGCACACATGTCCATTCGGTGGAACAGCAACACAACAAAGCGGCCCTTTGCACCGCAGGGCTAATAACCCACAGTGGCCCAGAGAGGGAACCTGGAATGTCAAAGAAGGCAGTGATGAAATCCAGGCTTCAAATCACCAAAGGTAAAAATGGAAATTCCCAACTGAAAGTGCAAAGTTCCCCAGACACCTTCGGTCCCTTGACAGCATCACTCATGAGTTATTTATACACGGACTCTCTCAGGACACTTCCTTCGCTGTTCACTGTTAGCAGTGACACTTTTGTCTAATGGAATCCATCGAAAACCTTGCCATGGATGCTCTTTTTCACAGAATACTTAAAAGACCCATGTAAACATCTCTGCAGATGTTCCTCTGATGCTGCACGAATGCCGAAGGCTTTATTTGATGTGTGTTTTCATCTGGAAGACGTCATTTGTTAAGAGTTTGCATCTGCGATACATTGAATTCATTCATTGTTGAATGCTAGAATGATAGTCAAGCAGATGTGTGAATCTGCTTTGAGACGTTTATCAGATATTTGCAGATGTGCTCCTTAAAACAGAAAACGAGGCTTTCCAGATGATGCACTCGCTGACCGATCTTAATGGGTCATACTCATATATAGTATGGAGGAAAGAAATCTTGATGGCTCTCTAATATCATTCAAAATATCTTTGTTTATGTTCCAAAGATGAACGAAGGTCTTGTGGGTTTGGAGCTACATGAGGGTGAGTAATTAATAACAGAATTTTCATTTTTAAGTGAACTAACTAACTCTTTTTTTCTTCTGATCCACAACAAAAACCAGACTAATTCAGCCTAACTCACATTTATGGGTTATAAATGTGAAATTGATTGACAGGCTGGAAGCACCTCAAAGTCTTCTGATTTAGGACTGGGCGATCACAAAAATCACAATCTGGATGAATTGAACATTTTAACTCGGTTATGATTAATGAACGATTATTTTATTTTTTTTGCCTCATTTTGTACAGTAAATATGCTCACATATTACAAGTGAGAGATTTTTGAATGAAGGGTGCAGTACTTGATTTTAAAATAAATGATGGAAACACACACTACGATCTATGCTTATTTATTAAACATCAATAATGAACAACTGAAATGAAAGCACACATTGTCTAAAAAAAGTACAAATAAATTTAAATAATTAAAAATTTAATGTTATTCTTATTGAAAGTAGAAAATAAACAGTATCACTTCTAAATAAAAAATCTCTTGTATATCCTGTAAATAATATTTTAAAAAGAGCATTTCTTGCATGTTCTGTAAACAAATATTTTAATGTTCATTGTATCAATGTAAACAACAGATTGTTGTAATAATAATTGAACTCTCTTTAACACAGTTGCAGTTTGCCCAGTTTATACACAATGATATTTCAAAGTGCTTCACATAAAAAGAATTAAACAAGCACAACAATAAAAGCAAGAAATTAAAATTGTTATCATTCAATAAGGTGGGGAAAAAAAACCTGAAGAAAATAAATGAAAAATAAATAAAATATGACATTATAGTCAAGACAGAAATCCACGCAGGTTTGGAGCTCTGGAATGACAGTTTAATGTTTTAGTTAAAACTCCTCATTTCTGTCTCTAATCTCCTAATCAGAAATCAGTATTTTTGTTTCATTTACTTAAGCAATTCTAATACAAAATGTTCACAGGTTAAGCTGCAAAGTTGTTTAAATCACCCGTTTTACATGGGCTGACAGATCTAAACTTACACTGAACCTGCAACCTTCCTTCAAGCACATAAACGCACTTTATCAAGATTACAAGTATGAAAAGCCAAATACTATAATTTAACTGGCTGCCTGAGGATCAAGACTGATGCACATTTCCTGTTTTATACCCACACTGGAGGACCAAAGTTAACAGCTGAGGGATTATGGGTCAAACATGCAGCATTTCAAGACATTTATCAATTTGCAATGTCCCTGAAATCTGGTTTGCTTATCATTATCATACCTCATGCATTGGGTCCTCAATAATTAACTGTGGCTTTCAAATAAACATGACATAGAGATGACTGACAAGCTGTTCGGTGAACATTCTTACAACAGTCAGCTTTGAATAATTCATCTCGATTTTAATAATGAAGGAGAAAATGGCATGGAATGAGGTTAATACTTAATACTTATTTATTTTGGATAGGTTTAACCATTTTAAATCACCTTGAGGGTGTTCAGCTCAATATAATATACGTAGCTGGGGATTTGCTTTCAGAAAGCTGTTTTTAAATGAGCTGAGGTGTGAGCTACATTCTTCAATTGCTCAAAGAAGCGGTGGTATGCAGAAGTTTTTGATGTGCGGTTCAGCTGAGGTTAGAGACGTGCTACGTTTGCAGTCCCCTCAGGGTTCAACAAGACTGATTCAGCTAATGAAGTAACAATGCCTTGTCACCTGCTTTATTTTCTCAAACAGCAAGGACAACCATCCTGACAGAGTCATTAAAAAGGACGCTCGCATTTGAATTTCCCTTGTGCCTGATGTCTTAGTGCTGATCTTGAGTCATATTTGGAGTAACAACAGCTCGCTCAGTCGATGTTCAAGGTGACATCAAGTAAAAGCCTAAATATATCCCTGGTGCCTTGTTTGTCGTGCCTTTAATAAGCTCTGATTTAAAGATAAAGGGTACTAATTGACTTTTAAAAGCGCTGTTTGTCATGTGTGCATAAATATGTTACATCACTACCAGCTGCGGCTGCAAATATATGAAACATCATGGTGGTAAAAATAATTAAAATGCTCACTAAGGATGTATTTTGATGTACAAATACATTGTAAATTTAGTTTATTATACAATTATAACAATATATACAATTTAAAATTGATTAATGAATTAATACTGAAAACCGTTTTTATTTATTTATTTTTTTGTACAGTGAAAATACATTTTTCCTTTTATTTTTTGATGAACCGAAAGTTACAAAGAATGAATATATATCTAAAATGTCATTATTGAGCACATCATGTTAGCTTATTATAGGGAAAAGAATGCAATTTAACACCAACCCTGCAACTGAATGTATGTTAGAGCATTCCAGAGATTTCTAAGTCTCTTCTCGACATCACTGAGCATTCACTGCTGAACTTTCTCCATGTTTAGACAATTTCTCTCACTGCAGACGGATGACTAATGCTTTGAGATATTTCTGCTTTAAGTGAGTCAACAATTCCTAATCTTCAACATTCAGAGATATCTTTTGTTCAAGGTATTGTTCCCATCATGAATATGTGAATACGAGACATACTAGTGAATAGCAATCTCAATTTTTTTACCCTGATCAGCACTTCCAATCTTGCTTCATTAATTAGATTCTACATTAGCTTTAGCTAAAATATCACCTTAGGGATCCACATACATTTTCCACTTTTCATGTAAATGTATCATTGTCTGTATAATACATGCTTAAGCAGATTGTGTGGTTCTGTTGTGATTTGGTTAAAGGTTAGATCAAATATATACAGAAATATTCTAGCAACTTCATAAAAGTTACATTTAAGGATAAATCACACACACACACACACACACACACACACATATATATATAAAAAAAATAAATAGAAAAATTAATCTTAAATATATATATATATATATATATTTAAGATTAATTTTTCTATTTATTTTT
>JAUCMT010000026.1:13744469-13763658 GCA_032357475.1 Enteromius thamalakanensis
AAAATTTGCCATGGCACAAGACAAACAAAACTCTGGCCACTTTCCTGAATCTGGCACAGTTGACAGTTGGTTTCCATAGCAACATAGATTGTAAGGAAAAGTTAGCCATGGGGTAATCAGTCTTACTTTTTAGTCTTAAATTAGGCCAGTCTAAGGTTTCATGCAACTGGCTAACATAGTTAAGACTAGTCTTAAAGAAAAAAATTAGACGACTTACTTGTAAGATTAGTCTAAAAACGTTTTATGCAACCGGCCCCAGAACTGGCCAGTCACGACCAGGACAAAACACTTGCGCAATAACACCTAGCTATTCGTACTCAACACCTCCTCCGCCAAACGCAAGGTTCGCCGCACTTCCACACCTCAAACACCATCAAGGCCAAGCTCATCCACATTTCATTGACGAGGACTTTGTGACTAAATATGATTTTCCTCTCGTTTCATGTTCGCCCACGGTGGCCGTGGCAGCCCTCGATGGCAGACCATTAGAATCCGGGAGGATCACGACCCAGACTTAACCACTCACGTTATTCACCAGTTCCCTCCACGTAGAACTCCTCTAGTTCCATGTCATCTATTCACCAGAGCACCCTTTTATCCTAGGACTGCCTTGGCTGAAGCTCCACGACTCTGTCATCTCTTGGAGACAGCGCTAAATCACCCAGTGGTCTAATTACTGTCACTTAACCTGCCTCATTCACACCCGACAAGTCATAGATGTCTCAAGCATACCCTCACAGTATCATGATTTAAAGGTCGCTTTCAGTCAACAAAAAGTAACTCAACTTCCCCCACTTCGACCCACTGACTGTGCCATTGACTTGCTTCCAGGAAGTACACCACCACGAGGCAGAATATTTCCTTTGTCTTAGCTTTGAATGACATCTCGATCAAATACAGATACCCCCTGCCATTTGTACCTGCAGCCCAAGAACAACTACAAGCAGCTCGATACTTCACCAAGTTAGAGGGTGACAAGTGGAAGACTGCCTTTTCAACAACTAACGGGCACTATGATTATTTGGTCATGCCTTTTGGATTGTCTAATAGTTCTACTGTACTCCAGTCCTTGATCAATGAGGTCTTCAAGGACATGCTAAACAGATTTGTGGTGGTCTACATACATGACATCTTATTCTATTCAGAAGACAACCCTACCCACATTCAAAATGTAAGAACTGTCCTAAAGAGACTCATCGAACACTGACTATTTGCCAAAATGTCCAAATGTGAGTTCATCAGACCAAGATTTGGTTAGCTTTATCTTTAGCACAGACGTAGTGGCCATGGACAAAAAACAAAGTTGCATCCATTGTTCATTGGCCCAAACCACAGACACTTAAAGAATTGCAAAGGTTTCTTGGATTTTCTAACTTATACCGACGATTCATAAGGAATTTCAGTAAAGTAGCAGCCCCCCTGACTTCCATGATCTGCAAGGGAACCAAGCGTTTACCTTGAAATAATGAGAGTGAAACCGCATTTAATGAGTTAAAGACTAGATTCACCACAGCAGCCATCCTGAGGCAGACCCCGAACGACAGTTCACGATAGAGGTTGACGCATCCAACACTGGTATTGGGGCAGTACTATCACAACGCCAGGGAGACCCCATCAAGTTTAACCCCTTTGGTTCTACTCCCGTAAGCTAAGTCAGGCAGAACGTAACTATGATGTGGGAGATTCCTCTATCTATCATCCTAGCACCCGTTCAATGGGACATCATCAGGGAAATTATGGATGCCCAAGAGACAGATCCCACTCCTCCAGAAGGTCCACCTACCAAAGTCTACGTGCCTAAACCTCTGCGACAGCGTCTCCTCCACCTAGTGCACGACAACCCCAGTGCAGGTCACCCTGGTATACTTTCAACTACAGAAATCACCACTAATCGTTTCAGGTGGCCTACGCTCTCACAAGATGTCACTGTCTTTGTCAAAGCATGCACCATCTGTCAAGTGTCAAAGTCCTCAAGGCAACGACCGGCTGGTCTGTTACACCCCTTTGCACCACAATGCCCTCGGTCTCACATTGCGGTTGACTTTGTTACAGACTTGCCCCCATCTAATCATCTCACCACCATACTTACCGTAATGGATTGATTCTTCAAGGCCTGTTGTCTTGTACCACTTCCTAAACTTCCCACTGCTTGGAAGACCACTCAGGCACTCATCAAGCAAGTCTTCCGGTACTTGAAGATATTGTATCAGACCGAGGGGCCCAATTCACATTTAGATTATGGAAGGCTTTCTGTACCCATCTTGGCATTAATGTGAGCCTCACACCCGGCTATCATCAGGTGTCGGCCATTTTAAGGACTATATAAATTCAAGTGAACAGTATAATACAATATGTACAAATACATGAAGACAGAAGCTAATGAATAAAGGGCATGGATTTATTTATTTTTTTATTTATTTTTTTTTAATTTAGTGCATTCCTTCATCCCTATGAATTATTTAATTACTTATTTATTTGTATTTATTTGTATTTATTTTGTGTTTATTATATTTATTTTTTTTATTTATTTATTTTTTCCATCAACATGTTTATGAGGCTTTCCAGGCCTTCTTGGTAGAACAGCACCATATTTGGTTTAATTAACATGCATGTTTTTCAGAATAGGCGTATCATGCAGCTGAGTGTGCAAAAAAAAAAGGTGGGTGGGTACTTTTTTAAATTAATGTTGACGTGCATCAGCTCTCAGAGATGTAATTCACAGCAGCAGCACAGAGTTTCCCACAATGCAGCTGTGCCTCTAACTGCTGTGGCAGCTAATTCAGGTGTTCTTTATCTTCTCTGTCTTCCCATGAGCTGCCAGGTAATACTGATTGGCACTGTGAGGTAGTTTGACTTTGCTTTGTCGACACACACCGGTTGAACCTCCTACGCAGCACGCCTAATGAAGAGTCCGCATGTGCCACGTACCATCAATCAACAGTTGTTAGCTAGTCAAGATGATGATTAAATTATTAGCAAGCCTTGTGGAATAGCTACCACAGTCTTCACCCCCATAGCAACCGCAGAGTTAACTAGAAAGCTGAAGCTGTCCTGGTTACTTTAATTGTGACAGCCCTGTTGGGTGCAACCACTTTCTCTGCAAGGAAACTGATGCCGCTGCATTGGTAAAAATGCCACATGATTTGTGTCGAGGTGCTTTGATGAAGAGACCTTGTAAATATGTTGAATATTGCTTTCTTCAAAGTCAAAGACTTACTAACCAATATAGACTCGACAGTGAAACAAAGCACATAGTATGAATCGTGGTGTCATCCTCAATTTGACAGCAAGGAGAATGATAATGAAGCAGTTCGCTTCTGATGTCAAAAAACCATCCTCTCTCTTTTTGTTTAGATTTGCCAGCAGATTCAGTTGAACATATTATTATAGTGCAACAGATAGATAGATAGACATGGAATTTTGTTGATTTAAAGCCAGCTGGTATTAAAATGTGAACATTAGGAGCTCTGCAGGTAATTGGTTATGTGTGTTTAGACGTAGATTGGATACCCAGATAATGGATTTGTATCCAATAGAAATCCACATTTGGAAGTAGACCAGATCAGATGAGAAAAAAATTGTACTTGTGTCAGATGTGAGCAAAAATGCTGATTTTATGTGTCAGTAAACGCAGCCTAAGGGTTACTAGTGTTGTGTCCCATACTACGCACTTGTGTACTCTTTTGGTTAAGATTTGTAATAGAAGATTTTGTAATAGAAGTGTAGACAAGTTTCAGGACATACTGTCACAGCATGCAATTGTGTCTTTAACAGACTCTCTGTCGCACCTGTTACATCCTGTTATTTTTAACTGGCCTGTCAGTCGTCTTGTTACAGTTAGCATTCTCCACATTTAATTTTATTTTCTACCATATTGGAGAGAAAAAAAGTAGTATGTTGATCTGCCAGCCATGTGTTTTTTAAGCTGATAACTCCCCTAATATTTTCTTTATAATGATTCATTTAAAAAGTTAATGGCCAGATATGTGTTTATAAAAGTCAATGTTGTAACAGATGACATATAACACAAAAGAATTATTATTATTGCTAGTTAAATGTTGATTATTAGTAACCCTTACCCCTAAGTGGCGAGGGCTGGGTAGAGCTTGGAGCCTGGCCTGGCCACTGCGTGCACCCCGGGTGGAGGGTGGAATGGCTGAAAAGCTAGGATGGTGAAATCAGTTTGAAGGAACAATAGTTGTTAGAGGCTTGAGCCTTAACTAAGGAAGCTGGAAACCAGGTGTCCCCAACTAAGCAAGCCAAAGGCGACAGTGGCAAGGAACCAAAACTCTGTGTGAGAGGAAAAACCTAGGGAAGAACCTGGCTTAGCGAGGGCCCAGAAACCCGACACCCGGTTTCCAGTTTAAGGGGTGTAAATAGGCTGCAGAGGGATACAAAGGGACAAAGGGATTTGAGCAACAAAACGAAAAAAAGTTCTTAAAATGCCTTACATTTGCGCTTAAAAGTCCTGCAGACACCCCCCAGATAGCACACGTATGTCTGCAAGATGTCTTTTAAAGATCTCTTGATCTGGAAAGCATCGGCTGACTACAAACGTCTGGCAGACGTCTTACAGATGTCAGTTTTACATACATTCTAAATCATAAACATCTTAAAGACATCTAATAGACGTCTATTTGACATCTAAAAGGAGACGTCCTATAGACGTATTGCAGATGAGCAAACAACCTAAATAATACGTCTTGCAGATGTAAATGCAGACGTCAAATAGATGTCTCCTAGATGTACGTGTGCTATCTGGGCCTGTATGTGTCGGATTCACTACAAGCATGTAACATTTCAAGACACCAACTGTTTTAACACAGAGAGCAGCTTTGGGGTTTACAAGTATTTTGTTGCAAACAGTCAGTTGGCTCCTCACAATGGAGCAAACACAACTTTTCCACTTGACTGAAAATAGAAGTTTATTAAAAACTGCCGTGTCACCACATGAACAAATGTTTGAACTTCCACTGGCTTTTGTGTACAGGCTGCTGCAATATTGATGGTGTAGGGACAAAACACAAAATGAAATTTACATTAAGTAATAAATCATATGTCCTGGTAGACACAAGGCAAGCAGCAGCAGGTGTGAACAATCTGCCGAGACCTGAAGTCAGAGAGTTACATGAGTAATGACGCACACAGGAGTGATAACTACAGCGTATAAATGTTACTGAGAGTAAAGAATACCTGGATAACACAAGACATCCAATCAATCAAAGACTCAATCTGACCTGCAAATGCTGTTTAAATTTTTCTGTAGGCACAGGTACAAGCTCTGTGATCACAACACTTTTACACACAGAGAGAGAGAGGGAGAGATAGAGAGAGAGAGAGAGAGAGAGAGAGAGAGAGAGAGAGAGAGAAAGAAGCACACATAAAAACTCCGCTCTGTGACAAACGCACTGACACTGTGACATGACTCACAGGAATAAAGCAATGAGTGAGTGAGAGTGAATGATACGAAAGACTAACTATCTAGGTTGTGTTGTGGGAGGATTTACTGCAGCTGAATTACATATTAGCAACTGATTCCCCAAAAAAATCTAATAATCAAATGAATCAGACTCAGTTGGAAAGCTTAAGTCCAAATGATTCCCAGTGTTTCTAGCCCTTGTTATCAGATAAGAGATTATTCCAGATACAGAGGGAAGGTGAGATATACAAGATATTTGCTCAGTTGCTGTTTGTTGCTCACACTGTAGGCGTTACACGCTTTAACAGGCGCGCACCGCGTCCATTAAGTTCTGGGTCAGAGCGACAACAACAACAAATCCTGAAAAAGAATTACATCCTGAGGCGAGAAAACAGACTTCAAAGTGGGTGTGTTTAATTATTCTGTGATCCTCTCCTCTTGTGCTTTTTTGAGGGAACACAATGCGGAAACACAGCAACCACACTAACAACGGGCGGCTGAGTGCATGCATGTGTCAGCAACCAGAGCCTGCTGGGAAATGTCGCTCGCACCGGATAATATTCCAAACCAGCACTCTCCAGAGACTCGCAAACTCAGTCTAATGAGAAGCCACTGCTGTTTCTTACCAGCCTCCGCTCTTCTAATTAATTAGACATAGTCATTTAATTTTGTCTACATTACCCTTGTTTGAGGCTTGTCTGGGGAGTACCATTAAGCTTTTAACGCAGTGGAATCCGCCCCCTTCTCTCCATCAAAAACCAAAAAATCAATCCCATAATGCCTTGTTTAAAGCTCTGGCCCTGTCAAACCGTCTAGCACATCCTATACATCCTAGCACGCCTATACATCTAATTCAAACGAAAATGTACTGTTGAGGTTGGACATTGCAGATGTGCTTTTCATGAATACACATGTTCACTATGAAAGCTTTTTTTTTTTTTAAATAAATACATAAAAAAGGAGACTTTTTGACATTATTCTGAGTTAACATCTCGCAATTCAGATTTTATCCCTATATATTGAAGTGACACTGCAATTTTGGCTTTTTATCTCAAAATTCAGAGCCAACATCTTGGAGTTCTGACATTTTTCCTCTCAGTTCGGAGTTAACATCTCACAATTATCACAATGTTACTAATACTACTGAAATAACATCTTGCAATTCTGATTTTTTTTTTCTCAAAATGTCTGGAGGACAATTCAGACTTAGCACCTTGCGATTCAGACTTTTATTAACATGTCACAATTTTGACTTTTTCTCAGAATTCTGAGAATTTTTCATGGAATTCTGAGTTAAAATCTTGCAATTCTGACTTTTTCGCAATTCTGTCTTTTAAGAATCTTTTGATTCTAATTTTTTCTGATTTGTGACGGAAAAAACACAGAATTGCGAAAAAGTCGGACTTATGAGATGTTAACAAGATGTTAACTCCAAGAAAAATTCTCTGAATTCTGAGATAAAAAGTCAAAATTGCGACATGCTAATTAGAATTTCAAAAACAATTCTCAGATTTCTGAGGAAAAAAGTCAAAATCGTGACATGTTAATTTAGAATTCCAAGAAATTCCATTCTGAGGAAAAAAGGACAGAATTGAAAAAAAGTCAGAATTGCGAGATGTTAACTCAGAATTCTTATAAAAAAGAGAAAATTGCGAGATGTTAACTCAGATTTTATGCAAGTCTCATCTCTTTTTTTCCTCATAATTCTGAGTTAACATCTTGCAATGTGTTTTTTTTTAGAAATGATTAGCTAACACTGTGCAATACCCATATTTTCCTCTTAATTCTAGTTGTGAGACATACATTCTGACATACTTTAAAAAGTCACAATTAACTTTTTCTTTCTTAATTTATTTTAAATAAGTTATACTGTACAACTAAGCTTCCATACCTCCCTGACTTTACATTCTCTTATAAGCTGAGGTTGGTGTCTATCTGTGTATTCCACTGGGAACAGATCATCAGCCTGAAGACCAAAGACAGAAAGACTAACAGGCTTGAAGGTTAAAGGGACGAGTGTCAGAGGAATTGTTTGTTCCAGTGGGAAAGACGAATCCCTTAAGGGAAAATGTGCTTCATGCAAAACAACTTAAGAATGTGTTTGAGTTAATTACACCCACTGAGGACATTAAATAGAAAGGAATTGCTCAGTTAGACAATAATTAATTTTAATCAAAAGCAGGGCTTCTTGAGCAACAGAGAGACGCCTCCGCTTGTCAGAGTCCAAGGGAACAAGTACAGCTTCAAATACTACCGGCAGACATTGGTTAGGTTAGTTAATCATATTTTATTTGATGTAAACAAAATCAAGGCAGTGCAGAATTAAAGAATATTTCATTATAGGCCAAGGTCACACTAAATGTTTTCTTTACTGTGTTTGGTGTATTCAGTTAATATTGACAATTTAGGCAAATACAAAACATAATTTAGGGTGTGGTTGAAATATGCAAAAAGAAATGACAATTCTCCTATGACTACACTGTTGGATAATGCCATTAGACAGAGAGTGAATGTGTTCTTTAGGATGTAAAACATGGCTGAGAAAGTATTCAGGAATAGCAGATTTTATCATTTAAACAAAAAGCTGTTTAAGGCTTGAGTACACTATAAAACCTTCCCCCAGTGTTATGCTCAGATTTTTTAAATCGAGTTAATAAATTTTACAGAAAAGCAAACGATGGGCACAGACTTTTTAAGCTTCAGACTATGAATCCATCAGTTGGAGGAACATCAAACATGTTATGTTGAGCTAATTTTAGAACAGTGTTCATTTGTCATGCATTTTGTGTGTGTGTGTGTGTGTGTGTGAAAAGCCTTTAATTTCTTGTTGTGTGTGATACTCAGTTGCTTGATGTCTAGTTTTTATTTGTAACCATTTAAATCAGCAAATATAAGATGCCTAGTGTTTAATAACCAGCAATCGGCATACTGTGTTCCATCCTTTACTCTAGCCATAAATTTATGTTTTTTTCTTTTAAGCATTTTATATTTAATACCTAAAACTTGCCAGAAAACTGCCAGAAAGAGAGGCTTACAGCTTTTTTAGTCAAGCCATTACCTCCTTTTACTGCGTGCCTGGGAGGCTGATATTGGCGTCTGCTTGGAAGAGGAACATGGAGGTCACAGCTAATGGCCGATGTGGAGCAGGAGCGAACTCTGGGTCATCGCAGTAGAGGTCACAGAGTAAAAAAAAAGACATGCAAAGCTGATGAAACTACACGAAAACAATGCACGGCAGAGGCTGTTACACAAAAAAGCCTAAGCCCCTTGAGAAGCTCGAATGCAAAATGGAGCTCGCGGTTTATTTATAGCTGCAAAACTTCTGGGACTCTTTTTGGAAAGATACCGTCTCCTCCATTTGACTTTGAACCCCATCCGAACCCAACCCTGCACGCTCCCTGTAATCATAACCCGAAGACAACTTTCAGCCTGACATCCGTCTTTGACAGGCAGCGTAACAAACGTTTTATTCAGAAAATTAATTTGCAGAAACAAGCCTCGGCTCATCTGCCAATGAGTTAAGTGCTATCAATTTGGACAAGCATGGGAATGCTAAAGACTGACTCACGTGGCATGTCTGCTAAATGGCTTTACATTTCATTTGTGTAACACAATTAACTGCTGTAGATTTTCCCGGGATCTGAATGACATGGTGATTCACTTTTTCTGGAACGCCGTGCTCGCTGGTGACGAATCGAGCGGTTTGATTGGCCTTGGGGTTCAGGCTTGTCTCGTTCTTCAGGTTGAAATAACACATGGGTCCTGAAGCCCAAAACATTTGGCGTAAGGCGTACACAAGTGTGCACAGGTGCACGACTTATATCACCACCCAGGAATGCTGTACGCTGCCTCTGGACTCTCATTAGGCTGTGAAAAGTGGTGTTGTGAATTCAAGGTGAACGAGGGTGGGTACAAAGCAGAGGTGGAGAGAAAGACAGCACTGTTGTGCATTCGACAACAATAAATTATGCCTGTGCTCGGGGAGCCACAACAAATCTACAATTGGCGCTATTGTGCGGTTTGTTGTTTTAGTCGACAGCGTACACCCTGGAGATATTGTGCATGCCGTAAATCATTCGGTGGGGCCTCGAATTAACTAAATGAATTGTTCTCATTTAAGTTCTCATTGAAACTCGCTTCAGGTCTGTTCTTTCGTTTCTTTCTGGCTAATTCAGTTAATGTTAGATAACACGTACCTGCTATTATGTCTTTCAGGTCTGAGGTAAAAGGTTTGAGTGCTCCTCAATGTTTTCTGGCATACCTGTCATACATATTCACTCTTTCCCTCTCTTGAAACAGCCAAGCATTCACTAATCGAGCTGATTTAGTGCAGTTGCTTGAATATTTCCATTCTACTGTATGTAGAACAAAACACACATCTCTATGCAAATTGGGCTCAGTATAGTTTCCCAGCATATTCGTACGAAAAACATTCATCCGACACGTTCCTGAATGATGGCTGTGAGAAGATTAGAACTTGTTCGGTACAGGCAAGTTTGAGTTTGTCATTTATTATTGCTAATTCGTCTTTTTCTGACACTTCCCATAATCCATCTCCCTCGGAGACCTACATGTTTGTAAGATCTGCGGAGTAGGACCTGCCAAGGGGAAAGTCTCTAAACAAACGTGTCCTTCTCAACTGGAAATCCATAAATCCATAGACTAGCAATTCCCCGATAAATAACTCAAACACAAAGCAAGAGAAAACATGAATTCGCTCTCTTCAGACAGAGCACATGGGGAGGCATGTGCAGAGACTTGCCATTTTGAAATTTTTCAATTGTGGATGAAGGGTGAGTCACGCTGTCGCCCTGCATCAGGAGACCTTCTGTCCTCATCTTTTACACTTGTCCATCTCTCTCGCTTTCCTGTGACCGCTGAGAAAGAGCAAGGATGCCAACGGCTAGAGCAAGATTGGGTCAAATGTTGGCAAACTAAATAGCACCATTTTTTTTTTTTTTTTTACAGTGGATACAACTGTATCGAAATCTCTTATATTTCTTCCATGTCTTCTCATACTTCTTAACATTAATTTGCACAGCTTTAAGACTCTAATTTTGGAGTCAATGCCAGTGTATTTTATTTTAATTTTGCTAAAAACTTTACAAACAAGTAAGCAAATATAGTGATTACAATATTCAAAATAGCATGATGAAATAATAATAATACATTAAACACTGATAAATAATAATAATAAAAACGATTTTAAACCATAAATAGATTTTAAAACATTTTCTTCTTTCAATCTCACTAATAACAAAAAAAATTTAATATACATATAATAATAATAAAATACACACTACAATGCATATTTTATTAAACAAAACCATAAAATGACAGAAAAATAATAATTATAAATACATGTACTATTTTCAATTCTCTAATAAATATTAAATAATCTACAAATAAATAGGACATAATAAAAATATAAATACTATTTAGATAATGAGTTAAAAACTTTAATTATCCTAGATTTTTTATTTTATTTTTTCTTATAAATGTTTCTTTCTTTTTTTATTTCTCTACTATGCATACTATAATATACAGTATGGGCCAGTTTCACAAACAGGGCTTAGCTTAAACCAGGACTAGGCATTAGTTAAATTCAGATATTTAAGCAACTTTAACAAAAATGACTTATAAGAAAATATTACAGGTGTGCATATTAACACAGAACAATGGCACTGACCTGTTTTAAGATATGTCAGATTTCATCTGAGACAGCTCAAACATGCAATTTAGTCTAGGACTAGCTTTCTTTTCAGTTATTAAACCATACAAAATTGTGATATATTGTACTCTGGCACAGCCATTTATTAGGATGTTTGACACTGAAAATCTGCCAGTTATGAAGTCATCTAATAATTTACGATTGTTCTTTATCACACATCTTGCAAGCATTTAAAATATGCAAACCTTTTCTTAAGATTGCATCCTTACCAAATAAATTCTTAATATTTGTATATATACAGTATCTATTTATATGTATATAAACCTTCTAAAATTAGCACAGTAAATCAAGACAGATATGTATACAAGCATCTGCTTCTGGCAGTCTGTTTGCTGCAGCCTCCCACAAGAAAAAAAGGCACAATTTCAAAAGGCACAATAGCAGATAAATAAAGCACAACTCACACAAAAATTGCACTGACATCTCCTGATTCATCACAGCAATCTTGACAAAAAGATTTCAGAGGCAGCTGCCCCTAACACACTAAAGCTCTGACCTCAGCAACACTATAATCTAGAGCTGCATTGGAAGGTGACTTGAAATTCAGCCGGTCATTGCTGTTGTGAGCTGCACTCAGTGGCCTGCAGAATACAGAACGACTTCACACAGACAAAACTTCTCTGAAGTGTAAACATGTTTTCAAAGGCGGATAAAAAGGAGTGTTGACGCCAAGAGTGACAAGTGCTGCTTTCTTTAAGGGTTCACAGCAAAGACACGGCCTAGTTCTCAAACCGCAGGAGACCGAGATGGGCATTTGAGATGCACAACAGGGACGACTGTAGTCTCACAGCAGCAGCAGACACAGAAACTACTGTATCACCGCTCCAAACTACAGTTCTCACTGTCTAATTGGCTACATAAGAGTAAAAAATGCCTTTGATGGGCCTTTGAAACACTCTGGATGGTAATCTCCCAACCACACAGCACTTTATGAGATATTCTGTCAGAACTGTGTGATTTGGGTTTTAAAAAACGCAGTCGAGCTACAGTATAATGACGACAGATGCTGAGTCGTGAAAGCCTCTGCAGAACGTCCAAACCAATAGACATTTGTATGTAATAAATACTACTGAGAAATGCTTGAGCCAGAAGAGACACTAACTGCTATTTCTGAACTATCTGTAGGATGACTTCCTGAAAACTACACGAATCGTGGCTCAGTTGAGCCTTCATAACGTGAAATATTGTTGAATAAGGGTATTATAAATAAGTCTTTGAAAGTACTATTATTTTAATATTATTTACACATTATTAAGTGTTATTTTTAGTATACAGTCTTTTATTTTTTTTTATTTCCAAAATAGTTTTTGTGTGTTCTTTTCCCATTTTATTAGTTATTTTGTTTTCAATTTAGCCTTAATTAATTTTTTTTTCGGTTTAGTAATTCAACAGTTCATTTTAAAATGCAATATTTCATCCTGTTTTTTTCCACCCAAAATTGTAATCATCATTTACTCATTCTTAAGTTGTTTCAGATTTGTATGCATTTCTTACTCCTTTCCTTCTTTATTATTATTATTATTATTATTATTATTATTTAAATACAGTTACTGTCAGCTGTGTCTATCAACTGTTCGGTTAACAATATTCTTCAAAATATATTTTATTTTGAACAGCAGAAAAAAAGGAACTCATGCAGGTGTAAAACAAAAACTTGACAGTGTGTAAATGATGACAAAATACATTTCTGGGTAATGTATCACTTTGTTTTGGTAAAGTTTCATTTGTAATTTTCTGATTTTATCTGTATTTAATAACAAAAACTATTTCTAATAATTTTAGCTTTGATAAACTATTACAACACACTGTAGGAATACCCTGTCCTGAATAATTTGCAAATTTCAAAAATCAGTGTAAAAAACTATTTCAGACAAAATGAATGAATTTAATCAATGATTGTATTTCTACCATACTGTAATTCCAGTCAGTGTGTCTGAATCTGTACTGCGCTGGCAGCTCATTGGACTCTTGACACGTTGAGTATGACTTGAGCCACTTATATGTTCATAAGCAACTAAAAAAAGAGCAAAACACCCTGAAACCCCAGAGGGTTAAGCAGAGACCTGCATTACTTCGGTATGAAAAATGGCTTCTCAGACAAACAAAAATGCTGCTGCAATCAGTTTTAACAACTAAAAATGAGTTGAAATAACAAACATTCAACTTAATTAAACCATTTAAAACATAATCAAGAATTTTTTTTTTTTATAGAAATTCATTATTGCTTATTCTAAGTTGTGTTAGTGGCAGTCATTTGTTTTTACAGTGCAGACGAAGACATTACAGTCAAAAATGTCTCAGAGTAAATAATGAGCTGCAATCTGCTAAATGTATGGCAGTGAACATTTAACAACTAATGGTACAAAACATAAAAATGAATTCAACATGCAAATGGAACTTCTTACATCTTGTCTACGAGGCAGTGCAGCAAAACCGGATTTTGCTCTCATTATAATCAATAAAGCTGTCTACACTGCATGTGAGATGTTGCTTGTTAGTGTGTAACAAGAAAGACAGCAAGAGCAAAAATCTATCAGAGCTGCTCTGCTGGAGGAAGAAGGCTATGCATGCACACACACACACAATGTCATTGTATCAAAATATCACTCGAGTCCAGTACAGCTAGCTAGCGTTTTCATTTTACGGACAAAATATCTTCTTTTGGTTTTGTTTTTGGAATGACTTGAGTACATCATGACATTAAAGGTTTCGTTCACCCCAAGTAAAAATTCTGTCATGAATTATTCACTCTCAAATCTTTCCAAACCCATAAGGCCTTTGTTCGTCTTCAGAGCAAAAATGAAGATATTTTTGATGAATTCGGAGAGCTGTCTGACCCTCCATAGACAGCAATACATGTTCAGGTGACATCGTCTTCCACCAGTTTGGAGAGTATCACAATGCACATTGCGAATAAAATATTTTGTGTTCTGAAGATGAATGTCTTAAGGGTTTGGAACGACATGAAAGTGAGTAATTAATGACAGTATTTTCATTTTAGGGTGAACTCACCCTTTAAAGGTTGGAAAACACGGCATCAAAACATCTTTGGCGGTTGTTCTCAGCGTCTCTTCATATTTTTCAGAATCTCAAATACAGCATTTATTAAGAGGATATGTCAAGTTAAAAAAGAGCTCAACTTTTGACATGTAGCACAGAGGATCAACGTCAGCTTTAAATCAACGGACCAATCATATGAATCTGGGGATGTGATGAGCGACTCGAGTGCATTCAGTGCCTAGAAATGGGAGTTAATGTACCTCTAAACATGCCTTCTGTTCAATTCCACTGCGCTCTGTCTCGCTGCTTTTAACGCAAGAGCACATTCTGGACGGCCCATCAGAGGATCCCTTACATGAGTAAATGTTTATGACAGCGCTCTGACAAACAAAAGCCCTTTTCAGACTGGATAAGTTTTGTATGGAGAGGTGTGGCGAAGTAATATAATAATTACCAGACTTTTTCTTTTATCTTGAACTGGCCATGTCAGTAATGTTTCTGACTTCTTAAAGATTCTCACGCTGGAAATGGTTCCACCACCTTTTACTTTTAACAAAATGTTGTAAAACAAAATAAACAATCCACCTATTAATGTTCAAGCTTGTCTGATGTTCACAAAGCAATCTTGTGAGAATTAATATGCTGGCAACAGTCTACTGCTGTACATCAAGAGTGGACTCTGATTAAAATAAAAACCACATTATAGCATTTTTACTGAGTGCTTTTTATTTTGAAAACATTCCACATTTTACTTATGATAAGTCATTTAAATGCAAATAGCATTTGTTATTTGTGTAGAAAAGTGAAAATGTTTTTAGTTTATTCATAGCCTTTTGCATCTTATTTTACAGGACAGAGCATGAGACATAGCGCAAAACCCACATTCCCCTGAGCGCAGCAGCTTTTGTGTGTCATGACACACAAGCTTGTGAACTATCCACTGTGCAACGGTTTCAAACTAAGCGTGTCATTTTGTGATTGGAGCAAGGAGACAAGGGGAAGTTGCAAGTGATTGCACATTGCTCAAAGACTGTTGTCTGCTTCGTTCTTTAAACAAATATATTTTACTGTGCACTGTGCAAATTCTCAGCCTTTTTTAATGTCCACTGCAGGGTTATACAGTAGACTCAAATATGCAAGCAAGACTTGTATTTTACTGACTATTCAATACCAATATGATTCTGCCTTATGTTAAGGATTTAACAAGCGGACGAAATGAAATAGCTACAGTAAATGAGTGAGATTTCAACATAGATCACTTATCTTGTGCGATAACTGATGTTTAATATTACATATGTCCAGAAAAACTTCCTAAAAACTAATCCTGTCCTAAAACGGTTTAAGAATTGTTTAGGATTAATCCAATGACGATTTCTAAAAAGAAATGTACATATATTTACATGTATAATTTTATATTCAAATAATTTTCTTCTAATTTTTTTCTTAAAAATGTACGTGCATGTCAGTGTATTTAAGTATACATAATAAATTTGAACACTGCACACACATATTTAATGTAAAATATAATTTTATTTTGAAATTATACAGTATATTAATTAAATTGTATATACTATACTCTTACTTATGATCCCCCGTCCACTAAGGAAGCTATCATACTAATAAATCACAGCTATGGTGGTTAGCGTCTAGTGGGGGGTAAATACAAAATCCCATTTATAACTGACTTGTGCTGAAAATATTACCGTTTACCTTGCTTTTCCATACTGATAGGCAAAGGATATTTGGATCACATTGTGATGCAGAATGCATAATTACCTAGACACCACAAACTATTTTTACCTCCTCTAGTTTTAATCTTCTGGAATAATTAGCATGCATGGCATGAGGCTTAATGCTAGAGTCAAGATAAACAGACTGTATGATGGGAAATAAGCTCACTGCTGGGTCTCTGCTGTGTGTGGGAGCATGGCAGATTTGTTGGACCCCGGGCTCTTTGACATTTGCACTATGGACAGCTGATAGGTGACATTTTTAACAGTCCATTAAAGATGGCTCTGCGAATAACGCATGCATGAGCTGTCTGCTCTTTAAAGTGGATTGAATAAGGAAAGAAAAAAATCTCAGAAAAGCTTCCGAATGAAAATTCGGCCTGGGACCTGCAATATATCTCATTTTCCAGACTCTTTCAGACGCATGAACTGAGTAAGAATTGAGAACCAGACATGCTCCAAGGACCAATTGTGATAACTTAAAATTTCCTCACTGAAAATACAAGTCTTATTTAAGTTTGTTCACAAAAGTTCTTTGCATAAAGAATGGGATATTTCATTTAAAATTGAATAGTCCCTTCGGCCTGCTTATTAAACAACAGTGTAGCCTATATTTTTAATAAAATAAAAACGGAGGCTCAGCATGCTTGATTCTTACCTTTTAAATAAATTAATAATTTATTCATTTATAATTTTGTGTTAATTCCCTAAGCCCTTTTAAAAAATATAATATAATAAATCATATTACTGAACTCAAAAAATTTAAATTTAAATTTATTTATTTTAAATGAATTATCCCTTCGAAATGCTCAAAATACTGTTGGTCAAAGACATTCATATATTTAAATGCTATTAAACCAGGCTGAAGCTCTCATTATTTTAAATTATTTATTTGAATAAATATTTTAACCTTTTTATCTCTTTGGCATATTTTAGATTTGATTTTGAACAATATAACAGTGATTTTCATTCATTAAGTTTGTTCCATCTTGACTGATGTTGACCGTGACCTTCATTGGTCTGTGATAAGATCCAACCTGTCTGTCCTCATCCCGACTCACTGGCAGAAGAAGAGATACGCTGAAGGGGAAGAATAGGTGGAGGAGGGTCTTGTCTTAGTCAATGAGTGTCCTAGGGCCGGAGAAGGAGGTTTAGGATTCCTCAGGGAATGAGAAACACTGCAGACGTGTTCGTGGTCTCACACACCCCGCTCTTGTTCTCTCTCAGGACAGGCAGCGTTCCTGGCAGCTGGACAACATGCTTCAGTCGCGCAGGATAAGCTGGAACGTCCACGGCCTGTCCTGATGGAGAAAGGCTGCAGGAAATTCCTACCTTGGACTGTTTTCTGACATTCCGACTCTTGGAGGAAAAGCACCAAGCATCCCTAGCAGAGATAACAGACGACCCGGGTCACCTCAGTCTAAAACTACTGGGATTAGAATAGCTTGGATGGAAGCGCATGCAGAGCGATGCAGTACTCGTTTCATGTCTCAGGGAACAGTGGTTACGCAAGTATTACGATTAGTATACGATTTTTGATCTTCAAAAACATGGCCAGAAAAGATGGAAAAGCAAAGCATTTTTGTTCACAACCGACGATAACCCATGCAGAACACAGTAAAGAGTGCAGATACAGCATATCCTGAGAACTGTTGACTGACAAAGATGGAGGAACGCAGATAAATGTCACCACATCAAAGCCTGAACAAAAACCAATTCTCGTGGAAAACCACAGCAAGGTCTGCGGTAAAGAAAACCAAAGAACCAAACCAGCAAAAAAAGAAAAATGCATGTAGAGACAAGTTTAACTTAGAAATTGCTACTAAAACAATTACAAATGACCTAATTTGGAGTTCCACTTGATTTTTTAAACAGTAGTTAATAATAGCTACATTAAAATAGTATTGTCTTTGTTTTTTTTCATAACTTTTTTTTTGTACAAGAGCAACCGGCAGAGGCATCACACATCTCTTTTGTAACACAGAAGACTGTAAGTCACACAGGTTTAGAAAGACATGAGGATGAGTTCATTTTGAGGTGAACTAATACCTTAAAGTCGCTTTCCGAAGCAAAACATCTAGCGCAAATAACTTCACAGGACTTTGGAGTGCAGCACCACAGCAGGGCAAATAAAGGTAGAACATGAATGCAAGAGACTCTACATGAATTACTAATACACAAATCCCATTTCAAAGAGGGGCAAGACTGAGCGGAATAATCTCCTAAAACCAGAGCCAGCACAGCTTTTAATCCCACTCTCCGAGCTTTACTGATATTGTCCATCATGTATGCAGCTGGAAGATGATACATGTGGCGCTTTGCACTTCACACCACAGCACAAAGCAGAGAAAGACCACATTAGCCCCCCGCACTCAAGAAACTCCTCAACCTGGAGACCAAAGTGGAGAGGGAAGGAGAAGGTGGTTGGCATTGTATGGCTGATGACTCCACTTCACTGCTCTTAAAAGCTTTTCAGTTCCTCTCTGCATTAATTGTGTATGGGGAGCGCAAGGTTCAAAGCAGTTTAATAACAAGCCTCTATTTTCACCTCTGATAACCTGTCACTATATATCTTCACAGCATGCACCATGCATTACCCACATGTGGCCGTTTTTGCATGCACTCATGTGCCAGGTATGTGCACGCCTGTACAGGAGAGAGAAAAAAGCCCCAAAGAATGTCTCTGAACGCCTCCGTGCAGAAACAACAAGCACTCTTGCTTTACTCAGTTCTCACGCAGCTGCAAAACACTGGCACGCCTCCATACAGATGGGAGAGGAAAAGAAAAGAGACATGTTCCAAAAAGCAAAAATAGCAGCAAAACCCATTAAAACCCATTTTATTGTAATAGATTATTACCAGAGTTGGGGAATAGCTGAATAAAAGGAGAAACGCCACTAATTTAACTGTATTTTTCAGTAGCCTGACAAACAGTAGCACAGCTGTTTTTAAAACAGAATAGCTTTTCTAGTAACAAGCTACATTTTGAAATAAATGTAACAATCAGCGATGTAGTCAAGCTATCTGGGGTAAAATAGTCACTAATTCATTTTAATATGTACACTTTTATTTAAAATAGACATTTGGTAACACTTTAGAACACTATTAACCACAATCTATCTATCTATCATCAATCTATCTGTGTGTGTGTGTGTATATACACACACATAGATAGATTGATGGTGATAAATGGGGTTGGGACCATCAGTTGTGTTGTGCAGAAGTCAGGTTTCTACACAGCCGACAGCCCTATTGGACAACTGTTAAAATTCATATTATGGCAAGAACCAATCAGCTAACTAAAGAAAA
>JAUCMT010000026.1:13763758-13777721 GCA_032357475.1 Enteromius thamalakanensis
CGAGGGGCCATTATTACTTTAAGAAATGGAGGTCAGTCAGTCCGGAAAATTGCAAAAACTTTAATTGTGTCCCCAAGTGGAGTCGCAAAAAAACCATCAAGTGCTACAATGAAACTGGCACACATGAGGACCGACCCAGGAATGGAAGACCAAGAGTAACCTCTGCTTCTGAAGACAAGTCACCAGCCTCAGAAATCTCAAGTTAACAGCAGCTCAGATCAGAGACCAGATAAATGCCACAAAGAGTTCTAGCAGCAGACCCATCTCTAGAACAACTGTTAAGAGGAGATAGCGCAAATCAGGCCTTCAAGTCAAATAGCTGCCAGAAAACCACTGCTAAGGAGAGGCAACAAGCGGAAGAGATTTGTTTGGGCCAAGAAACACAAGGAATGGACATTAGACTAGTGGAAATCTGTGCTTTGGTCTGATGAGTCCAAATTTGAGATCTTTGGTTCCAACCGACGTGTCTTTGTGAGATGCAGAGAAGGCGAACTGATTGATTCCACATGCCTGGTTCCCAATGTAAAGCATGGAGGAGGAGGTGTGATGGTGTGGGGGTGTTTTGCTGGTGACACTGGTTATTTATTTATTTTATAAAAAATTGAAGGCACACTGAACCAGCATGGCTACCACAGCATCCTGCAGCGGCATGCCATCCCATCCCATCCGGTTTGCGTTTAATTGGACGATCATTTATTTTTCAACAGAACAATGACCCCAAACACACCTTCAGGCTGTGTAAGGGCTATTTGACCAATAAGGAGAGTCATGGAGTGCTGCGGCAGATGACCTAGCCTCCACAGTCACCAAACCTGAACCCAATCGAGATGGTTTGGGGTGAGCTGGACCACAGAGTGAAGGAAAAGGGGCCCACAAGTGCTAAACACCTCTGGGAACTCTTTCAAGACTGTTGGAAAACCATTTCAGGTGACTACCTCTTGAAGCTCATGAGAGAATTCCAAGAGTGTGCAAAGCAGTAATCAGAGCAAAGGGTTTATCGTTTATCGTTATGTTTTTTACAATTTGTTTATTTACAATCTGTTACAAGTGTTGCAAACATAAACTATGAAAACATGCCAATTAAAAGCTTAATTTCTATGTCTGAAAAATTGCAAGCTGTAGCTTGAATACCTAAAACTATTTCATAGTTTCAAAAATGTTCCCAACACGGACTATCGCATTAAAGTAGTTTTGATATTGAGGGTCACAGTCAATGTCCTCTGAATACAGGTGTCAGCAGTGACTGCACACAAAATCTGTAGCTTTCATTACTCTAAATGAGGTGTATTTCCATAGTGCTTAAATTTATAAGCATGACATATTGCCTCCTGCATTATCTCCTCTGAACACCTTGGGCTAAAGGACCAAACCAGGCCAA
Organism: Enteromius thamalakanensis; assembly: GCA_032357475.1. Classification (NCBI taxonomy): domain Eukaryota; kingdom Metazoa; phylum Chordata; class Actinopteri; order Cypriniformes; family Cyprinidae; genus Enteromius; species Enteromius thamalakanensis. Next base: position 13,765,137 of record JAUCMT010000026.1, read on the forward strand.
CGTGGCAGCAGTGGGAAAATCTGGCAGAGGCTGAGGTGGAAGGAAAGCCCAGTTCATATCAAGCACCTTTTCAGCTGACTTGCTCTTTTGGCTTTGAAAACTTTTAGGAGCATTTTGAAAATGACCCCAGTGGCCTACTGATGGTTCACTGAATGCAGCAGAATTGGGCGAGTTGGTGTCTGCTGAGCTGGGCTCATATATCTGTGAGAAGATAGACGGCTTCCCTAAGGAGCTTAGAGTAAGAGGCCCAACCGCCAAACGGGGTGGAACTTTAATCAAAGCTGACTGCTGCGACTTGCAACTTTTCCGAAATAGAAATTAAGCCTTTAATCGCCACTTTTTTCCCCCATATTTTGTGTTTTGGCCCTGTAAAACCTAATCCCTGAGCGTTTGTGAGAGTGCTGTCATGCTTTGAAGGCCTGGCTGTCTGACGTTACTCATGTAAGTCACGTTCAAACGCAGGAGACGGGGTGGGATCAATAGGCGGATGGAAGTTGCGCGCTGAGTGCGATGGACAGCGAACGCCCAAACATAATATTTGTCTTGGCTCCTTTCTGCAGCTGTTTAGAAATGAAAAGTGCGTGAAGAGGTGTTGATGAGGTTTTAAAAGAATGGCAGCTCATTAGCTTCCTGAAGTATAGCACACAAAGACTGAAGTACCTGCTCTTCAATCAATTAGCTGCCTGTAACAAAGAGCCTGAGAGCATCAACACTGAAAACATCATTTTCAAAAAGATTTTTACTCACTGCAATTTTGAAAGTTTGAGGTCATACGATTTTGTTTTTATACAAAGTTTTTAAAAAAGATGCCTCCTAGGCTCATCAAGGCTAAATTTATTTAATCTAAAATGCAGCAAAATATGAATGTAAAAAAATATTGTATTACTATACATTATATATTAAATCATTCCCTACATTTTTTTGTTACAATTTGAAATATGTTTTCTATTTGAATATATTTTAATGCAATTTATTTTTAGCAAAGCATTTTATTTATTTACAATCTTTAGTATCATGTAATCCTCTTAGAAACCATTATAATATGCTGTTTTGATTGCTTTTAAATTGTTTATTGTATATTACGATTAACTAATTTACTGCAGCTTTATTTGGAATGAACTATGAAAAACTAGATTTTTGCATCTGTTTTTGCAAATGAACTCATATGTATATATATAAGTATCTTTTTTGCAGTTCTCTCTCTATATATATATTTATATACAGTATTTTTTTTTTTTGCGTTTGCAGAATTTTGAACAATAATTTGGCTAACTTGATTAAATCTACTTTTGTGACGAAGAAAATTAACCAGATGAAAATTGAAGTAATATACTTTATATATGTGGAGAAAAAAAAGGTAAAAAGGTAAATGTAATCAAAGGTAAAATTAAGCATAACTGTAACACAGCTATCATCTCTATTACTTTCTAATCAAAACTAGTGACAGTCATCATTATTTATTTATGATAAATTATAATACTTCATTTAAACAGCCCCAAACTTAACATTTCTCTTTGTTTCTAAATAATTACCTAACACACAGTAAGTTCCGTTCAAAAAAACATTCTAAAAACATTATTTAGCAGAAAGAAAAACATGAATCATAAGAGCAAAATATGAGCAAAAAAGTACTGAGGGCTAAATGAGCATGTGCAAACATATACCTCACTACAACTTTATTGTAAGATAGCCTGTGGTTTGGCTTCAAAATAATATGCAATTCTGTGACTGTTGACTAGGAACCGTCAGAATTCATCTAAACGCGTGGAACAGTTTGAATCATCATCATCCACCACCGTGAAGCTTACGTACAAACAAGGATTTCTCATTTTACTTGAGCCGGAGGAAGATTAAAAGTTTGAAGCCCTGAGCCCTGACGGCGTCTCTGCTCTCTCTCTCTCCCTCTCTTCAGGTTGTGGATTGGAAGTTTAAAGTTAGACAGGTTCAAAGCTTCGGCAGGGGACACATTCAAATAAGCCTCTGCAACGTAGATACAAACCCCAATCCAGACGTTTTGCATTAAAAGTGCATTAAAGTGCATTTTAGACCCGGTGTCTACTTTTAGGCCAAAAAAAAAAAAAAGGGAACGAGTCAAGATTGTTACAGGTTCAGTGTGGAATGCGTACAACAAGCATCTATGGCACAAGAGGTAATTATGGATAGAACATTCCAGTGAGTAATTCAAAACTGAGGTAATCCTCTCAGTCCGCTGGGATTCCTAGAGGAAATTAAATGTCGATCTGGATGTTGTAACCTTTGCATACCGCCAGCCTCTTTTCTGTTTCCCTGCCAGAAGACCTTGGGACAAAAGAGGAGCAACTTTCTCAGGTATCGACTTTCAGCAAGACACAATGAAGTCCATCTAGCACAAACCAGGCGGTTTCAGCAGAGCTGCGTTCGTTTTCTACAAAAAAACAGATGGGGCGAGCGTCAATGATCGGAATTTCCTTTGTGCGAGCTGGTGTGAACAAAGAGGTCAAATGGGATCCGAGATCACAGGGAGATCACATGTGCCCTCTGTGCATGCTATTACAATGCTGATGTGGAAGTCAATGGTGGCCTATTCAGGGGAGCCAGATTACGACGATGTAGAGGCTTCTACATGGGCTCGTATTTACAAATCCACCCCATGAGAACTTAACAAGCACATAACGCCAGCGGCCTTAACCCGCTCTTCTCTTGTAACTCAACCTTCGAGGGGATAATTGAGGTAACAGGAGGCTGATCTGGAGAAAACTTGCTCTGAAGTTATGGTGGCATTGAAAAAACAAGGCACGGATGTAATTCTGGCCTTCTGCAGCTGCGAATGATTAAATTGACGGGCACTGGTGTATTCACAGGTTGGGAGCTCTGTGTGAGCTTCTGTATTTTAGCCCTGATTCAGCAATCAGGGTCTTTGTAGCAGGTCAGCATTGCATTTCAGTGCCGAACAGAGAATGGCTTTAGGGACTGCAGACTCATCTAATATTATAATGAGTTGTGCTCAAAGGAACAGCTGGGCAGTTCTGGATGCTACTATGCATGAAGCGTCCCACTATGAAGGCCAACAAATATAGCAAAGAATGAGTTAGGCTGATGCTAATGAAATGAAATTAGCTTACTGAAGAGAAAAAAAAAACAAGTTTGCATAAATGATAGTAACAATAAATGATGCAGGACAACAAAGATTTGAGATCACCTTGAGCTTTTTTAATCAAAACTGGTCAACATAAACCCTTTCTATTTCTCACTTAGATGCTTCTATAATAAAGAGCTATTAACAGTGAAAACTGTCTAAGGCATGGCACTGAAGGCAAAAACACTGTTTTTCATGCAATGGTCAATTTAGCTTTTTCTTCAATGGAAAGAAAACATCCACAATACATTTTTATCTTGTTGAACTTTATCTATTTGCGTCTACAGATTTCAATTTAAAAGCTGCTTTCTCCACTTTGCTTGCAGTACATACACAACATTCCCCTTACGTTCAGAAGGTTTTTGTTAATACATCATTTTTCAAATGGTTTGTATAGCACATTTTTTTCTGCCTGTTGACAATATTTTCAGATTTAAGGAGCGAGAATAAAAAAGGTATAATAATGACAATATGTCAACGAAATGAATGAAACTTTGAACCTAGCATTATCCAATGTTATATGTAAATATGCACTAAAATTAGAGCATATTTAAAAGTAATGAAAATGTACTGTTCTCTGGCTGTCCATGATGCAGATATATATTTCATCAGAACATATTTGAGAAATTTTGCATTGCATTGCTTGTTCACCAGTGGATCCTCCGCAATGAATGGCTGCGGTCAGAATGAGAGTCCAAACAACCTATAAAAATATCACCAGCATGTTTGTAGGAAAGTGCAAGTGCGTGCAGTAAAGCTATATTTCACCAAATTCTTCTTTTGACGAAAAACAAACTCATCAACATCTTGGATGGCCTGAGGATGACTACATTTTCAGCAAATAAAATTTTTTGCATGAACTTTTCCTTTAATTAAACAATGCCTCATTTGCATATTTAAACATTACATTACAGAAAACCTGCAACACCAAGCAAACTGCTATTCTTCCTGCAATCAATCAACTGCTGAAGCATGGCTTTAACTGTCGGTTACATTTATTTACTTTTTAACCAGGGGTGTCTTGCCTTAAGAATCAAGTTCAGGACTCACCTTGAGCTTGTCGAAGCGATCGCTGAGCGAGGTGACCTGATGCTCGCGGTGCCGTCCCACCAGCTTGCAGAGAGCACATATCAGCTGGTCGTCCACCACGCAGTACATGTTGACTTTCTCGTTCTCATGCTCCAGGCAGGCCAGCCCACGCAGCTGAGAATCCGCCACCGGCTCCACCAGGCGATGGCTGGTGAAGGGCTTCTTATTGGGGTGCGTGGCCCGCAGGCAGCGGTCGCAGTACGATACCTCGCACGTCACGCATGTCTTGACGGCCTCCCTCGGGGGCTCCTGATCGCAGAACTGGCAGCCGACACGCTCTAGGGACATGGCGCTACTGGCGGGGCTGCCCCTCGCGCTCCCGCCGAGCGTAGCGCTGTAGGGTCGCGGCCGGCGACTCTCGTTGGGGGAGTTGGGCCCACTGACGGAGGCCTTCTGGAAGCGGTCAATGATGTTCTGCAGTGTCACATTGCGCTTCAGGCCCTCCAGGCCGCGCTGGTTGAGCGTGATGACGTAGCGGCAGGTGGGGCACTGGAAGGCGGAGATGGACTCGAGAGGCTTTGTGCTGGAGCAGTGCGAGACCAGGATGCGGTGGGCACAGTTGAAGCACAGGCTGTGGGCGCAGGGCAGCAGGAGGGGGTCCTCAAACAGTTCCAGGCAGATTGGACACGTCAGCTCGGACTCCAGTGTTTCCATCTTCAGTTGAACCGATCTAAAGGTGACATCAAATCCCACAGAAGCTGGTCAGTCACCTGTGCGGCGGATAGCTATGGGTTAGTGGCAAGCAACTTTAGTATGGCAAAATCAGCAGAAAGAGAAATTCCGCTCAAAATCAAAAAGTCGGTGAGAAAAGTATTTAAATTAGTTGAAATCATTTAAATCAGCATATTGCTAACAATTCAATTCAAATTAAAACTACATATATACTAAAAAACAAAGACTTAAAATAAACTTTTATCGTATAAATTATTTGACTTTTTTAACAGTATATTATTTTATATTATATCATAAAGTATTCTAACTTACAAACCAAAATATAGTGAAAAAATATTACTTATAATTTGTTTTTTATTTATTATTTATATTTATTAACTGTATGTAATCAATTTATATTATATTAATATTTTATATAAAATAATTTATATTTTTATATATTTATTATATTAATATAAATCATACAAAAAAACTAAATACACAAACAGAAAAAAATGAAACTAAAGAAAATAAACATTTATCATGAAATGTAATTAGGTTGTATATTTATGTTTATATTAAATTATGTTAAATTACTTCTACACTTCTTTTTTCATCACTGTTTTGGTTGTGTATTGCTGGGGTAATGTATGTATATGAATAATAAGAATTATGTCAATAAAGTGATATTAGATACTTGACTAAGCAAGATTTGTGATGACAAAAGCTAAATTAGGAAATAAATCAAACTAAAATAACCTTGATGACAACTGCAAAAAGAGGAGGAAAATATTGATTTTGAGCGGAAAATCACTAAAGTTGTAAGCAGTTTGGTTAATGACAACACACACACATTCAAAGCATTATCTCTGGCTCAATAGTGGCAGCGTGTGTAAGCTAATAGTTTTACAAGGAGAACATAAATGTCAAAGATGATCAAGGATTGCCTTCAAGCTGCATTGTCATCGTGACAGATGGGGATTAAAGAAGTCTTTCACTTCCATTCACACGCATATGCTCTGGGCTAGATGAAGAGTGAACACACACAGGCACACACACACACACACAATCACTCACACACCTGTTGGGCTTCAGCGGAGCAAATCAATGTCATCAAGCAACATATCCTCTGCCCATAAACTAAGACCCAATAAGATGCATCACTTCACTTAAGACAGTTTAAAGGAAAGCTAAACCCCTGAAGTAAAGCCACTCCTGCGCATTTATTTTAAATCATATATTCGTGCCATGCTGCTGCTGTCTTAATGGAGGGGCTTTAGCAGATTACAATGTTTCTGCTTTGATGAATATGAATGGGCCCAAATCAGCACAGCACATCACTGAACACGGGCACCTGTGCCTCCAGCCTGCATGCTAAAATCTGTTTGTCTTTTCAGCTAATGAACTGTACTTCACATGGTGTGATGATACATCGCCTGTTTGGTTAACAGTCATATAAACAAGGAAATTATGAAGAAATCACACTATACAATGACATTTTATTATTACCTTTGAAGTAGGGATGTGCACGATTTATATATTTATAAAACGCATTATTATTTGGGCATGTTTCTGACACCATGTGTACACCAAACATAAGCAGAGCAGTTTGATCAAATGTAAATCGCTCTCATTACAATTAATAAAGCTGTCTACACAGGATTTGATACGCTTATACAGATAAAAAAGAAAAAAAAAGAAACAAAAAAGAAAGGACTTTAAAAATGAAAAACGTATTATATTATTAAAAGAAAATAATAAATACATAAAATAAGTAAATAAATAGATAATAATAATAATAATAATAATAATTATTATTATTATTATAGGATTTATCTATTTTTAAATCCTACAATAATAATATTATTATTATGTGATTTATCTATTTTTTAATCATATAATAATAATAATAATAATAATAATAATAATAATAATTATTATTATTATTATTATTATACAGTTTATCTATTTATTTATTTATTTATTTATTTATAATTATTTTTAAATTTAAATAAAATTTATTAACAATAACAAAACAAAAACAACATCAATTATAAATATAACTGTTATTATGCTTTATTTTTTTATTTCTCACTCTTGTTTCTATTTCTCCTCCTTGGGCCTGTGTGTAGCCATGTGACTTCATATTGATTGTGCTAGACCACTCGGTGGCTTTTAACGATTTCCATCTCTGATGTTACATACAAATCAATGCAGAGCTCCAAGCACACGTAAAAGGCTATGATCACATTGCCTTCGTCTATCACATCTCCCCGCACCTCCTGATCTAACCGCGACACTGTCCATCACCGTCCTATCATTCCCACATTAGGCTTCAGCTCCATCCTCTTAAATGGCTATTGAGCGTGTCAGAATCTTCAAGACACACTGCTCTACTGGAGCAGCAAGTTAGTGCCATTTCTGACAAGCAACCTGAAGCCCCTGACTGCTGCTTGAAATTATCTGACAGGCCCTGTGAGGAGCCAAAAGCTCTTGAAGTCCGCAGACATCCAGAGATCTTGTACTAAACCTTTAACTCGACAGACACTTATGATGGCGAGCCAAGAAGGGCATGTGATTAAAGCAGCAGTGGACCAGGTGGAAACCGGATGAAGTCATTACTGAAAAAATGAAATAACATGCAGATATATGGTAATAAGAGCTTGTGTCCTTGAGGAATAGTCACCTTGATGGATAGCAAGAGGATTCTGTGGAAATAAATAACCCTTAAAAGTCTGGGTTAAAGTTATCACAATTTTTCCGGTTCTGAAAATAACAAATGAAAATTAAATATTGATATCATGTTAATTCTATGTCATTATATTGTAAATTATCTGCTAGACACTCCAACACAGTAGGTGGCACCGTGGTACCTTAATGTTGGTTGTCATCCTTCATTAAATAACCGCCACTCAAAACATTAAGATGATAGATGAAAGTCAGACACCTGGAAGAAGTTTGGCCAGAGTTAGAGTTATTCAATTCCGTAAAAAAAACAGGGTGTGTGATACCCCAGTGAGGGAAAATCATGACAATCGGATATCGTGACAGTTTGACAATTCGAGTTATTGGTTCTCATTGGCAATTTAAAAACATCATTGACTCTTTGCTAAGGTCCACCCCCTAAGCTACTATAGCTAGCTCTGATGTTCTTTAAAAAGCATAGGCTACCTTAAAACTTAAAGGGGTCATATGATGCAATGTCGAATTTTCCTTTCTCTTTGGATTGTTGCAAACTGTTAGTGCATAGATAGGATCCCTAAAGTTGCAAAGATTGAAGTTTCCAAACCAAAGAGATATTCTTCATAAAATTTATGACTTTAAATAAGCTCCCACTTTTCTATATGCCCTGTTTATTTTCATATACTGCCCAAATGTTTACACACAAAAAAAGAAGGCGGAGCTACAATTCTCGCTGTAGTGTTTCTGCCGGTTGCTGGACAATTTGTGTCTCATTTGCGAAAGCGAAACTACTCAGTTTGTGCTTCCAACACTGTTCCAGAACAGTTCGACACAAATATTAGAGTGTGTTCGACACATTTATGGAGGATGGACTCCTAAAACCTGGAGAGTAACCTATGCTGGCTGTTCACAGAGACTATAATGTGGAGTAATTCTACCTCTGCAAGGACAGTCTGGCACTTCTGACTCACAACCTTTAAGTAAGTTTTTTTTTTTTTTTAAGAACCTGCTATTTACTATTCAAACATAAGTTTTAAGCAGTGTAGAGTAGTGCTTGTTTGCTATTTCTCTCATCACGAAGGCAGACATGGTGTTACTGTATGTTTACTAGGCATGATGCAATGTGATGTGTAAAAAGAAAGAACTAAATCTTGGCAATCAGTAATTATGTCTCAGCTGGATGCAAGAAATGCCTCTGTGTTTTATTGTTTTGGTGTCATAGCGCCGGAAGCAGCATCATCTTATGGTAAGGGTTGTAACATTTTCGCCACATGCTTGTAATATTCGGCCAATCACAGCACACTGGATAGCTTATCAGAGCACACCTCGCTATTTTACAACAATGAGCTTTGTACAAATCAACCTGTTTCAGGAGGCGGGGCTTAGAGAAGAAACAAAAATGTACAGTATGTGAAAAATAATGTGTTTTTTGCACTTAAAATAAAAGAATCTTTTTAGCAACATCACATGACCTCTTTTGAAAGTTAGGTAGTAATGTGTAGCTTTAACATGCTTTGTCTATGTCAAAAAATATTCTTTCACAATGAATTCTTTTTACAATAATCGAGATCTGGCAGCAATGGTATAGCTTTAGATTTAAGCAAGCAAATTCGCGGACACATATTTATTTGCTCAAGAAATCACCAAAGGCAAAGGCAAACAAAACAAACAGAGCATGCAGCAATAATGACAATTCATAGCAATAGAGTCGGTGCCAGAGCTATTGTCTATCCACTTTTGTGCAAAACCTCTGTCATCGGCAAGGATTTGCAGTAAATCATCATCGGTTGGCAAATAAATAAGATGCATTTGCAATATTTTAATATGAATGCTTTATGTTACACCTCGAATAAATGAGCCCCTGAACTCATTCTCTCAAATAGCTTGGGTATGCAGAGCATTCATAGATTATATGGAAAAAATAGCAAGACTGTGAAGGTCACTATGAGGTCAGCAATGGACTCCGGCATCCTCTACAGCGGGTCTGATCTTTAAAATTAAGATTTTGAGACATACAGAGAGAGTCAGGAGAGTAAGCCAAAATGTTTAGCACGTAAAAGTCTGCTTTAAGTGTGACAGGCTGGAAAAAAGTGTGATAGACAGAAGAAGTGGAGAAGCAAACAGTTTACTCCTTTCAAAGAAAGACAACGCATATAATCTGATTATGATGAAGTGCTCCATATGGAGGCTGATCAGAGTCTGCTTTTGCTCACGAACAGCCCCTCTCAAACACAAACACGCATGTACAGAGCCGAGTCTGGTTTATTTGATCTGTTCTCGGCTTGATTAAGGCATTACTTTCTCCTTTGATGTAGACTCCGAATCAGAAAAAAAAGACATTTCCTATAAGAGATGACTCATATGGTAATGATCTAACAAAGTCACTTCAATTGCAAAGCACAAGTGTACATCAGGTGTTTAATGTTTTCGGTTAAACACAAAGCTAACCACCTTGATGCTGATATATTGCTAGTAACATCCAAATGTAATGCATCTCTCTTAAACAAGCTTAGCATAGCCCACTATAGAATACAAGCACTAAGCAAGGCTAGTTTAAAAGATGGCAGTTGCTTTAATAGTCCTATTCTCTGGCCTCCTGGGACTCTATACTTTTCTGTGCCTGTTAGGACAGAAGGAAAAAGAAAAACCAACACTCATGCGTCACTGAGAGGTATGGCATTTCTGGAACAATGACAATTAGCCTTGACTAAACAATAAGGACAGTTCACTTCTAAAAAGGCTCTAAGGACTCCTCTTCCTTGAATTATATGCATACACTGATAATGAGACAATGATTACTTACAACACCCATAGGTTCACTGAAAATGCAACTTCCTCTGCTAATTTTAGATGGACTTAACTGCTACAAGTTTTTTTTAATGACTCTTTAAGAAAATTATATTCATAAACAAGCATTGCACATGGTTTTCAGCTTGTTTATATTCATGTAAAACTACGGCATGAAGTTGCATTAAACAATTGTATAATTCAGTGTAAATTGTGATAATCGTAATTAATAATCGCAATTACAATTTTAAGGGAATAATCTACAATTATGATTTTTGTTATAATCATGCATCTATCTATCTATACATTGCAGTCCTCGTCTGCTAATTATTATTATTTAAAAAAAAAAAAAAAAAGAAACAAAAAGCTGTCCTTGGTGAAGCATGCCATAGGAGAAATGTGATCCTGGACAAAGTCGTAAGTGTTAATTTTCCGAAATTAAGATTTATACATTATCTGTAAGCTGAATAAATAATCTTCTTATTGATGTATGGATAGGGCAATATTTGACCGAGATACAACTATATTAAAATATCTGGAATCTGAGATTACAGAAAAATCTAAATGCTGAGAAAATTACCTTTAAAGTTGTTCAAATGAGATCTTATCAATAAATATTACTAATCAAACATTAAGTTTTAATATTTTTTTAGTAAGAAATTGACTAAGTATCTTCATGAAACATGATCTTTACTTACTATCCTAAGGATTTTTGGCAAAAAAAGAAAAATCAATCATTTTGACCCAAACAATGTATTTTTGGCTATTGCTACAAATATGCCCGAGCGACTTAAGTCCATACAATGCAAACTCCATCTGGGTCAGGAATTTAGGTGAGTAGAAATTCAGCATATTGCATTACATCCAACACTTTTTCATACCAGCAATATTTCACCTAGTAGGTGACCGACATGAATTTTAAAGCGGTAATAACTAAAGAGCACAGTGGTCAATAAGACACCAGTCCAATATCGCACATGATATAGAGCTATCCAATTTATTCTGAAATTAAACATTTCCTTTTGGATTTCGATAAGAAGTTAAACTAGTAGGACACCGTAATCCTTTATAATCCTGTCATAACACTGACCTACCATCCAGATGGCATTATATAGGCCATTCCAGTCAGGACACAAGATAACTTACTGTGCTAGCCTGTCCGGAATGAGGAAGTATGTTATTTGATGTTTGTAAGTGGCTTACTATGGCGCTGGGTGGGCCAGTGGGTCAGACTCCGCCCTGCGGCCCAGACACTCTAATGGAGCTATTTATCTCCTGTCAACCTGCAGCTGGTTACTGGTTCCCCACTGCCTCCTCTGCCGCTTGAGTAGCCAGGCAGCTGGAGTCATGGGCAGAGAGGAAGTCTAGACCGGACACAGAACCGCTGGAGCACTGCTGAAGCCCCACACCTCACGGACGGCTGAAGACACATCCATTAAAAATGAGCCACTGGACTTCAGGGATTCCCCAAGCTCTGCTGTTAGGACAGGTGCCAGAGAAGCCATTCGCAGTTTATCACCTCCGAATTTGTTACGACTGACCTGCCGGCAAGCCGAGCGGCAGCTGATGTGAGCAGGAGGGGTGTTTAAGAAAGACGGGATTCCCAAGGGGTAAAATTTAACCCAGGAGGATTCTTAAAAAGAACCATTTTGCGCTGGATAGAGTTCTTGAGTTGACTAACGGTCATCTGGAGATGAAAAGTTTTAGATTTTACTTCATAGGTTCTGCAGATCAGTGTATTGTTACATTTATTAATGAGATCTGTAAAGCACCAGTACACAAAGTTCTTTGTGAAAAAAATTCTCACATGGCACTGACTTAATGGTGCCTGCTGAAGCTAATACTGATGCATGCACTCTTAAGAATATTTATGCTGCAGACGTAACCATCTCAAATATTGAGGTTTATTGAGCAGATGTCTGCTATTATAAGACTACGGTCAGACTTAACGATACATTTTCTCTTGGTGGATAGCAAAAGGTGAAATTTGGTCTTAGCTATAACATTAATTTATCACATTTTGGTCTATTGGATCTGAATTAATTACAATTTTAAAAACTGCAAGTTAATTTAAAAATCACAACAAGGTTATTCATACAGTATCTGTGACTTATTATCAGTGTGGATTATTATTAAATTATATGATGAATTGAAAGTGATTGAATAATGACAGAAAATCAATATAGTGAATCAATATATATATATATATATATATATATATATATTAGGTATGTCAATTATCGATCATTTCCACAATCGAT
>JAUCMT010000026.1:13784701-13803229 GCA_032357475.1 Enteromius thamalakanensis
CTATCTATCTATCTATCTATCTATCTATCTATCTATCTATCTATCTATCTATCTATCTATCTATCTATCTATATAAATATATATATATAAATAACATTTATATGTTACAAAAGATATAATATTTATTTTTTAAATAAATGATTTTTATTTTAATAATCCTGCAAAAACTTGAAAAAGCATTAGTTTTCATAAAACAAGCAGCACAACCATTTTCAACATTAATAATAATAATAAACGTAAGTAATTCGGCATATTAGAATTATTTCTGAGGGATCACACTGAAGAATTCAGCTTTACATTTTTCAATTTAAAATCTATTAAAACACACTATACTAACATATTTTAGTATATTAGAATATATTAAAAACAAAATAGAATACATTAAAACATTCGGAAAAAAAAAGTTATTTTAAATTTTAATAATATTTAATAATATTACTACTGTATTTATCAAATAAATGTATCCTTGGTGAGCATATGAGAGCAATAATAGGGAATATAAATGCATGGAATTCATGGAAAATGGTTTCAAAAATTCCAACCGGTGCTTAAAACGCCCTTTTTCATTAATATCAATTTATAGTACATGCTGAAATCAAAGAAACACCCAGGTACTACTGGAATAAAGGTTCTGGTTCTTTGTGCTTTTTCTTATATCTATATATCTCATATACTAGCCCCTCTAGAAGTTGTGTGTTACAGTGTGTGCCACTGTGTGACCAGCCAACAATCGGGCACCTCAGATAACCTGTGCAATCACTCAGGTCAATGTCCACACATACACTCCTCCATTGGAGCACCTATAGAAAAAAGCACTCTCTGCACAAGCGCTGCTTATTAATAAATAAACGTCTGTTTGTGAGGTGTTACAAGGTTGCTAACTCATGTGGAAGGAGGGCAGATAGCAAGGAAAAGAGTGCAAGGGAAGTGCAAGACAGACGTGTCTGCGATGTTGGCGTGCTTCCAAAGACCCCCAGAGATGTAGTACCCCTCCTGCAATCGGCTGTAGGAGATGCTATTTATAAGCTGCAGTAATGTTTGGTATTTCCTCTGGGGATGGGGCAGGGAGAAGGCATTGTTTTCCTTGGCTGACTTTGATTGTTTTGCTGATTCTTTTTGTTGAAATGTCAAAGTCTTGCTGTTCCGTTTATGCATTTCCATTTGTGTTGAGTTGAGAAGGCCATTACCCCCCACACCCTATCACAGCCGTGCTGTTTATGTTTTCTCCAACAGACTAGCACAACGGTCTAAACTATAATATTTTATGTTCGTTCAACACCCTGTAGGCCTCACATTTGACAATGTGGATTCACCACGGACTAAACAACGGCGATCAAACAGAGATCAAATGCCAGAGGAAGACCAAGTGGTTTGCAAGATTATCAGCTTCATGAAGCTCCATAACTCAACACTTATAGCTGCCAAATCAAAGAAAGTGCCCCTTTCGATTAATTTAATTGTATCCTTGTTAAATAAATGTATTTCTATTTTTAAAAATAAAAATCATACTGGCCCCAAATTTTCGACAGGAAGTGTACTGTGTAGCATTTTTACGTATCAACCTGATCTCATGACGAAAAGGCAGCTGTTTCGCGAAATGCAAAATACATGCATTTACCAACAGAAATGAACATTAGAGGCTGTAAAACAGCAATCGCTTTCATATGCAACAAGGATGCTGAGTCCGAATCGAGTGAAAAACATAATGAGTCATAATGAAAGATCGACAAACAAGCTTGCGATTCAGTTTATACATCACATTTGCTTTTATTAATACTAGGTTAGTAAGTTAAAGTCAGGTGCAGCTAGTACGTTTTTTTAAAACGTCATGCAGCACTAGGCCTGTCACGATAACAAATTTTGCTGGACGATAAATTGTCCAAGAAAAGATCGCGATAAACGATAATATTGACGATCTGAGACTATTTTCATCTAGAATAATGATAATGGCATATGCCTTTCAAAATTCAAAAACGTTTATTTTTAGACTATAGACGCTTTTTTTCCCATCTGGGAAAACTGAAAGAGATGATTGTGTTTTAGGTGCATGTTTGTTGTGTTACCGGTTTAAGTCGATACTGTTTTACAACAAATGTGACATACCGGCTCGTTTAGGTTAAGTGGCTCACCACGGCAGTTGTCGCGTTTGGCTTTCATGACTGACAAGCGCCACCTCCCCACACAAAAACAACAAGTAAGCAAATGAAATTATCGCGGCCGGAAAAATTATCAATGTCATTTTTTTATCGTGCGATTAATCGATTTATCGACTATCGCGACAGGCCTATGCAGCAGAGTCACAGCGACACTCAGTGGCCATTTCAAATAAAATATGTCGCTAAACGAACATGGCGCTACGTATTTCACATCTTGCAAAAAAGCACCCATATGTACGTTTGTCATGGGATCAGGCTCGTACCAACACCTATTTAGTATAACTCGGAATGCCTATGCCAAGCTACATTAAGAACATGCAGCAAACATACCATTTTGGCATTTTTGAGATAAGAAACCATGACTAACATTATCATCAGATTTAAATATTTAAAAGAGCTATAAAAGTGTATGAAATACGGTTTATTTTACACAAAACTTTCTGTATTAGCTGTGATGCTTGCTACACCTGAAACATACCGCGGTTAATCAGCACAGTTAAATTTCTCTGTTTTTTTCTATACTGAATGAGATAATCAGCCATCAAATAGACAGCTTGAGAAAAATATGCTCCGACACAATAAGCTATAGATAGCATTCCATGGCTAGAAACACAAACATATGGCTCGTTTGTATTCATAATTCATGGATTATGCATCGCATAAATTGCAGAGAGCTTTTCAGTCATGCTCCATAATCCTGCTCTGCCTTAAGTTGGGCTGTTACTGAGCCGACGGAGAGCGTAGGAGTCCCCGCTCTCTGTGTTCACATGATGGTGAAGTGAGTAAGTGTGAGTGAGTTAGCTCTTCATCCCTTCTCTTCCTCCTACCTGCTCTCCAAGCCTCTGCCTGTATTCCTAACAAAGGGCTGTAAATCCATGGAGCTCAGCTTAAATGTGCAGAGCTCCTTCTGCTGAGAGTCAAAGTAAACATGCAAAAGGTGAGGAGGAGTTATGCACGTGGATTTATTTTGCGGTTTTATATGGTCATAAATGAGTCAAGAGCAGATGACGCGGGTGCTGAAATATGGACTGCTGACGGTACTAAGGTCTCCGGAGTGCATGTCGCAGCCTGTACAGCATTACTAATTCACAGTCCACAAGGAATCAAAATTACCTGAATTTACTTAATAAATGTTTTGGGGATTTCCTACATGTCTCATGATTCATCAGCACCCATTATTTAAAAAATCATTTTGTTTTAATAATCACTCTTAAAAATCCAACGACTTTCTCTGTTTATTCTTCCAAGTATTTCAATTAATTTATGCAATTTAGCCAAATATAGACATTAATGCACTGATTGGAAAGTCTTACCATATACTCCTCCTTTCAAAAGTTATTTTAGTGTTTTTTAGTTCATACTAATGATATTAATATTAATAATTAATATTTTTAGTTAATAATATAAAAAAATATTATATATTTGATCATAAGAAAAAAAGAAAAAGAAAAACATAATATTATAATATATTACAATTGGAAATTACTAATATCTATATCAATATATTTAAAATGTAAGGGCAAAGCTGAATTTTCAGGAGCCATTATAGACTTTCAGTGTCACATGACTTATTAATATTGTCAGTAATGACAAATCTATGCTAATCAGTGTTTTTATGAAATATATTTTCATAATTATTTGAAATAAAAATATTTTATAAGATTGCAAATGTCTTTAAATTGAATCAATTTCATTCTTTATTCTGCAATTAAAATCAGAATTTCTTTCTATATAAATAAATAGGAAACAATAGTGTATATATAGTTTGTTTTAAACAAATTTCAGTTAGATTTTGTAATCAAAATACTATTTATAACACCACCAATAAAAAATATAGAGTATTTTTAACTTCTCAGAAAAAAGTAGTCAAAATCAGATTCAACAAATACTTGTTACTTGTTAGTCTTTCAAATAAACCGTTATGTATTCCCAGCTCAAAAGAGTCATTAGTTTGTGAATCAGTTTGTTTTTGTGTGCTGGAAATAGTGACAGCTCAAAGAAAGATATGCTTTTTATTATCTTTGTAAAACATCTTATCACATTCAACGCACACTGCAAAAATATCTCTTTGCTGCTCTGTAGATCCAGTATCGGCGTAGGAAACACCTCATATATTCTTACAGGATCAAAGTAAGTATCTGTGACAATGCTTATATTTATACAGTTTAAAAGGTGCACTTGTGTGTCTGCTAGAGTTGAAATGCACGCTTTGTGTGTCTATAATCATAACGCTAAGCCACGCTCCACCCTGTCTGTGCATTACCGGTCCTGGAGGACGAGGTTCAGAGGTGAGGGTGGATGACGGCACTGCCTGACCACCGTGCCAGGTGAGATCACAGGATGCAGGCATACACACGCATGTGTACGGGTACGGCAGCTGGCTCTTAACAGCCACAGCGGGAGCCTCCCTCAGCTGCCGCAGGAAACTCCTGACCTCTCGCCTGCCTCCACCTCCACGGCAGCACAGTCGATTAGTCCCATATGCTCACCTCTGTCTCCACCAGCAACGAGGCGGAGCAGACGCGGGTCATTCAGACGTGCTCACAGCTGTATAGTGTATACAATATATATCTGGGTGCCAAACAACATAGACAGGGTTTCTGCAGGTTTAATGAAGGCCTTTTTAAAGGCTCAGTTCCTTGCACAAACCTTGACAGAAAACATCTGGTCAACTGAAGATCTAATCGTTTATGTTGCCGATGCATAGAATTTCAAATAAACCGACAGCATAAATGATGACTAGTCCCAAAAGCCAAGTTTAAATGAATTTCAGAGGTTTCCCTTAAAATGAATACCGGAATTGTAATAAAGTCCACCAATTTAGACTGTCACTACTAATTATTACAGCTTTTCAGATGGTCTAAACCTTTCCGGAGCACTTACAATCCCATGATTTGAAATGGATGTGCTAGTGGTCTCTACAGAGACTTGTCTGGCCCTGCACAGACCAGAGCCCATTTCCTGCTGAGCTGCTGTTTGCTGGAGGAAGTGGCAAAGCTGCAGTGGAACAGCCTGTACATGAGCACCCGCCCCCAGGGTCAGCAGTCCTGTGAGAGTCAACCGCCTATCTCACTTCCAGCGTCTCGCAGCTCAGCGCTCCTCTCTGGGAACGGCAGGATGGAGATCAACATGGGCAGAAAATCCAATTAGGCCTCATTATTTTTTCAGGATACACTCAGAAATGTGACATACACAAACTGAAAGTTAGAGGCAGTACAGAGAGGTCCCAGAACCAGAGGCAAAGTAAAAGCATCCGGTGTAGCGCAGAGGTGCACAGCGGTGAGGAAGAACGACAGCATCACATTAGATATGGTGCCAAGTTACTTATTACCTATTGGTGCCAACACATTAGCTGTTTTAGGAAGATTCAATCTCAGACTTGATTTAGTTCGCAAGGTCTTCAAGTGGAACCATACAGAGTATGCTGTGCATAAGAATCGACAATCATGTGATGCATTGTTTCTCTTGATTGTGATTACTGTGTGTATAATGTGTATTCAAAACGATAAAACATTTCATGATATACACGACTGTGTTGAAGTCTGGGGTCAGTAAGATGCTTTTGAAGTCTCTTATGTTCACCAAGGCTATAACTGTTTTCTGAATATATTTTAAAATATAATTGAATTGCTCCAGTTTTCCGTGTCACATGATCCTTCAGAAACCATTCCAATACGTGGATTGCAATAATATTTTAGTGGAAACTTTAATACATTTTTAAAGTAAGGATTAATGTGATTTAACGTGTCCTAGCTGAAATATCATGATGAATACAGAATTTGTATCATAATGCAAAACGATGTCCAATTAGAACGAGAACACGCATTGTGCAATTTTTTTAAAGCTACTCAATAAGAGCATTTAAGATAAATATCACCAGAAGACATATTGCCTAGCCCTACTTCTAAAATATGTGACCTGTGTATGAAAGAACAAGAGCTATTCTGTCCAAAAAAACTTGTTTTGCAGCTCAAAAGTAATCAGCAGATAGATGTGTTGATATTCGTATGACATAGCCTTAATGTGTTGTGCTTGAGCTGATTGTGAATCACACAAACACACCATCAAGACCATCCTAATACCCACGTGCCTCATGAATACACAGTACGGCACTGAGAAATAACCAAGGATTTAAACAGGATCATCACGCCCTGAATAAAACATGTAACTGGGAGCATGTGATCAATATGCAACACCTTCATTAGGTACACAACGACCTTACACCACAAAGCACTGAGATTTACGCGTCCCCTCGGTGAGCAGACACGATCAGCGCGTCGTCTGCTAGGGACTGTGCAAAATGTACCCTTCACGCTTCTCTCAGAGCCAGTCCAATCCAGACGCAGTCCCCAGCCGGCCCCTCTAGAGGCTCTTAACAGAACTCTATGTGAGCAGAATTTGAGGCCATATGATGAAGCTGTAGTGTTTCCTATTGCTGCTCTGATAATTCCCATAATATTGTTAATATCTTATCAAATGACACTGCTTGTTGTTTGGTTTTGAATGCAGTCGGCGAAGACATTCCAAAAAAAAAAATACTTGTTGTCTAAGTTCTGTGCAACGCATTTTTATCTCCTCCCGTTTAAGTCAGCCTGCGAGCAAAGCAGGTGGAACATAATTTCTTTGGCTGTGTGGAATCAGCAGCGGCTGAATAGAGGTGCTGTTTAGCTGACCACAATGAATGCAAAAGGCCATTTCAATATCAGGGGCAAATAATGGGAAGAGAGACGAAGAAGCATAAACGTCTACAGTATTTGACAAAATGTTGCATCTAACAGTAGGCTAAAAATATCTAACTATTATCGACAGGAAGGGTGCAATTTTGTAAAAAAAAAATTGCTTCTGTTTACAGAAGTTCTAACAGAGTTCCTCATGGAATGCTCATAAAATACAGCCACACCTGCCTGCTTCCAGTGAAGGCAGGTTACATTCCTGATTTAGGAATTGCAATGCATTTTAAGCATCAAAACATAGTGCAGACGCAACATAACAATGTATCATTTACTCACACTATATTGTAATGAGTATGGTATGTATATTAAGAATACTTATATACATCATTTTTTTTAAAGAAATAAACTTAATCAAAAGTGACAATGCGTACATGCACTATGATGTAGAACAAAGTATCTCATATTTTTATTTTTCAACATTATAATATTGATGTTTATCCAACACAGTGTCTCCAACTCATCACATTTTGATGCTTGGTCAAGACCCTTTTGCGTCACTTTTTGAAGCTCAAGGTACCCCTTTTTAGTCAGTTTTCGAGGTGAAGGGTCCTCCGTTGTTTTAAATAAGAACCCGTAGTGTCAACTGACGCAATAATAATTAATTTTATTTTTTTATTAAAAGATATATTGGGTAAATAATTGGGCACACGGGGTTCGAGGCGGACGCCAAGCTCTGCCCTCGCCGGGGTTAAAACTCCTAGGGCTAGAGTCCGCAGAGATCCCGGCTCGCTCCTCTGGACAGCAAGCCAAATATTTTATTCATATTATGAGGAAGTGTGAACTCGTGTTGTGATATTATTTACACATTTATGAGCACGTAACCCTCATACCCCTGCCCCTAAACCATCTATCAATTAAACACAAGATACAGCAGGCAGATACAACCACCGTCATAGTTTATTTAAAAAATATTAATATTCCAAGTCTTTTGAGGCAAAGCAATTCATCTGTGAGAGGATTAGACGCGGCCGCTGTTTCCATCTTCCGTGTACTTCCTGTGCGCTGCTGCAGTCTGCGTGATTTCAGTCCGCTAGAAGAATCCTTACATCAGTGTTGGTTGTGAAATGTCATGATCGATTGTGTCATGCTGTTGTGAAATACTATTGGCTCTTGTGTATCTTGTGAATGATTGTGTTGTGCTACAGGATGGGAGTATGTTTTCTGAATGAGACATAGCGGGATCATTTTTAGTGATAACCTAGTGTTTTACTCTCTACTTTGCACAAAGACCTTGTATGGCTTCAGAAGACTTGGAATGTGACACGACTTGTTTGTAATGAATTTATACTGCTTGAAATGATTAGTTTGTGCAAGAAATACCTGTACGGTAACTGCATTTGCCAGTGTGTGTGTTTATATTGTTCAGAGGTGGGTAGTTTTGAGGTAGGGGTGGGGTTTGGTGCTCCAATAAAAGTAAAATAATTATATAATAAATTTATATATTCATGCAAACCATTACATTAAGCAAAACAACTGAAAACAAAAGAGGACCCTACACATCGAGAAGTGACTACAAAATGGGTACCTTGAGCTTCAAAAAGCAACGCAAAAGAGACTTGACCAAGCGTCAAAATGTGACGAGTTAGAGTGAGACTGTGTTGGTTTATCGAGCAGCAAATCAAAATATTAGAATGATTCTGGAGGATGATGTGACACTGAAGACTGGAGTAATAATGCTATTTAATAATAATATAAATAAATTAAATTTTTTCAAAGGAAAAGAGTTATTTTAAACTTTAATATTATTACAAAATGTTACACTTTTAACTGTATTTTTGATCAAATGAATGCAGCCTTTGTGAGTGAAAGAGACATCTAATATTTTTAATAATATATAGTAGATTAATATTGCTGGTTACATAGCATATTAGTGCAAATAAATCCCTAAATGCTATTCTTCCATGACTTGACTATTTTAAAGCCAATTTTCACTGCATATTAATAACATATTAAATCAAGTTGACAGCAATGTCTGTTTGATCAATGATAAGTCATCAAGGTTTATATAAAAAAAAAACTTAATATATTTCACATTTAGTTTTTCTTGGATCCTTCAATATTACCACATCAAAAACAAAAGGATCAATTATAACACCAGTGCTCCCGGCTAAAAAGGCCATCAATTTACTTTTCGAGTGAAGCATTTTTCCAATAGGCGCAATTACAATTACAGAATTAAATGATAAAATGGCATTTTGTGGTTGCCCTTTGACCACACAATAGTCCATCATACTTTAATTCATGCCCTAGAGACAAAAACAATGGCAAGGGCAAAAAAGAAACACGGTTCAGCCCTTTTCAGCCTTCTGTTACCCAGCACCTCATATCATCTAATTACGCTGTTATTCATGTGTAATTCAGCTGAGAGAACGTGTCATGTCATGAGCCACAGGAGCATCAAAAAGAGGTGCCTTCAAAACAAGTGTACACTCAGTTTGTTTTGCTCAGAGAGTCGCAGTGGAATAAAAATCATGTTTTTTTAAGAGCCAACCATCCCTATTTTAGCTGCCAGCAATCTAAGCCTGTATGAAAGAACATAAAGGGACTGAAAGCCATGGTGTACATGCCCCAAAAGATCACTTTTAGGAATCCTAGTCATAAATGTTAAATGGTTTACCATGTAAGTTATGTTAGCCAACAGTAGTGCTCTTTCAACAAATCAGATCAATCAGCCACAGAATCTTTTCAAATTGACAGCTGCTAAATGACATTTTAATGACCTTCAACTCAGGGTCTGCCTACAGGCTGTTTTGCATGCCAGCAGAACAATCAAACCCCCAAATACCTGCTTTTTGTTAAAGGACTCTGACAGCCTTTGATGAAAGCTCAACAAAAACCAGCACTTACAATAGACCTTATATTGTAAAGCAAAGTGTAAACAATCACTTACAAATCAAAACCAGCTGAGGTATGAAAACAATTAAACTGAGATCAAAACTGATTCAAAGCGCTGTTGATGGGATTTATGCTCGAAAAAGTAGTAACATGAGTTTCCTTTCACAAACGTTAGTGAGTAATGCCATAAAAAAACCACACACTACAAATACTACCAACATTATTACGGACTGAAAACATGTTCTCAACTTGTTTGTAGCATGTAAGCGTTTTTTCGCCATAGAACATATTAAAATATATGTGCAACGGCTGATTACAATTATCATGTTCTTTTTTGTTCTTTAAACCCACTTCTCACTCTGACCAAGTAGCTTTTAACCTATTTTTAAAGGAAACATACCCTGTAAATATCATTAAAAACCAAACGATCAAAAATACAAGATGCTTTAAATCCGCTAACAATTTTTGGCTGAGAACTAGCCAGCGCATGTTAATGAAATTGCATGCAAATTGCATTTATGTATTTTTATTTTATTATTATTATTGCAATATCGCTTATTTTACAATTTTCTGCATTTTTTGTCCCCTTGGAAGTTTACTGAGGACCCCTAGTGGGCCCCGGACCCCAAGTTAAGAACCACATATCTGCTCTTAAAAACAGATCCCCCAAAAAATAAATAAATAAACGAATAAAGAAAACTAGAAACTATCCAACGTGATCTCAAAAACAAGAATACTTAAAAACTATTGTATTAGTTTCCATACTTTTAATGTAAACTCCATAACAAATGAAATGTGTTTCAGCGATATAATACTAATGCATTATCGCCATAGTAGCGATACGCGCAAATCCCCCTAAATATTCAGATTATGAGAATAGGGTACATAACACTAATAATACATTTATCTTTGCATACAGAAGAGCATCACTGTTGACCGCAGCTAAATAACAATACAATGTTAGTCAGCATCTCCAAACATTGTCTCATCCACACACATCTGTTAATAGCGTCGAAACAGCAGGGTTAAGAAGTAAAACACACCGACTCTCCTGCGCTGTTTCTCAATATCTAGCGAGCACACTACCTAGACAGCATTTTCGAGCGCTTGCGATGCCCCTGGACACTGTCTAGGTAAGCAGCTCAGTAGGTTTTGCAGCGCAGCCCTGGTTTACGGAATGATTAAAACTTCGCCGCTTTTAGGTTACTCCAGGCTGCATAAAACTCCCTTTATTCTCAGTTTGCATCATGTCCAAAGGGCAACTAACTACATCACAGCGTGATATGAGATCACATACTCACATACCAGCTTTAAATGTCGAACATTCTTTTCTTCTGTCATCTTGAAAGGAACCAAAACTGGAATCAAAAGAAATCTTGATGTCAGAAACAAGAGTGGCTGTCTCGACGCGCAATCCTCCGCGACGCAGTATGTCTCGAGAACGCAACTTTAGAGGAATGCGCGCAGCGCGAGCGCAGACAGACAATCGCAGGAAAGCGGCTCCTCCCACCGGCTACACACGCGCAAAGAGTCTCCAGTATGATGGCTGTGAGCGGCTATGGTCTCCTTCCAGTCAGGTTCTCGTACTTGGCAGGGTCATTAATCACCAGACGGCACCCCCGCGTCTCTATACGGTCAGCAATGTGAACCATAATACGAATTATGAGCGTTATGGTCGTCTGTGGACCTGCAAGGAACAGCCGTGACCCATTTGTTACACCTCACGTTTAACTGTGAATGAAACCAGGGAAATATGATACTTTGAAGCTTATTATTAACGAGAATTCCATAGAGATGAATGGTAAACAGAATTACCCATGAGCAGCTGGGAGCAAATACAATCAAGGATAGAGGGGGTCTTTTGTGTTTCTTAGTAGGCTACAAAAAGGGAGACCAAGGCTAGTTGGCACGTTTTTACTCCAGTAAATATTAGATTTTATTTCTTTACAAGCATATATTTTTAAGTCTTAGCTTCAAAAAGCTATTATGCAGTGGCACACATTTATATTGTGTGGGGTAAGTTGTCACAGTGGGATTTACAGGCTTTTCTGCAAAAAAAAAAAATCAAGAAATAAATCACTGAAGATGAAGAAATTTAACAGAAATATCAAACATTCACCTTTATAAACATTGTCAATTACATAACTGATGTACAGACTGTACAATAATTAGTTATGGTTCTCAAATCTGATTGGCCAAGCTTGTCTGTATAAAATGGACTACCTGATTACATTTTAAAAAGCTTTACAATTCCAAACAAATGACTTGAATGCATCACAAGAATGTATTAAATACACAGCCAACAGTTGGAGTTTATTAGCAACATCCTGATATTCAGCTAAGCAATGTGAACCTAATTTCCTGTTTTCCTGGGAAAAATCTTGCAAATTGCAGTAGACGCAGAAATGTCGCATGGTATTAGCTGTTCAAGTATGAGCGGACCCCCTGTCGAGTGGATCCCACTGAGATAAGGCCACGCTGTCCAACCATGGGCTCTCAACTCGTGTCTGGAGTGTTATGCACGAACACTCAAAACATGAAAAAAAATCTAAACAAACAATTACTAATTGCTTCCTGGGTTGTTAGTCCAGAAATGCAGTGCGGTTCCAAACTCGTCGGACTGCTGACAAAACAATTTACACTTGCAGCACAGAAATCAAGGGCACTTGCTGTTGACTGCCGAGTGTGATTGACCCTGCAGTGGAGGTTCAGTGAGAGCCATAGGTTCAGCGGACGCACGGTCAACTAACCAAACAAGACTTGAATACTGTAGTGATTTCATTTAATGATATTATTTGCAAAAAGCTGTCGCATAATAAACATGCTATGAACCATACTGAGCCATTTCCCTTTGAATTCCTCTTTGCAGCTGTTTGGAAGGCTTTATGCCAAGGTTGCCCAAATCTACCTTCATGCAAAGTTCAGCTCCTCCCGTAATCAAAAACATCTGAACCAGTTAATTAAGATCTTCAGGAACACTTGATAATTACAGGCAGGTGTGTTGGAACAGGATCTGCTGCAGAAAGGCAGATCTCCAAGAACAGGATCGGGCAGGTTTAGGCTTACACAGCTTTCTGGAACTTTTCTCTTGCACCCAAGAGGTCAAGGTTTGGCTGACTTGCATGCAGTTATAAATCCTGCCGGGAGATACCATAATTACACCACTCTGAGAAACACTAAAATGTTGTGACTATTACATTTATTGATTATTTTTTGTGTCAATATAATAAATGCATGGAATTCATATCTATGCAAGTTTGTAATATTTATGTGCTTTTTGAGTAGATCTTTTTTTTTTAAAGACATTACCTTCATCAAAAACGGCAGTTAAGACAAACAACATTTTTCAAACAGATGCTGTTCTTTTGAACTTTTCAAAGAAAATGACTGATAATAATACAAATATAATTATTGAGAAGCAAATCAGCAAAAAATTCAGCTTTGCATTCAAAGAATAAATTACATTTATACCAAAACATATATTAAATACATATTAAAACAGAAAACAGTTATTTTTAATTGCATTAAGACTTTCAATATATAAAAAAATAAAAAAGCAAAACAATACGAATAACAACAACATTTTTCTGTATGTATAAATTAATTAAACATACTCCAATGATTACATGCATTCCTATTCAAGCATGTGTTTACATCATGGTTAAAAAAAATATTATTATAGTAATTTTACAGTAATATGTTTAAAAATGTAATTGAACATTTATATTGTGTGTGGATAAAGTTGTCGAAATGGTGTCAAATAAACTTAACAGGCTTTACAGCAAATTCAAGCAGTAAAGCAATAAATTATGAATTATGAAGCAAAACAGCAATGAAACATCAACAAGTAAATTACAGAAATATCAAACCCTTGCATGGCCAACAAAATAAAATAATTCTAACTAAAATTTTTCAATATTAGATCCATTTTTTAAAATGTTTTCTGTCTGCTGCTGCATGTATACTGCATACTCCATGAAAACACAAACAACTGATAGCATCACAGACTGAGGTACTACAGTTTGTTTTCACCACCTACAGTAAGATGAGTGTTTAGACCCAGCTCATATGCAAACTGACTGTAGTTTAGTAAACTGAGAGGCCCAGCGAGGCCTGATATAAAACGCTTGTGGTCATGTAAATGAAGAAAGACAGTATTGTGTTTTCTGAACGCCTGCTGCCACATGACACACCCATCACAAAATAAAAAACCTGTCAGACTTGTAAAGCTTACTCCACTTTTGAGGGGACATGAGACGTCCGAAGACATTACAGCTACATAAAAAGGAG
Organism: Enteromius thamalakanensis; assembly: GCA_032357475.1. Taxonomy (NCBI): domain Eukaryota; kingdom Metazoa; phylum Chordata; class Actinopteri; order Cypriniformes; family Cyprinidae; genus Enteromius; species Enteromius thamalakanensis. The sequence goes on from JAUCMT010000026.1 coordinate 13,798,716, forward strand.
TGTCTGCGGCCATCTGACGAAACACAAAGACACATTCTGCAAGAGCTTCCTTGAGAGGCTTTCAAGGCCAAACCCTCAGTGGTCTGGATGAGGGAAAAAAAGATTATGATATGCAGAATAAATCAATTTGTATTTTGCTGGAGTGTGGTTATTTTTGAGAGGATGCGCTCTCAAAAAAAAAACCCCAAAAAACCTGTGGCTTTTTCATTTTGTGATGAATTCATTCATTCCACTCAAAGAGTCTAGTGCTGCCTGCATGCTTTGAATGCTTTGAGACATTCCTGCCGTTCTTTTTTTGAATTTTATTTCAGAGGCTGAAATATTACAAGCCGCTGATCAACGGGTGAAAGAATGAGGGTAGAACTCTAGCTGACAGGAAGCACAGTGACATGAAGGCAGCTTACATCACAGATCATCCTCAACACATCAGCGTGAAGATCCAGGGGAAACGCAGGGCCGCCCCTTTTTTCCTCAGTCTGCTGATTGTCTGAGGTGGGCGACACATTGCGTGACAAGCCGCCTCCATACGCCCTCACGCGGAAAAACAGGAGATGGATCAGATCGGCTTTCAAGTTAGATATTTTAATCAAACCTTTAAACACAAAATGCATTGATGCTCCAGAATATTCCAAAAAATGAGACATCACTGGGTGACAATGAGCCAATCAAAAGCAAGCATCTAAGAGGAAACAACAACAAAAAATGAATTGCAGCAGAAATAGTTATCCAAGTGAAACTGTCGAGTTAAACACAGATGTGCTATGCACAGTTTATAAACCTCCATTGACTTTCATCTGAGTCTGCACTGAACCACAACATGTGGACAAAACCACAGACAGAACTTTCCCACTCTTCCCAAAGTACGCCTGTTCCTGTTTTAGAATAGTTTCACCATGTCTCTGATTAGCGCTGTAATACTATCCACAAGTTGGTTTCTCAAACAACCACTTGGCACAGCCATGATCACCCACTATTTCCGTCTGTTTTCTGTGTTTCATCTCGATAAAAGTCAGTGTGGAAGCCACGCATCACTGGAAACATCTGAAAGCTCAGAGAGGTTCAGTGTGTAAAATTATAATGCATCAGTTTACCAATAACCAATAAAAAAACTGAATCACAAAGTGATCTACGTATATATTTACTCACAATTTTCACTCAGTAATTGCTAGTAGATTAGTAGACCTGGCTAGTAGAACATTGTGATGAAGTCAGGGTAGGGGATTTGATTCAGAAACATGTTTTATGTTAGTTGAAAGTCTCTGCACATGCTGATATCAATCACTATGTTAAGCGAGCAAAATGTTTTCATTTAGTCTGTGGAAGGTGTAGGACCATAAAATGTTTGTCCAATCATATCCCTCACTCCAAGGACTATAACGAGCCAGAGATTGTTTTACTATTTTACTACTATTTTATTATCAGTGGGATCAAGTGTGCCTTAATAACCAATCACATCACAGCCATGACATCACTGAGTGTTGTACATCACTCTTTACAGATACCATAGGAATGAATGAGAAGTGCCATAAACTGAATGCCACCAAATCAGTGAATTCTTTTATAAAACTGCATTTTTTCATGTTGAATTTAAAAAATAGTTAAATCCAGAAGTATTGTTTCATGTCGCCAGAGGCTGGCAATGAGGTCGCTAGTGGGCGTTCTCATTACTGGTTGCTTAGTAACATCATTGTAGGTTATTTTCTTTATATAAAATTTGTTCACGTACACAGTGCATTACTACATTATTACTATCATTGCATTAATTTATGTAGCATACATAATAACTACATACATTTTATGTGTATGTGAGTATGGAGTGTAAACCATAGTTTTTTCTATACAATTACATTTACGTTTAATCATTCAGCAGACATTTTTATACATATCAACTTTCAAAAACAAATGCAGTTGATATTATTTTTAAGGTATGTTTAATCATTTATGATTTTGCCTGTTGTCATGCATTTAACACTTTTTGGTTTTGATTTTTTAAGAGGTAATATCTAATTATACATCCTATTAGTTCATTAAGAACCTACTCATTAAGAACCTACTTGAAATCTCCACTTTCTAGGCCTCATTTTTTATATTTATGTCCCTTTATGTTGGCAGGGACATGTCATATAAAAAAGGACAATTGCTAACGGAAAGAATTCATTTCTCGTCCATCCCTGCTGGAGCTGAAAGGAGAATGATCACTATCGTCTTCTTTCCTATTGGCTGTTCATTTGCCTAAAGTTGAGAGATTCTGCACTTTGTCGCGTCGCTGGACATGCCTACATCCGGTTGCCAACAGTCGCTCACAGCCGGTGTTGCTCTTGTCGCCTGATATTGCCAACTCTCCATTGAAATGAATGGTATCGCGTTGCTTTGTCATTGCGTGTCGCGTGTAGTGTGAACGGGGCTTATACCTACCCCTTACCGGAAACTTTGTGCATTTTTAGGCTTAACCCACCCTGTATTGATTTTCGTATTGATACGCACATTTAAAATTCTCGCAAAAACTTTCCACCTAATTTACAACATGTGCATACTAAAAAATTCTTCTTCTGTTAGTGAATTTGGCATCTTCTAAACAAGTGCCCACATGCACAAGATAAGTAATTTGCATAATGCATGCCCAAACACATCCATATAAGGGCTTTTCGCAAAGCAGCACTAGGTCAGAGAAAGACAATTATTGCACTGAAACAAAAGACAAAGAAAAATAACGTTAACTTTATAAACGAGAATACGTTTAAACGTTTAATCAAAATTTGTGCGTACACATGTTTAGTGAATGAGACCCATTGTTCTCATTAACCACCTTTACATTATAATACTTCTGTCATACATATGTCATTAAACAAATCTGTGTCCCCATAAGCAACACATACCGACACACACACACACACACAAAAACACTGTGTTTTTGGTAAATGCATATGATTATAGTCTAGACTTGAAATTGAACACATCAGATGTGGTCATGGTTTCTGATTGGTCAATATTACATTCTGATTGTGCTTAAATCACTGATCCATAACAGTAAATAAATCAGCTTAAAAAAGCATAAAATATAGCGGCATTATTATTTTTTATGCATTGTTAAAAAAAAATCAACAAGGCACTCAGCACATAGCACACAGCGTGTGCCCTATTTTTAAAAGGTATTTTCAATCGATTTTTAAAAACACTTCGGCTCAGCATAACGTGTATTTACTGACTGTGTGTACTGTACTTGACATGATGTTGTGTCAAGTGCTTGTCTTGTAAAAATCTGTTATATTTTCTGCACCACAGCTTCTGCAGACTGTAACTCCTACAACACGGTAGAAAGTGGACAATATTTATTTATATTTCTTATTAGTAGTATTATTACATTTCTAATAGATTTTAAGCAAGCACTTGTCACTAGAATATGTACACAAAATATTTAAATACAACACATTTTAGATATTTATAATCAAGAATAAACACAGCTCAAAACTAATTCCATGTACAGCTATAAGTATCTTATTATATGGTCTATTTCTGTGTGTCTTGGTTATGAAGCTGAATTCCTGGCCAGGCTGTAGAACTGAAGAAGAATATCACTGTTGTCTCTGTTGTTACTTTCAGTCGAACAAAGACATGCTGTTTCTGACAGAAATGTGGAGCTCTAATACATAGGCTCCATCACTATCATACACAGATGCTTTCCCACTGACTAACCAAATTAAACTGCCACGAATGTCAGTTCTAGCCTCCCCCCCTGTCTCTAGAGGAATTCTTCAGCCTGCATAACCTCATTCACATACTTCTGACTCACAACTTTAACATTTGCACTGCATCTATTATACATTTTTGAAACAAAACTAATTACCAATGAGTTGCAGCTGTGAGAATAAATTTTTTATGCAAATATGTTACCTGCCGTACTTTAAAACAGTAATAATGTAAAATAATACAACAAATAACTGTTTTCATTATATTTACATACGTTGCAAAGCTGAATTTCAGCATAATTACTCCAGTCTTCAGAAATCACTCTAATATGCTGATTTGCTGTTTAAGAAAAAAATCTTATTATCATGAACGTCATTGTCAGATTATGCAACAGCTTTAAGATGAAGAGTGCATCTGTTTGAGGATAACAACGTGGCTATATCACTATATCTATATCTATATATTATAAATACAGCAGCTGGCATTTAATAGCTGTATAGTTTATTATCCTAAGTTTATTTCCTGTTTTTCTCTCAAAATAAATTAGCAAATTGCAGTAGAAACACAAATGTCACAAGGCATAAGATATTAAAGAATGAGCAGACCCCCTGTTGACTGGATCCCACTGAGATAAAGGCCATGCTGTCTTACAACTGGACCGTCAACTCATGTCTGGAGTGGAAAGCCCCTCCAAAAAGAAAAGAAAAGAAAAAAGAAGCTTATTCCTTCAAACACACACACAAACTTATTTTTTCCAAAAATATTATGTTTATTTTTCACATTACTTTCCCTTTTTATCAATGTAACATTGTGTTCCTGTCTTGTCT
>JAUCMT010000026.1:13815702-13826576 GCA_032357475.1 Enteromius thamalakanensis
GCTGATCTGACATCATGAGTAGTGCACAGGTGTACCTTACACTGCCCACAATAAAAGACCTCGGTCTCATGAAAAATCGTAGCAGAAACAAAGGGAAAAAAAGTTTATATTTTTGTTGAGTGTATTAACAACCTTTAATGCCGCTTTCAACAACCCAAGAGGCAACTCGCATTGAAGACATCCCCTGACTGACCACTGATTTATTGAGCTTAAATGGTAATTTAAGGCTGGTAATTCTGACAAGCGTATACACTCCAGGCTAAGGCCTAAATTTGAGGCCCTTGCAGGGCTTTAGTATCAACCTCACTTTTGCAATGCTATGAGAATACTTTTTTGTGCGAATAAAACATAAATTTACAATTTACTTTTCTCCCATGACTTACAACTTCTGCCATTTTAAAGATTATCTCAAAGCATCGCATACGCAAACTTTAACATATTTGACGTAATCAGCCTGGTTTAAATCTGGGTAAAAGCACGTGCATGTGAGTAATCCGTGGTTGTTTGTGTGTAGGCTTACACAGTAATATTCTCTAAAATAGTGGAAGACTTAAGTCATAGGAGAAGAATGGTTGAGTGTATGATGTTATTTTTTGTTTTGTTTTTTTTTTGAGCAAAAAAAGTATTCTCGCAAAACTGAAGTTGATCCACTGATGTCACATGGACTGTTTCACTGGTGTTTTTCCACGTTTTTGGATCTAGAATTATTTCAGTTGTATTGCTGTCTATAGAGGGTCTATCTTAATTTGTGTTCAGAAGATGAAAATAGGTAATTAATGACAGAATGTTCATTTTTGGGTGAACCCTATGAGGAAGAGCTCTATAGCTTTAAGAAAGCATGTGTGAATTCGTTTAAAGTTAATATATTTAAAAAAAACACAATACACTTTACATTTACAGTACATGTAGCTATTTTGCAGGCACATTTATCCAATTGAATTGATTTATGTAACTTTTAGATTTGCATCAAATGCATCTTTTTTTAAACAAATAATATATATGTATAATTAAGACCATTTATCAGACACTAGCCATAATGTAAATATAATTTTAGGAATAGCAGTATGAGCTAGTACCTCTATTTCTGTTCATTCTTATGTTTTCATAAAAATTCATATCCTGGACAGCGAACACTAAAACATATAAATATGCAATTTAATGCAAGCATTTGAAAAATTGTAGCTGAACTCTAACCTGCAAATTTAAATAATGGAACAAAAAAAAATGCTACCCGACAGATGATCTTCTCTGGTTCTGGCAGATTGTAAATGATATTATTTGAACATACATACAGTATTCCCAGCCTAGTATCGCTGCACTATAAGACTTAGGGCATTGTAAAGTGTTGGCTTGCTGTATTCCCCATAGAGAAACCTGAAAGCAGACCGCAGTGTCTGATGAGCTGGACGAAAAAAAGCAGCGTCACTACAATGATCAGCAGAATGCTGAGAGGACAAGACACTGGGTAATCTCTCAAAACCTACGAACAAGCATACATTCTTCCCTCACATTCACAATGCATCACAAAGAACTTCCTGACAGCACCCCGCCATTCACAATTGCGCTGTAGAGAAATGTGTCGGCTGGAGCTTTTGGTTACTCCGAGTACTCTCAGAACATGGGACCGGGAGGAGTGCTTTCCCCGAATCCCTGACAGCTCCTGCAAAGGGATCATTAGGCAGGAGAGGAAGGTACCTGCACAGCGGGATGACAAATGTCTGTAAGGGGAGAGCAGAAGGAACCATCTGAGACAGCGTTTATCAGCCGAGTCAGCCTGAGAATCCTTAATGCACTTTTAAATCATTGCTTCTTAACTGCAATTTACCACAGAGAGAGAATCATTACTTTCCGATATGAAGCAAAGTTTACAACAGGACTGGAATACAGAGGATGGTTCACGAAAGAGACACGGTTCTCAAGTCTTATTTGTTAGAGAAAGGCCTAAGAGTGATGGTACAGTATGTTATCAAATGTAGCAAACGTTGAATCTCCTCTGCTCATTGGGATTCAATGGGACTGCATAAGGACTCCCTGAATGATCTATGCTTTGAAATATGCTTTGAGCGTTGCAGCTCAGCTCCTTCTTCACCCCGACAGACCGGTACATTGACCGCATTACTGCAGAAGCTGCACCGATCCGTCTGTCGATCTCCCGTTCCTTCCTTCCCTCACTCGTGAACAAGACCCCAAGACGCTTAAACTCCACCAGGCCACCTTTTTTATGGCTGAGAACTCCGATTTGGAGGTGCTGATTCTTATCCATGCTGCTTCATACTCGGCTGCAAACTGCCCCTGTAAGTCCATGTTCGAAGGAGCCAGCAGGACAACATCATCTGCAAAAAGCAGAGATGAGATCCTGTGGACCCCCTCCAGCTCCAGACTGCACCTAGACATCTTGTCCATGAAAATAATGAACAGGACCGGTGACAAAAGGCAGCCCTGCCGGAGTCCAACACGCACTGGGAGTCTGACTTACTGACTTACAAGTCTGACTTACCGCCGGCAATGCAAAGCAAGCTCCTGCTCCGGACACACAGGACCGGACAGCCCTTAGCAAAGGACCCGATACTCCCAGAGCCACCCCTCAATGGAAGACGCATGAATCCGCAAGTCAGCGGATTCATTCATTGAAAAATCTTACTGATCTCAAGCTCTTTAACAGTGGTGTAAGTATTAAGTCCATAACCAGTCACGATATGAAAATCATCTTGGATAAACATTTATAAATGAAAATTACACTGAGCTATATATTAAAATTTTCTATATTGAGCTCTTTAAATCAAAAGTGCAGCTATATGTCTGTCTACAATCATAATGACATACACACTTTTTCGGCAGTATATTAAAAATAAACAAAAAAATGGATGCTTGTTAATAGTTAAAAAATACAAAAGATAAAAGTAGAAATTACACAGGCCTTTTCATTTCCCTCACACCTCAATCCCTTTGATTCCCTGCCATTTCTTTACTCAACACACTCAACAAAAAGCCTGTAACCATAATATCTTTTTTCTTGTTTTGTTGCTGATGAATCACACCAAATGCCAAATGTTCATGGGTGACTAAGAGGAATCATAGAGCTGTACAAGCCTGAAAAGTAACAGAACATTTATCGAGACTCAAAACAAGGCTACATACACCACAGAGAGCCCTTTGATTTCAAGATAACTCTATCGATCCCAGAAGGGTGATTCAGGTAAGCTAACATACTGCTTAGAAAAATAACAAAAAGCAGCTGTCGTTGCTTAGACCAAATTTATGTTTGTTGTTCATCATAATAAAGACGTGCTTATTTGCTCTTGGATATTGGGCCTAATAGAGCCATCTGCGAAATGAAATGTTGCTTTATGCAGCTTGTAAAACATGGATGTACACTTTAGTGATTCATGCGCCTTTCAAGCATAATGAGAAGCGTAACAGTTGTGTTATAAAGATGTGAACCTTTACAAACACGCACACACTTACGCATAGTGATCTAAGTGGCTGTCAGGAGCCAGAGGAAAGGCCCCGCTCTGAGAGCCCAGCAGTGTTATCTCTCGCTCTCTGGGAGGTCTGACTTCCTGCCAAGGTACAGTGCTAAAGAGACATACTCAGCAGTAATGTGCATTGAGACCTGACCAGACTAAGAAGCACAAGGTAAGATTCTTATACAGGCGAGGGGACTGTTTTTCGCATGTGCGTTGTCCAAATCCACACGGCCGTATCTGGATGCTCTGGTCTCTGTTCGCTGCCCCCACTGTGGATGAAAGAGCATGTAAAAATAGCACAGAGAGCAACCGTGCACCTGTGGGTCCCAGCCTACTTAGCGCTGATCAGCAGAGCCAGGGACACGTGGCTCTAGGCAGGGGCTGGAGCTTGAGGAAAAGACAGGATGAAAGAGGAAGAGAGCGAGGGGAGTGTAATCAGAGTGGAGGCCACGCTGAGTCTCAGGGAGCGAATCAGACCGTAGACGTCGAGCGCTCAGCTGAGTCTCACACCTGCGCTAGAGGACATTCCAGCATGGCTGTTGCCAGAACACTCGCTTAATGAACAGCTACCATAATCCTCATCAGCCTCGGGAGCCGATCCCATGACCCCACCCAATCAGATGGGCCTGAGAAAAGGAAGAAAATAAACCTCACTGCAACATGGTAAAGTGTATAAAAATCCATTTCATTAGTATTAAAGCAAAACACTCACTAGTATATTATCATTCTGGCTGACAATTATTGTCATGTCATGACCGATATCAATCAATCTGTCAACAAACCGAACTAAACATTCAGTTTGTGTTGTTAAATTAAATTATTAGTGTTTATTACCTTGAGTGTTGATTGACAGCAGGATAATCTAAACACATCCTGAATTCAGCACACCACTCATTCCTTAACCAATTAGTGCTTTTGAATGAATCAGTTAAGTGAATGACTCAATAACTCGCGTATAAAGCCAGCGACTTAATTTCCTTATGAATGAATCGGCTAAGTGAATGATTCAATGAATCACACAAAGTTAGGGGTGTGTAATATTTCAATACCAGATTGTGAACATTCAAAAGGTTTATAAAACCTCAACACATTTGCAGAGAGAAAGTCAGTGTTAATGTTTTGGATTATGAGTGTTATATCATCTCTATTATTATCTTTTATTATTAATATGATTATTACCATCTCTGTATTGGTTACTAAATGCAAGTAAATTCCTATATGCGAAAGAAAAACTATTTTCTTGCATGTGAAGTACATTTAGTACAAGTGCTGTTTGCTGAAGAATGTTTGGAGCTTTACTAAGCTTTAGCAAGGAGTTAAGAAATCAAATTTCCACTAAAATGATGATACTCTATTGCATTTGGAATTAATATATCACCTACAATAAACTAACTGTTAACAAAAGCAAATGTAGGTTAAAAACACATTTGCTGAAGAAACCACTCTATTTCAGCTTCCTTAAACAGGGCTTTTAGCTTTTCTGTGGAGTGTCGTGATTTGTGTTTCATGAGACTTGCACTTGAGCACTGTAAACCGCAAATTTGCTAAATCTGAAAAGCAATACATATGGAACAGAGTATGATGTTAACAAATCATGCACTATGGTAAAGGTGTTTTAAGTTCTATGTAATAATAATTGGTGTTAATAGGCATAAAAATTGTTGGTGTTTTGCTGCCTCTAATGTTAATTTTACCTGTTAACTGCAGTGAAATATAAGTATAGGTTTTGCCACTGAGCATTTTTTCCACTGAGCCTGGATTGCAATGAGCTGAGATAAGATTGAAAAGCATAAGGCAAAATGATTCAAATTTAAAAATAAGAATAAAGAATAAAACTAATTCAAAATAAAATGTTCTAGTATATAAATAACACTAAAATAGCAATGTATATCCCTTTCAAATGTATATACTGCAAACAAATTGAAAGGATATTAGTTTTACTGTGGATGGTAAAAGTTCTACTAAAACAGCTACAGACAAAATAAGTGCTTCAGACAACACTGGCTACCTAATCAAATATATTTTATTGGGAAACTGCTCATTACAGCAGGATATTCAAATAAAATCTATATATAAAGCACCGGCTGACTAAAGCATCTTTATATACACAGACAACGCACAAGATTGTTTATGTTAGGTTGGCTATTTTCTGCATAACACATTATAGCCAATCCCTTTGAGCAGGCTTATTACCAGACAAAACAAAAAATGTCCAGCTCAGCCATAACTAATGACAATGAAGTCTGCTTTGCACGATACATACATTTGCAAATAGCTAACACAGGGCAACAAATTAAGCTTTTAACAGGGGAGAAAAAAAGAGAGCCAGGCACCTTTCAAGCCAACAACACTTACACTGACAGTATTTTATGTCCACACAGGTGATTCTACAAGATTTTTGTGATGTGTAATGAGAAAAGCAGCGGATATTAGCTGACTGTTAGAGAAACCTGCAATTGGACAACGTCCACAGGGAGAAAAGTATGATAGAAATAATGCACTGCTGCTACAGATGAAAATGATTACACCAAAAACAGCTTCCGCAGAGAAAACAAATGATTTAATTGATGTATCATTAAACTTTAATCACTTTCCCTTTGTTTTGCATTGGTTTGTAGCCTGACCACGTCAGTCTTCGTACTTCCGCTCAATTTCAGTTCGCTTCTGTACTCAGTCTGATTAAAGCAAACCAGTTAGTGTATCTCCGGCTCCACAACAGCTGGTCCAACCAATGAACAGAGGGCGGGCTTAGAGCCTTGACGCTGATGGTGAGCGCCAAATTTAAGATTGTAGTTTAGGTTAGGAAAATCTAAAATGACAGTAGACATGGAGACACAGGATGCTATTTGCTCTATTGTGGAGAAGATTCCCCACATTTGCCATCTGAACCCGAACAAGAAGAGTGTTTGGTTCACATTTTGAGGTGATTATGTGGCCCTGCTCCCGACAAGTTTCTAATTGGCTCACATTACGTGATTGGTGATATGTGATTGGCTTACGGGTACACAAATGATTTTAAATTTCAGACAAGAACCCCACCTCCCAACGAGAAAGTAAACGGTTTTCGATTGTGCTCCGAAGAACCAAAGTTTGGTATTTGAATACTTGAATCATTAAGAACAGCGTCACGCATCAAACAAGAATATTGTTTCCAGAAATGATGGGGAAACCAATAATGAATGGAAAACATTTCTCTTTAATGTTTATTCACCCCGTCTAGACTAATAAATGTCATCTGATAATGAATCCCTTTGCATGATTATTACAGTCCAGTGTGCTGTTTATTGATGCAGAGCAGAGCTCAGGATGTAGAGCTTATATAATGAAGAACAACAGGACAAGAGATGGCCTCATCTGTGGCGTCTGAGGCTGTGCGGACACGGCTCGTCCAGCCAGCATGCTGAGTGCTCCAGCCTTCATTTATCACTTTGGGTAAGAGGTCAGCATCGCTCCGGTTTCACAGCCTTTCAATAGGACTTTTATTACCACAGACTGCTCTGGAAGCGTGGCCCGCATAACCAACAGCACATCACCAAACAATCTGCAGATGGAAAGCTGGTGGGAATCGCTTGAATTCGGCTCTGTGTTTACGAGCACGCCTCCCTTCCTAAAGCTCCAGCCGGGAAAAATTCTTCGGTGGAAGATCAATGCCTGAGGAAAACAACAGGCGCATTTGGACATTCTGATGTCCGCCCGCTGTTCCAGATTAGAGGAGGAATCTAGTTATCTCTATTTGTATCTGCTCAATCTCTCGCTGCATTCGAGATCACACGGAAGACATATAGAGCAGGTATCCAGTCTGAGCACCTTAATGACTTCACACAGGCAGAAAGAGCTGTTCCCTGATGTTTCATATCCCTTCCCCATGCAGAATTAATGAATCGGATTCTCTGTGCAACAGATAGTGAAGGCCTTCTTTTAAAAAATGGCTGGGAAATGTAGCAGTAAAAATTTTACTTAAATTATAGAGTGTTTAACCAGTTCTCTCAAGTCTAATAAAAACGACAGCAACATACTGGAATCTTCACACAGTCAAGTGCAGCCTTCAAATTATAATTGCAATCCATGCAATGTTGCAAAAAAGTAGTAAAAATAAACTAAAATACAATGAAACAAAACTAATTAAGTGTTTTTTAAGTTTACTTTTATTATAGAGACACTGCTGAATTAAACTAAAACAAAAATAAATAAAAATGCCAAAAATAATCAACTTAATTGTTAACTAGTTTCTTTTAAATTAATCTGCTACAAAACTGAGTTATCTTATGACTTACTGACTGACTGAATCAATAAGACTCATGATATCATGTTTTTCTTCAACTGCTAAAAGAATTGAATAATTCTTAATCAGAAATAGAAATATTACAAATAGAATCATGAGTTTTTCCACATGATTTATGTCTTTACATGTAGAGTAAATTGGAAGCATTGACATGCCACATCAGTGGAAACCAATACAGCACAAAACATTTCTTAGTTGTAACTATTAGTTGTATTCTTTGATTTCTCAAGGTGAATACAAGTGGGCTATTCAAATACACCATTATTAACCGAGCAGGCAAACTTGGTACCGCAAGGTCGTGGCTGTTGATATGCATTATCAGTTTTTTTGGCAAAACAAAGCAGCACGGGAAAAGCTTTGAAATCACAACCACAAAACATTTTCCACTTCCAGTCATAAATCTCTCATTAGCTTTCAATGACAAATTCACACAACAATCACTTCAAAGCATGATGGTCCCCATAATCCAGGTATCAAATGGCTCGTGAAAAAATCTGCTTCTTGTTGCCAGATAAAAAAGAGCAAAGAAAGTGTTGCCCTTTTGATGATGAAATCATGGGAAACACCAACAAAGACATATCTGTAAACAGTCACGAATGAAAGCAAAGGCTTGAAGACAAATGGCTGGTTCAAATAAACACAACAAGCGCGTCTGTCTGTGTACGCTCCCGCTTAATCACATTAATGAACCTTCATTCACACGCTGACATACGTCTTCATTAGCATTTATGTTTCATGTGATTATGACTATGACAGATGGGTCTGACCTGATTCGACACTTTTTCCGTCTCAGTCAAAAGAGAAATACCAAGGGAAAACTCCTTGTCATGTGACTAATCTAGTATGGCCGTCCTCTGATGTCCCTACATTTTAATGGAAACAGGAGGCTATAAATACAGGCAGGTGTGATGAAGTGAAGGGTCAGCACTTTAGGGAACCCGTGACGCAACGGCTCTCTCCTGATGAGGAAGTGAAGCGTGACGCTGAGAGTGAATCTGTTAGCAGCTCTGAATTTATAGCTTCCCCACCCCAAGTCATCCCACTCTCTTTATGTGAAACCATCCAAATCACTCTGCAACTGCGTCCTGATAATACCACAAAGAATGAGAGTCATTTCCTGTGATATTTCAGGAGGGAACGCCCAATGCCTCTGAGTCTTCTTTTTGGTACTCTGCATGCATATTTGTGGGAGAATAGAAGTATAGATTCTTCAAGATTCTATAGAATATATTTTTGCAGCAGTATTTGTTCAGGGCACTGGATTCTGGCTTGCCTAAATTAATATATGATCCTCAAACCTCTCAAATTTCCATGCAAACCCAGCAAGAGCTGTCATATTCCTGCAGTATAATGAAGGCCAAGGGGAACGAAGGTCATACAGCTGTTCAGGTTGTAGTCCTAAAACCCGTAGGAGAATTTGCATTTTTAGTCTTGAGCTCCCTCTGAGGATTTTCATATGGCTTTTTAGTTTCTTTGATTTATGAATACAATAAGGGCTGTGGTTAATATGGCTTGAAGATACGTTTTGTTCTAGGTGATACATTAAACTAAGGATGGTAAATTTTTATAGCAGTTGTTCAAGTCATCAAGCATTTCAGCTTCCATGTAGTCGGTAAGCCCCTGCCCTCAAATGCAGATGAGCCAATGGCAGTATCAGCTGCATGGAGACTGGAACTCAGACATCTTTAGGTTACAGTGCCATTTCCCACTGGAAGAAATTTTGGGAAGGTTTGGGTTTAGGTGTAGGGATTGGGATAAGTCTAGTCTAGCACTGTGCGTTTATGTTGAAATATTCTAAAACAACGATCCGTCTTTTCAAATCTTCAAATCTATCATGTGTCATTAAGTATATTGCGTTCATTTGTGTTGTTTATGTTTCACGCTTCAGAAATGTTACCTTATTTCTGGTAAGCCCCGATGCTCCTTAGTTTTGCAGTGCATTGTGGGATTTTTCAGGGTGCGAATGTTCCAGTGCACTGGAAGGATTTTGCGATTGAGACAGCTCTTAAAATGGCCGAATCCCTGATCAGTGCCATTACTACTAAACAAAGGAAACCGATTGAGACGCAGCGTATATTTTTGGAGAGTAATACTGATCCAGGATCATATCTTACTTGGCAAAATCACGGCAACCTACATGAACACATGTTGATTCGGGATGTTTTCATCCACAACTGTGATAACCGACCGTAATATGGGACTTCTCTGCTGGCATGGTGATCTGAAAACACTCGCCTTGAGTTATCTTGAGATTGTTTGCAAGTGTTATCAAATGATGAATATCACAGAATATTTAATTCTCATTTTGCCGCTTTCTGTGTCCAAAAGTGTGAAGATCATCGTTGGACAAGGTTTTCACACTACAGCTGTCATTGTCAGTGATCAACTCTGTTTGTCCGAGGGAGCAACAGTAATAAAGGGACTTAAAGGGCGGGGCTTACTAATAGCTCAACAGTAGTTCTTAAAGGCACAATATGTAAGTTTTTACCACTAGAGGTCGCATATGCTCTATAACGCAATGACAGAGAATATAGAACACAGATGTCGTTTTCACAAATCATGGTCATGTTTGAAAAGCTCATTTATATCTGTTTTATCATCTAAACATCTGTACATGACGAGTCTCTGTCCAGTCCGAGGTTTTTCGCAATGCTCCCTCCATGTCGGTATCGAGATGCCGATAATTGTTCTCGTTTATTTGTTCCAATATGTTCTTGGCTCAGTTTGCATACATCTACGTTTTTTTGGGATTGGGCAGAGTGTAATCATGATCCATGATAGTGAAATGCACAATAAATAACTACCACCTCCGCATTTGCCCATGTGTGTGTTGCCGTATGGTAAATTTAACTAAATATGTATCAATTGTGTGTCTAATAAATTAAGTTTATGATCAATAAGAATTTTTATGTTTTTGAAAGGATTTTAGGCCCAACAAAGTCATTTATTTAAAAAACTGAAAGAATTTATTACAATGTATTAATTACAACTTTACAATTCTGCTTTCATTTTTATATTCTAAAATGTAGTTCCTTCCTGTGATACAACTAGTGATCGACCGATATTGATTTTTTTATTACCGATACCGATACCAATTATTTGCTTGTTTATGCGCCCGATAACCG
>JAUCMT010000026.1:13841871-13853938 GCA_032357475.1 Enteromius thamalakanensis
GGCTCTAACCTCGAGTGTTTTAGCCTGTTGCCTTTACTTTTCGCAAACCTTGTGAGCGCGCGAACCCAAACGCTGTGTGCCAAATGTTTTTATTGGTTTATTAAGTACAAATAGGCGAGTTATGAAAAATTGAGTGTGAGGGATAATTTGTTCACTCAACACAAAAAGACGAGGAATGAGATGGCTAACTGTAGTAGCGTATAGTCCACTGTCTATAATAGCCCAATTTAGATATCACTTTTTTTTTTTAACCGACTACCGACAACTTTGACCGGTTAACGTTGATACGGTCAACGACCGGTCAAACGGTCATCGGTTAACATCCCTATGAGAAAGTCACATGATGAACCAATGCTCATCACAAGTAGCTTTTATATAGTAACATATATACGTAGAAGGTGCTCAGTGTCATTCAAACAAGAACTAAACACCATTATGGTTAGAATTATTAAACTAAAATTGGCAATGAACATTCATTTAACAAGATTACATGTAACATACAACCCTAATAAACATACCTGATACAAAAAAACTAAAAAGAAACATTAAATTCAAACAAAATACAAACAATTTAACAGGAATTTACCATTAATCATTTAACGGGTTTTACCGTAGCATTAACAGTTTTTTATCGTTAAATACACAGCCATTTTTACAGTGTGCAGTGATTCGTATGTACAGGTATGTTTTTTTAATTTTTGCAGAAATGGATGTAGAGGCACGTATTTCCAATGAGCATAGGTTGACAATATTACTGCTATGCTGGGTCTATGAGGGTTAAATAGCCCAACCGAACAAATCAATTGACTAAAATGAAGCAGACTCCCCAGTGCCAATGAACAAAACATCTACAGTCATAAATACACAAACGTCTTTGTATTACAGTCTCAGTGGGTGTTAAAAGCACTGGACTGCAGCCACCACGTTTGGAAATACCATTTCCCATACACAAGAACGGAATGTGGTAGATGGATCCAAGATTATCCAAGGTTATCACGTTTCATTTAAGATGCGTAAGATGGGTCCAAACTTTCCCAGCATGCCTCGCTGATTTCTTCAGCGGTATGCCAGTTTGCTTTTGTTAGTGTTGTGGATAGATTTCCTCTCCCAAGCTCTGGAATCCAGCAGGCTGACTGGGTGGCAACAATGTAAGTCTTTATTTGCTCCTTAAGGCAAAGCAAGACACGCCTACACACGGAGAGAGCGAGAGTGCAGTGATCCACACGCCGAGGCCTTCAGCCCAAGCAGGACGACAATTAAAGCAGATAAGACAAAACTGCAGGGCTCATACAGAGACACTCAGGAAAATCTGACACTTCATGAGTCACAAATAACGGACTTTCACGGTCGCAAATTCACGTTGTTGTGGGGCTGTTAGCAAACCACTTCATTTCAGAGCAGTAATGCAGTGGGAAGAAAAGTATAAGTGAATTTAGGCACCACGGAAGTCAGGGAACTAATGACTTACTTTGTAGGTTTTAATCGCTACGTTGGCATTGACTAATTACACGCATTTGCATGCTCTCAACCTTTCCCACGAACCAAAATGTGGGCACACAGTGCATTTCCTGTTCATGTTCAGGGCAGAAAAAGCGAAAGAGGGAGTCCAAATGAACAGGAGATTTGTGATGATGCATCAAAATGAGTTTGTCGGACTGCTCCGATCTGAGTGTAGCAATTAGTTTATGGATGTTTTCTTGCGAATGCAAATATCCAAAATGAAAACGGTGACCTGACATCTCCTGAAATGTATTTATGACAAACTACTCTACCCTCCATCCACGTAATTAATATTTGGGCGAGCAGCAGTTTGAACTAAGAACAGCAAAATGCAAATCGCTAGAGTACTTTAGCAGAACGGGATGATAAAATATGCATGAGCAGAAAGAGTCCCTTGCTTGTTAGATCTCAATATGTCAAAAACCTGTAGGTTTTGCTCGTATAAATGTAATACATTTAAACAACAGGTGGAATGCTAGCAAAAATAAATGGCAGACACAGCAACTGACATAGCTTAAAAAGCCTATTAGCTTCAAGAATCATACACAGTTTACTTTAATAGAAGCAAATAAAAGCAAAAATAGAGAACTGAGGTAAATTTGTCAACTTTTTTACGCTGAGATCAATGCAGTTAAAAGACATTTGTTGCTACTAATTTAGGGGAACTTATGGTAGCTACGTACACTCAAATAAATATATGTATGTGTAATTTTCTACAGAAACTGTAAATTCAGGGCTTTCTTGAAATTACATATAGCAATATTCAAAGTTAGGGATCAGGACCTGTTGTTGTTGTAGTAGTATTTGAACATGAACACTGATGATTTCTGTTTCAAATACATGCAATTCTGAATCTTTTATGCATAAAATAATGCTAATGAAAATATGTATAAAGAAAAATAACTTTTACATTTTATGCAGAACAAATGCATTTTTTCTTGGAAAATGAAAATAAATGTTGACTCTGCAGCATTTTATCCAAATAATTTCTGAAGGATCATGTGACTGACTGCAAAAATTCAGCTTTTGCATCACAGGAATAAAAAACTTTTTCAAATAAATCTTTTTTTAAAATAGATAACAGTTACAATAACAATTCACAATATTACCGTTTTTGCCATATTTTGTTCAAAAAATAAATTTTCAGATATTCAATAACTAAAAAAATCAGGGCAACCCCAACTATGATACAAAAAAGAAACCTTATTATTAAAAAATCCAATGAATGTAAAAAAAGTCTACATTTTCTTCAACTCACCCTATCCAGATAAACACTGTAGGGTGCTGTTCAGAAAGAAAACTTGTGACTGAGACAAAACCCAATAATGAAAGTCTGGCCTCAATGGCATCTATCTCCACACAAGACAACTCTACATTAAATGGTCTTGACTGGCCAAAAAATACTTAAGCTTTATCTGCTGTTCCTTTTGGTCCACTATTTTGGTCACAAACA
Organism: Enteromius thamalakanensis; assembly: GCA_032357475.1. Classification (NCBI taxonomy): domain Eukaryota; kingdom Metazoa; phylum Chordata; class Actinopteri; order Cypriniformes; family Cyprinidae; genus Enteromius; species Enteromius thamalakanensis. The sequence continues at coordinate 13,844,825 of JAUCMT010000026.1, forward strand.
CATGTCCCCCTTGGAGTCTAGACAACCCCACCCCGCTGATTGGCATTATATGGCTCCCAACAAAACAAAACAACTAGAACAATAGCATTGTGTCTAAACTCTCCCACAGCTTCAACATCTGTGCTACTTCCATCAGCTGAAGGTGACATGTTTGCCTTTGAGTAAAACACTCGAGTAAGACGATCTGTCTTGTACTAACCGATGCCAAACCTTCTGTGAAGTTAAACACTGTATGTTTGTTTTGTACGGAGGGAGAGGTGTATACGTCAAGGGCTGAAAGACAAACAAATTAAAACCTTCATGAAAGCCGCCGGCTAAGGAGTTGTTTGAATGAACTAAAGATAGCCAGTGGCCGATTAAAAAAATTTACGACAGAAAAAACTATGACTGGTCCTTGAAGGAATTTGTTGAGGTCGTCTCATGACCAGTCTTGACCTTGTTGTGTAATTTTTTTCCCACAGCAACCATCGGGGACTTATGTGCTAAAGCAGGCTGACATTGTTTTGATACTGGAAGACAAGACAATCTTTCCAGTTTGGTGAATGTCTCCACATCCATCTCAATGACTCTAATGTGCTTTGTAGCTAATGTGCTTAGAGCAGTGTTAATTATTGCAGCAGGAGAAAAATTACGATTTACGATGTCTTCTAAGTGTCTTGAATAACAGCTTACACTGTGCCACATCCTTTAAAATGAGATAAACTGCCACCATGCTGAAATTTATGGTGATGTCCTGTGTCTTGGAAGGAAAAGGGAAATTGTATGAAGTCACAAAGGATGACATTTTTATGAGGAACCAGTGTTGATAAACGGCATAAAAATGAAACTTCTCTTAGGCTAAGACAAAGATTATTCTTGTCATTAAATATTTCTAAAAGTATTTTTTTTTAATCTTACAATTAAACAATTGCCAAAAAAGGTTCTTTATTAGCATTGATGGTTCACAAAAGGTTCTTGGAAAAATGTTAAAATGAAATAAAATAAATAAAATATAAAAAAATGCAAATGTAAAAATATTCTTAATTTTTTTAAGAACAGCTCACTGAAAGGTTCTTTGATTAATCCCCCCCCCCAAAAATGGTTAAGTAACCCAAAACTATTTTTATTTTTAAGAGTGTATGGCTAATAAAAGTAGTCCATTAGAAAATAAATGCATGAATTTCAGTTTCTCAAAGCTCTTTACTTTTTTTTCTTGAATATGAAAAGGTTCTTTAGTGAGAACCTGCTTTAAAAACCCTATATGGTTCTAAACAAACCTTTCCTGTAGCTTTAATTCGTTATATAAAGTAGATTCTTTAGACAATTAAATGGCACTTTATAACAAAAACTATGATTTGAATCCAGCAAAAATGTAATGAAAGTCACATCAGAATGAGTTTATTTGCCACAAGGGGCTTTCCTAAACTCAATTTGGAGCTCGGCCAGCACTGGGCATTTGTGATGAACCGCTCTCAAAAGCACAACGTCACCTCGTCTTGACTCTGGCTCAAAACAAAATTAGTCATACCCATTTCAACAGGCCTGCTTTATTTGAAGGCTCTCCTAGAAAAAGCTGTGCGCATTATGAGATGGCCTGCCATGCAGTCAGCTCCATTGTGTCATCATTCAGTGAGGGCTCAATATGCAGGGTGAAAACAGAAGGAGAGTTTAAATCAGCACACTAAGTATACTCGAGAACCACAATATGAACAGTAAATCAGTGCGAGATCATATGCTGGACTGGATTGATAAGGATACAACAAAAGATAGATGGGAAAAGCAGAATGCTGTTACACCGAACGCCTACTTACTGACAAATTTCCATAAGTGATTAAGCCTTATTGACACAGTAAACTACAGAAATGCTTAATATGAGACATTTCAAATCAACCTTAAGGCCACATTTACATAAGAGCTGGCAAGAAGGCAGAACTCTCAAATTGAAAATTAAACCCCTGATGAGAAGTTAACAACATTAACAGATCCCCCTCATAATCTCCACCAGGTTCCTGGCATCATGGAGTCATATCTAACACGTATCTCAATATTTTCAGTAGATATATCCTCAAGCTCTTCAGCAACCTTTCTCAGGCTGCCTTCCCTGAGATAAGAATAGTACATAGCCTCAAGAAATACATTTGGCACAGCAGGTCAGCCATGGAAAATTACCTTCTGTGCTTTTTAATATCGAGAAACTTTTCTTTCTTTTGGAGCTACGGCAGTAGTGAAGGAAAGAAAGCTCTTACAACATGGCATCAGATTTGATATTCTGTAAATGTAAGCAGGCTTTTGGATCCTGAAGCCTTTGTACATACGGGCACGGATTTTCTCATGCGTCACACAACACAAGGGTGGTCTAAATTGGATGTTTGTTGCTAGTTCAAGAATGGCCTACAATACTGGCAGGAAGTTGAGACTACTCAGCATAAACAGTTAAAAGGCTGAAACAACACTGAAGGAGCCCTTTTCAACTGCTGGGCACCTTTTAAATGCATCTTAAGGCTAGACAGTGTGCCAACATGATACCTCCCACTTCCTCAAGAACAAACTATCATATGAACAGGTTTTATTATTATCATCTCAAACTAGTTCTGCTCTTTCTAAACAAGCTCTAAGGACTGGTTCCAAGTGGTGCAACTGAAAACCATTATTCCTGAAATGCATCTAACCACATGAATGTCAAATCAGTGCTGACAGCACAGCCGGTGACACAGGTGTCGGTCCCCTGCGGATATACAATAAGCTCAGTGTTACTATGGGGATGACAGTCCTTTACGAAGAAATGCCACCAAAATAAATCTCAGTGGAAGAAAATGCATTGTAACCTTAAATTACGTATTCAGATGCAACATTGAAATCAATCAAATGGCCCACATGAACTGCACTCAGTGAAAAACCAACATTTTCAGCACGGAGGCGTGTAATATCCTTCCTCATCGCCAAGGGCAGGTACACCTCCACACTGGTTCTGATATTTCTGCCAGAGGAACAGAGGATGTCAATTTTGTTTAAGATACTGACAAACATGCAATGCACTGAAGCTATATGTGATAGAAACGAACAGTTGACCCCAAAATGAAAATCCTGTCATCCTTTGTATTTACTCAAATTGCCACAGAATTGGCCACGCTTTTGCAAGTTAACCATTCAGTGTACTAGCTTAGTGATTAAACTGCAAATGTTACATTTGGATGTGTTTTGTTTAATAAGGCATTGTAATCACCCCCTATACTCTTATATAGATGACTTGAGCCATTCAAGGTGGTGTCCAAAACCATAGTGGACACTGTCGAGTGCACTCATTCAATCCCAAAATGCTGATACAATAGCTGAAGTCTGCAGCAAATCCAGCACATTCAGTGTCTAAATTCACTCACTTGGTCCTTATTCACTTATTAGGTGAACTATATTAGTAGGAGTAATGTAGGACGTAGTGAATTTTCGGATACAGCCCAGTTTTTCATGACAGTTCTTGAGTTGAGCAAACTGATCTGATGGCCATGGTTGATGACTCCCTGGTAGGGGAAATATAGGTGAATAATGACTTGAACTTCCTTCTGTTTGAAGACTTGGAAGTTGTATAGGCTACTTCTTTTACATTCATTTGTGCCATTAAGAGCATGATAGCTTTTCATGATGAAGAACGGCTAATTTCCATCACTATTTTCAGCACAGACGATTAAATAATATAATGTACATATTTGGGGGAATTAGAGAAAAAAAAAAAAGAATTGTTGCCAATATAGCCAAGATTTTTAATATTTGCATGGTTCAAGAAAAACAAATAAACATAAAAGCAAAAACATATAGGACTATTTAGAAGAAAAAGGAATTGGATCATGTTGTTCTTGCACGTTATCCAGAAGCTTTCATCACCGGAGAAGTCACATGTACCTGCTGTATTTTCATTTTGTACAGCGGTTATAGAAAAACACACGATACCAGTGCAAATATGCACAGCAATAACAAATAAAACATAACTTTCCATAATATCATGTAACATGAGTAAACTCGTTACGGAGTAAACGAATTATATCTTCATGATAACTCCTAGTGATCTGTTATGTTTTAATAAAACTTACAAAGCTGTAAACACATGTACTTACCTTGCTTTGCAGTGTCAATCCTTTGTATTTCGCGGATCTTGTGGAAATAGTAAACAGAAGCGTTGATATTACAACACTGAGCAGGCTGAGTGTGTTTGTCGCGATTGAGATGCGCGCAGAAGTTTATGGAAATTGGTCGCCAGATCCTCAATCCTCGTGTGCATTTTTCATTCGCTTTGAACAAAGCAATAAACACGCGCGAATACAGTGGGCTCTGTGTTGACAGCTTCCTCGCTGTAACAATCAAGCCTGAACGACGCGCTTGACGCTACACCTCCTATTCCACGGGCTCTACACAACTACTCCCCACGGACACGTGATCATCCCACGGGAATAGCTCTCATCCCTCCCTCACCGGCGGCTGGTATCGGTTACACCGGCACCGTTTCGGCTGGACACGTCCTTGAGTTCGGCTTTGTCGATTCCGTCCTTAACGTCATGTGCACAGAATGTATTGGACAATGGAAGCAAGTTGACAAGTATCGACAAGCAAATCAGTCTGAGCTGAATGCATTATGGATATCGACCTGGTTATATAAACATATCGACTAAATATACATTTAGCGTCAGAACCCTACTTCAGACTTGCGTCCGTCAAAACAAGGGTGGTTTTCTTAACTCATATCAGTTATTTAGTATGTAAAGTGTGTGGAATCTTAAAAAGAAGGGCACACATTCCTTTCAAACAGTTCAGTAACCACAAAAGTTAGATTACAAGTTGGTCAAAGCTGGTGTTTTCACCTGATAAAAAAAAGGTGGTAACCATGGCAACAGTAGGCTGCTCCAGCAGTTTTGTTCATTTCAGGATGGCACGAAACTGCATATTGCAGTAAAAGAAGAAGAAGAAAGAAAAAACATTTGGATTGTGTGAAATAAAAAATTCATGGAAATTCCATTAAACCGCTTTCTAAAAAGTGGATCTGCTTTAAACATGACACCCTTATCGGGATTTAGGCTGAAAACAATCATTCATTGTAGAACCAATAACCATTAACTGGAAGATGTTGTCATCATGGTACATTTTAAAGAGTTTGTTTAATTTCTTTATGCATGATATGTTTGATTGGAAGATTAAGTGGATCGATACCTGGAATCTAGTCAAGTCTCTCACATAATAATAATAATAACATGAATTAAAAGTCATGCCAATTATCCCTTATTTGTTATTATTGGGCTATTATGGTGTAAAATGGCTTGTGGGCAGGGCAAGAATTAATGCAAGAAGATATACTTAATATTAAATGTGAAATTGTAGGAAATAGTTTTTCTTGTAAAACATGCTCCAATTATCTTTATTAATCACTTTCAACTACCTATGACTTAATAAGTACTGTATACTTTAAAATATCTAGAATGCATTTATAATGTAGCCTAATATCTGACCTTGGTTTGTCTCCTTACCTTTTCCATACAGATTGTTATTTGTGAGGGGAGAGAAAGACAAATCGAGTCCCTTTCTGGCACTTCATCAAATTGGGCCTCCTCGACACGTGGATTTCCATGTGGAAAATCTTTGCTTGGAACACAGGTTTCTGCCAGAGTTCAGTGAGTATTCAGCATTACATAACGAGGCAGAGAAGAAAAATATGCACATGTTAGTTTATAACGTGAACTGTTATTGTCTGAAGTCAAACAAACAACTAAAGTGAAATAAACTACAAAGGAGCGACAAAACTAACACTCAAAGTAGATGCAGCATTTGCGGAGCTTGAGATTGGCTCCTGGTAAATTTTAATGATGACAGATGAAAGCAAAACATGGAATTGCAAATAACCACCATATGACTATCCCTGACTAATAGAGGTTAATGCTTTGTAAAACCCTTCTTGACAGGGATGCTTTGATGTTGTGTTTCTTTCTGCTAAACTTTAATTCTATTCCACATCTCTGAACTTTCATACACATTTGCTGACATCAGCATGTTTATTTAAGTGTTCTAGAAATTTGCACACGTATTAAGTGCTATGCTGTAAACGGCTGATGTGAGAGCAAAAATGACGTTGTGACTAGGAAGGGTTTGGACAGCAAACAAAATGAGATCCCTTAAGGGAGCCTGCTTTTCCGAATCTCGATTCATTCACTCGCTCGGGACCCTCGTGGAGAGTAGCTGGGGGGAGCGGATGGATCTTTGTAGTGCTGTCATGACTCGCCTCCAAGTTCTCATGGCATTTTAGTAATGAATTCTTCAGCAGCCATTTTAACCCTAAACTCAAGGACACATTTGGGAAGTTAAAAGAGTCTGATATTATCCAGTGGTTATCTGCTAAAATGTTTATACACGATTTAAATGAGAGCCCATTTACTGTACTTAAGTGAGGGGCTTTTTCTGTTTCATTTCACTTTTCGCCTAAGCTCTCATTTTAAAAACATTATTAAAACGTATACTTCATTTGTGCTTTCACATTAAGGCACTCTGCCTATCCTTCACTAAAAGTAGTTGTAGTATGGGTAAACAAGAGCTAACTCAAGCCAAAGTCTGCATATTGGATGTAGCATCCTGATTGCCTGCTGTATGTTGAATTTGAGCAGGCATCCCATGAACCACAGACCCTCAAAACAATAGAAAGTCTCATTGCTTCATGGCAACTGTATCTGCAAATGACTACTGTGGGTGAACTGCTTACTACCTAGAATTATAATGTAGTGTAATGGTCCCTACCATGAAAATAGCCATGGTTGGTATATAATTGCCAGTTGGACTCTTATGATAAAAGCCTTTATTCCAGATGAGCCAATAGAGTGGCCTTTCCCAGGGAACTCATTATCATTGAGCTGTTGACAGTAAAAGCCTGACAAATATCAAGCTTTACAATCGTTTTACCTTGCAGACAAGGACAGAAACTTTTTTAGAAGACACTCAGGAGTCTTAGGGAGCTGTGGAGTAAAACTAATGATCCAGTTATTGGATTATGCACTCTGTGCTGATGCCTAAGTAAATAAAAACACATTTATCATGTGTCAGGCATTGTAAACACCTCCGAGTGTGTGATGGAATTGATATAACTTTCCATTTCTTTGCTACTCGTCTTCACAAATTCAGCTAGCAAAGTGAATTTAGGACAAGTGCACTCCATATACAGGTACGGAAAGAATTCAGACCCCCTTGAATTTTTCACTCTTTGTTATATTGCAGCCATTTGCTAAAAAAGTTATTTTTTTCCCTCATTAATGAACAGACAGCACCCCATATTGACAAAAAACACAGAATGGTTGACATTTTTGCAGATTTATTAAAAAAGGAAAACTAAAATATCACTTGGTGTGACACTTACATATTTAACTCAGGTGCTGTCCATTTCTTCTGATCATCATTTGAAGTGGTTCTATACCACCAGTCGTGGCTTTATGGCAGAGTGGCCCAACGGAAGCCTCTCCTCAGTGCAAGACACATGAAAGCCTGCATGGAGTTTGCTAAAAAAAACCCTGAAGGACGGTGAGAAATAAGATTCTCTGGTCTAAGCAAAACATTTTCCAGAGAGACCCTAAGCAAACAGCTAAAATAAGGAAGGAGTGGCTTCACAACAACCCCATGACTGTTCTTTAGTAGCCCAGCCAGAGCCCTGACTTAAACCCAAAGGAGCTCTGGAGAGACCTAAAAATGGCTGTCCACCAACGTTTACCATCAAACCTGACAGAACTGTAGAGGATGTGCAAGGAGGAATGGCAGAGGATCCCCAAAATCCAGGTGTGAAAAACTTGTTGCATCTTTCCCAAAAAGACCTGTGGCTGTATTCGATCAAAAGGGTGCTAAATACTGAGCATGACCATGTGATATTTTAGTTTTTCTTTTTTAATAAATCAGCAAAAATGTCAACAATTCTGTGTTTTTCTGTCAATATGGAGTGCAGCAATATAGCAAAGGGTGAAAAATTTAAGGGGGTCTGAATACTTTCTGTACCCACTGTATGTTTCACTAAATGAAAAAAAAAATCCCCTAAAAGCGGATAATAGTATCCTCAGATAAGGGATAAGGGTTGATGAAATACTCTGTTGAGTTGGCACTTTAGGCTGTACGCCTTGCCGGTTTACCAAAGCAATCCTATAAAGCTTTCTCCCTCCATGGTCATACGGAAATACACAACAGTGTGATACAAGCCGAACAAAGGATTGGATTTCAAATCCCACAAAACTCATAGTCAAGGCTTTTTTTTTTTCCAGGATATCGCAATCCTAGATGGTAATTTGAACAAGCTTCTTAAGTGCCTCTTAACTGTAGCCTTAAAAAAAGATTATTTCAGCAAACCTATGACACTAAATCGGCTCTTTATTCATAATTGTCCTATGCGAGCTTGTGTTTGTACCATACTTGTTTTGTTTTGGAGATTACTGATTACAGATATTAAAAAGGACATGACATATTTTCAGAGTGGAGTGAGATAAGATCACAATGTCTGATGAATCACGCCTCTTATAGGGTGAATCATTAAAGGTTTATAAATAGTTCATCGGATAATGGAGGACTCAGGCAGGTTCTGAGCAATAATTGATGAGACACTGTGCAGATGGGCCACGCTGCCTAATTAAGTTCTGTAACTGATAACCCTGTGCTTTGTTAATGACCCAAACTTTTTAGAGCACTAGGCAAACTTAAGAGCACTTAAACAATTAGAAACTGTGGTCACATTAGAGCACACGCTGTATGCAAATGTACTCAAAAAACGATTTTGAATCGTCTCATCTTTTCTCCACAGTTCACCTTTGTCAAGTCCAACTTCTGCTTTTTCATTTTGCTCACATTTAAGCCTGGCTGGCCCAGGAACAGCCGTTTCCACCTGGGGTTTGTTTTTTGATCGTAAAGCAATGAAAAATGTTGAAGCGTTTTTTGCCTTGCTTCCCTCATCTCATCATCAAAGAGCCCAAAGCTCAGTTTCAATACAACCTCCAGAGAGCACAAGTTGATTATTGCTTTTTGAAATTTGCTAATTAAAAAGTGAGAACAGCACATTTTTGTATTACGGAAGCGTAGAGCTGCCACCCAGGTAAAAAAAAAATCTGAGCTTTATCACGTTCGTACAATATAATTATCACG
>JAUCMT010000026.1:13854038-13864063 GCA_032357475.1 Enteromius thamalakanensis
AACGTGATAATTATATTGTACGAACGTGATAAAGCTCAGATTTTTTTTTACCTGGGTGGCAGCTCTACGCTTCCGTATTGTATAGCTAAAGTAAACAGATTTTATATAGCTTCCACAGAGCAGGGTAGAAATAAATGGACAATTTTTAGCACTATAAGTGAATCTTTGATAAATTCCAGATGAGGCACTTTAATAGCTTAATTTAGGCAAATGTAACACTATTTTTCTTTTGAAATACTATATTAATCAATTTAGGCCAGTTTAATGCTTGCAATACATGCTAGAGGCTGGCAGCTTCATTCTCTTTGAACTTAGAAAGTAGGAAACAGGAGTTCAAGGAAATGCATCCTTCTTAACTTGACCTTCGGACAAGACTGAGGTTCAAAGTAATCACAAATGCTGAGCTCGGCATCCCTTTCTCACAGACATCTCCAAAAGTTGGTTGTTTTGAACCACATTTGGGGTCTTCTCTCATCCGTGCATCTGCTGGTATTGAAAATGGCCCCCTCCAGCTATCATTAGCCATCTCCATGTGCAGCACACGACACTGTCAGCCTCTGCGATTCAGATGGGTGCATTTATTGGTTGCCAAGTTTGTGAGAATCATGCAGTTATGAGCCTGCTGCTGAATTGCTTATCACACTGGGAAATCTGTCTTTTGAAATATGAAGCGTGTAAAGTGCTGGATGGGAGCATCATTTCTTTACAACAAAATGGAAATGTATGACTCAAACCTTTCTGGTTTAAGAGACCTTGGAATGTGTTTTTTATTCTGTATGATGAGAGACCTCACTAAAAGTATCGGTTAAACTCTTATACTACGGGTGTTGTACAAGGACAACATTGAGTCTGACTTGACAGCATAACTAAGCAGCTGCTGTCGGTCTTGGCCAGGAGGCAGAATAGAAATCGCTGGAAAGGTCACTGATTATCTGGCCAGGTCTAGTGTCACGTTTTAGAAACCCAACTGGGCTGTGTTCTAACAGCTTGCGATCCTGCAAATAGAGCGATAGAATCAGAAAAGTGGTCTACTGTCAGAAAGGTAGCAGATTTGGGCAAAGTTAAGGCAGACAGATGGTGACCAGTCATTTCACTGATTGGCTGCTGGCCTTCAAGGTCACCTTTTGAATGGCTGGAAATTACTCCGACCGCATCTGACCTGAAAACAAATGGTTTAGGGAGGTGATCACTGCTTCCAGTGCTCTTTTGATGTAGGCTGGTAAAATTGACTTCAAATTATAAGAATGTCTTTACAATGCACAGATCAACAAAAGGAACATTTGGAAAAGAGATGCACAAGAAGAATGCTGTACTAATAAAGTACTCAGAAGAATTAGAATATTATTCCTTTTTAATAAATAATGTTGGTAGTTGTATCTGCCAGTTTATCTTGTGTTTTATTAACGGATGGTAGGTTTAGGGGCAGGCACTGGGTTACATGATCATAAATAAATAAGGTAATATAAATAAAACAGTTGTTATCATTTACATTTAAAACAATACATATCATTACCCAATATTTGAATCCAAATCCGTGTATGGATCACGGCTGATGCCCATCAAAGAATTTTCGATGATTATCTGATACTAACACAGAATTATGCGTTAAGAGTCTGTGGTTATTTCACGCAATTCTTGTGAGATCAGGTTGATCTAGTGAGGTATGAACATGAATGATAATGTTGAGATCATGCTACAGATTACATTTAACAGTGTCATTAATTTATAAGCTTAAAAGGCAAATTTTTGCATGAAGGCACATGAAAAAAGTAAAAATAAAATTGGGGAAAATTAGCATCCACAGTTAAATATCCAACATACTAATATTAATATTTTGATATTTACAGATATTTTGTGCATTCCTAAAAACCAATTTCTAGGAAAAACCAAGGAAAAGAAAAATCTGGTTTAGCATTGCGTTTCATGCAATTTTGAATTTTTAAATAATGTTTTTTTTCTTACTCCAAATCTGAAGATAAAGCAAAAATCATTGACTTATGCTAAACAGGATATTCTTTTAGTTTAAGGGTTTTTTTAACTTCAAAATGTCAATTTAATTCAATGTGTTCTTGGCCATTTCTTTGTAATTGTTTGTGAAATGTGTGATGAATCACTCGGAGCATCTGGATCCATTTGCAAAGCTTTAATGGAGAGTTGTCAACAGGCAGAGTTCGGGACACGGGTAACAGGTACCTGCTGTGTTCCGGAGGGAGCCACAGAGGTGCGGCTGGTGACAGAGCGCCACCCCCAACCCCAGAGAGTCCAGAATCTGACCGACCTGGTAGATTCCTTCTTGGTCCGTAACCAGGGTGGGGATGTCTGGCGCTGCAACCTCGTCTAGGTTCTCCTCTCCGGCGGGTTCAGCAGCAGGCTTGAGCAAAGACATATGAAAAGTGGGTGAGATTCTGTATTCATTGGGTAATTCTAAGCAATATGACACTGGAGTTATTTGCCTGTTTATTTTGAAAGGACCCACATACAGTACCTAGCGGTTAGCTTTCTGCAGGGATGGCGTAATCAGAGGTCTCTGGTGGACAGCCATAGCCATTGCCCGGGTTCATAGGGAGGATGATGATGTCGTCGTCGGTTGGCCTTAGCAGTGACTCTTCGAATAGCTCTTCGGAGGTTAGTATGGGCAGCATCCCACGTTTGTTCACTACGCTGGAGCCAGGAATCAACAGTGGGTAAGTCACAGGGTTCTCCTGACCAAGAGAACAGGGGAGGCTGGAAGCCTAAGACACATTGGAACAGGATGAGGTTTGTTGCTGGCTTTCTAAGGGAGTTTTGGGCATATTCCGCCCAGATGAGGAACTGACTCCAGTCATTCTGATTACTATGACAATAGGTTCGCAGGAAGCGGATGAGCTCCTGATTCATACGCTCCACCTGGCCATTCGATTCTGGTTGATACCCTGAGGTCAAACTCACAATAATGTTTAGTTGAGTGAAAAAGGCTCTCCACACTCTGGAGGTGAACTGTGGGCCCCGGTCCGAGACGATGTCCTCAGGTAGGCCTTAATGTCTGAACACTTGCTCCATCATAATTTGTGCTGTTTCCCAGGCTGTGAGGAGTTTCCGTAAGGGTATAAGTTGACAGGCCTTGGAAAATCTGTCAATTACGGTGAGTATCGTGGTATAATTGTTGGATAGAGGCAGATCGGTAACAAAATTCACAGCAATGTGGGACCAGGGACGATGTGGAATGGGGAGTGGTTGAAGCAACCCTGCTGGGCACTGCCTGAAAGTCTTGGAGACTTGACAAGGGTTACAGGCCTTAATGAAATTCGTGACGCCGGCCGACAGATTGGGCCACCAGAATTTGTTAGTGGTAAGTTCAATGATAGTGAGAATTCCAGGGTGGCCTGCATTGGGAGAGTCATGAATCAAATGAAGTAATCGATTGCGTAGGCAGACTGGTACATATATCTTTTCCGGTAGGCACTCTGGAGGTATGGGGTCCTTGAGTGCTAATAACTCTCAGTCGCCCACATCGTAGTTTCTCTCTGCCTGTGTTAATTTTCGAGAGTAGAAAGCGCAGGGAAAGAGTTTAGCAGGTTCAGCTTGTCTCTGTGACAGAATGGTCACCAGGCCGGTGTTGGAGGTGTCGACTTCAAACACAAATTGTCTCTCAGGATCTGGGTGACATAAGATAGGTGCCGTAGTGAAGCGATCTTTAAGATCCTGGAAAGCGGTTTCACTCTCCTGGGTCCAGGGCAACTGTTTTGTACCTTTGCGAGTCATAGAGGTAAGTGGAGCCGCAAACTTGCTGAAATTCCTAATAAATCTTCGATAGAAGTTAGCAAAGCCGAGGAATCTTTGTAGCTCTTTCAGATTCTGGAGCTTAGGCAAATTCACAACAGATGCCACCTTCCTTTCATCCATCGTGACCCCTTTAGCACTGATGATCTATCCCAGAAAAGACACCTTTGTCTGATGAAACTCACACTTCGTAAGCTTGGCGTAGAGGTGGTTGGTGATGAGTTTATTCAAGACAGCCCTGACATGTTGAATGTGGGTTTCTAGGTCCTGGGAAAAATCAAGATATCGTCGATATAGACGATTACAAAATGGTTTAGCATGTCTCTGAAAATATCGTTTACTAGGGCCTGGAAGACTGAGGCGCTATTAGATAACCGAAGGGCATAACAAGATACTCATAGTGCCCACTAGTGGTTGAAAAGGCAGTTTTCCATTCGTCCCCTTCTTTTATGCGGATCGGGTTGTAGGCACTGCGCAAGTCTAGTTTGGTGAAGTACTGGGCTGACCTGAGTTGTTCCAGAGCTGAGGGAACCAGAGGCAGGGGATAACGATATTTGATAGTTATGAGATTCAGGGCCCGGTAGTCAATGCAGGGTCTGAGGCCTCCATCTTTCTTTTTTACAAAGAAAAAACCCGCCGAGGCTGGAGATGTGGATGGTCTTATGAAGCCTTTGGCGAGCTCCTCTTCAATATACTGATTCATGCTGGCCGTTTCAGGCTGTGATAGTGGGGAGATGTGGCCCTTGGGTGGTAGGGAGCCGGGTAACCGGCCGATGCACAGTCAGTGGAATTATCCTCCTCCTTACTAAAGGCTTTTTTTAGGTCCTGGTATTTTTCAGGTAGGTTCTGGAGTTTGGATGGTTCAGATGTGACAGTGAGTTGATTGGTAGGTTTCAGCATCTTCTTTAAACAATGTGACTGGCAGTGCGATGACCATTGAGTGATTTGATGAGAGGCCCAAGAGATGGTAGGATCATGGAGCCTCAGCCAAGGCAGGCCTAGGATGAGCGGGTGCTCAGGTGAGTGGATCACATGGAGTTCGATCTGTTCGGCGTGTAGGGAACTTGTGAGCAGGGTGAGTTTCTGAGTAAGGGCATTGATTTTTCATGACTCTAGGGGCCGACCGTTGAGGGCTGCCACGGCCATGGCGGGAGTACATGGAATGAGAGCTATCATCTTCAGCTATCATCTTTAGCAAAACAACTGGGTTGCTGGTTCATATACAATTCACATTGAAGTATGAAACCCTCGCACTTGCCTGGGGCACGTTGTATTTTTCCGTCAGCGACAGCTGCGCTGGGTTGACCTGGGTAGAGACCGGTGAAGCTGGCGGTGGAGTCGGTGCCGTGGCAGGCGGAATCAGAGCGGCTGTGAGGGCCTGAACAGAGCAAGCGAGGTACCATGTGATCTTGGTTAATTCCTCCAGTTGCTGCTGATGTAAAGCCTGAACTTAAGCTTGGTGGTCATCTCGGTGAAGACTCCCTGACCTATCTGCCTGTTCATCTCCCTGACCTATCTGCCTGACCGCTTCAGGTGAAGTCTTCTGTGATGAATCACTCGGAGCATCTGGATCCATTTGCAAAGCTTTAATGGAGAGTTGTCAACTCTCCATGAGTTGTCAGCAGGCAGAGTTTGGTACACAGGTAACAGGTAAATCAGAGACAAGGCAGATAATGGTGGTCGTAGAACAGGCAGATAGGTCAGGGCAGGCAGCGAGAATACAACAGAGTACAAACAATCAACAGTCAAAACCAGAATAGTCAACAGGAAATAATGCTCAGAATTACTACCGGAGGTGAATAAGACTTCACAAAGAACAAGCGCCCAAAAGCCGCTTTTGATTCCGGTGTTTGGGGAAAAGAGTCCGGGTGAAACTAAAATTCCCGCTAAGTTTCCCGCTGCTGTGTTCCGGAGGGAGCCACAGAGGTGCGTCTGGTGACAAAATGTATGAGCAATTCCTGAGTGAAAATTGTTTATTTACCTAATTTCTTTTGTTGAATATCATTTATGCTTTGAAAAGAAAAAAAAAATATGACTATATGCTTGTTTTCAGTAATGTTGTATGTCACTGTATTTTTTACATTGAATTTCTGGCAGCCACAGCAGTTGCTTTTTTATTGTAAACTTAACATGATTCAAAACCACTAAAACACCCTAGCAAAGCATCACAACACCCTTGTGCTGTGGTGTCGAGTTGCATTTTCTTTAGAATATGAACAAATCTAAAATTTGTTAGTTCAACAGTAAGCATTACTGTTAGTGTCTGATCCTATTCCAGCACCATATGTTGTGGTTTGCAGCTCATCATGTCCAGCAGTACCTGTAAAGCTCAAATAGATATTATATCCAACATGCCTTACAGGCACATCCTGTCAAGAATCTTTAAAACCAGTATGATCTTTAAATACATTGAAGCTCAGTCACTGAATAAATGAAGGGAAGACCCAGACTGCTGGCAGTTATAAGCAGAGCAGATATCTACAGTATAAGTGGAAGCCATACTTCATTGCCTCATGAATAATTACTGTCAGGAACTGCACTGTTTTGACAAACCGTCGCTGTTAAATCTATCTCGTATAAAGTCTAGCACTGATTCTGAGCTATAGATGTTTGAGTGCAGTAATGATGGACGAACAATGTGGCACACAGAGGACGATGGTAGGGCAATAAATGTACAGTGTTACTCATAGATTTATGACACATCTGTGACTAGGAAGCAGTGGAATGTCAGATGACTTTTATGGTTTAAAATAGGGAGCAATTATATGATGCTATCTTTCTGATGTGTGAAATTGACAGACTCTTTGTAGTGGAGTCTTGTGGAACTTTTGGAGGTCTTAGATATTATGTGAGTTTGATATGAAAGCCTCTACAAATCTTTTGCAATCCAGAGATGAAAAGAAAGCTGGAAATTGGCTTTTTTGAGTCACAACACCGAACAAAAGCCACATTTATACCACCAAAATGGTGTTGCGCAGACTATTTAACGCTTGCATCATATTTACACATGAATCAAAATAACAGGAAACAGTGCATCACATACTAAATAGTAGATTGGAATTCTGATTTTTTAAATTAGATAATTAATCTCATGACAAAACAAGAGAATACAAGAAAATGCACAGATCTTGACAGCATAACTATTTGTAAACATATCCATCCATCTATTCATACACACAGTATATGCTTTATTTTTAATTCATAAATCATTCAATGGTGATTATAAAAATATTCTATAAAATATAAGTGAGGTATTTGAAATGAGCATACTGGCTGATACTGATATGTTAACATTTTGTAACTGATACAGTACAGATATTTTGTGCATTCCTAATAAACCGTTTCATAC
This sequence comes from Enteromius thamalakanensis, assembly GCA_032357475.1. Taxonomy (NCBI): domain Eukaryota; kingdom Metazoa; phylum Chordata; class Actinopteri; order Cypriniformes; family Cyprinidae; genus Enteromius; species Enteromius thamalakanensis. The sequence continues at coordinate 13,861,147 of JAUCMT010000026.1, forward strand.
ACAATCTAAAACTATTTGTCTTTATAGGGCCCCCACTGGCACCCCTCAAACCCAGTGTCTGCACTGTTAAGCTTCTCATGAGGCAAAAAAAACCCATAAGACTATAAATAGACAAATGCAGGAAGCGGGGCCAAATATACCCAATTGTTTAGTGTTGTCACTTCTCTCAGCACAGCAAAAGAGAGGAATGCATTTAGTCTAGTCTTTCCAGGAAGAAGCAGGGAAAGGCCTGTTCTAGCCCTGAAATGCTCATGGCATGATATCTTGAACAGTTGGGCTTTACAGTTGTGTGAGTGCTTTCATATGCAGGTACAAACATGGTGCCATGACCCTCTGTTCTAGTATGCTGCTATCACTGTGCTGTGATGTTGCTTAGCTGCCCTTTGGGCATATCATTTCGTATCAGGCAAAATAAAACCCTCACCTCACATACTTAAGGGCCAAACTGTAGAGAGAGAACACGGAGACGTTCTATACTGTGTATATATATAGCCAAAGTGCAAAGGCATATCTCACAAACAAGCCAGCAAAACCAAAGATGGGAAATTGTTGACAGAAATGACTCTCAGTCTAAATATAGTAACACAGATTCCCGAAAACTCCTAAGAGAATCATATCAAAGGCTGCATGACTCTCTTCACTTCCAATAACATTAGAGAGCAAACTAGAGAATCCTCCTCAGACTAAAGCAGATGTTTAGGGCCTCTCAGCATTTGAACACACACTTCAAGCTTCAGTCAGGCAAAATTAATCATCAAAATAAAGTTGATTAAACTTACAGTAGAAGGTATGTATGATTTATGCGTGTTGATACTGATATTTACAGATTTGGGACCTGTTCCAAGTTGCTTATGTGGTTTTTGTTCGCTGAAATGTATACATGTAAAGTCAAAGTCAATATAGCATTTAAAAGTTTGTGGTTGGTAAGGTTATTTTGATGTTTATGAAAGAAGTCTCTTATGCTCATCAAGGCTGCATTTATTTAATTAAAAACACACACACACAAAAGTCTCCTCATCAGGAATCACTTATTTATCTATTTTTATTTTTTTTTTACTTAATATGTAAAAATGTATAAAGAGGATTCTCAGCTATTTTATAACAGAATAATTTGATATATAATTGTTCTTTGTGTAAAATGTGTGTAAAATGGTCATAAACAGGTTTTCTCATTATGTACAACACATCTATAAACTAAATCTAATTTGCATATTAATGTGTTTTTGGGGCAACGTAATGAAAAAGGAAGTGTAATAATAGGAGTAATAATTGACCAGATTTTCATAATAATATATAATATTTAATATTGAAAATACTATGTGAGGGGTTTTGGTCAAACCTCCAGTCATATGGTATCTCTGAAAAGCCCCAAATGTGCTTTTTATAGAACATCCAGACTTATACAGGGTCTTAGGAGGATAAATATGTCCTTGCTGAATAATAATAATAAAAAAGGTGATCCCAAACTTTTCAACAGTAGTGTGTAAATAGTTTATATTAAAAAAACACTAAAAAAGTAACAAGTCCTTACTTTTTTTCCCCACCAGATTGAATTTTGAGTATAATTGCATTCATAATTCTTGTGCGATACACTTGCCAGATTTAGTGTTTGAATTTTTTAAGAAGCACTAAATGCAAGGAACACTTCACAAAACTGTCATATTTGTCATGCTTTTGACAATCCGCAAATATGAGCTAGCAGCGTGTAAACAATCTTTTCATTTCTATGCAAATAATCTTCCTCCAAATGACAAGCATCTGCTCTGACAGACTATGCAGAGTGACACTCGCTTAAAAAAAATACAATGCTAAGCCAAAGCAAAAGAGCGATGCTAATAAACTTTATTTACAACACTGAGAGTGTGACAGCGATAGGTCACAGCGGGTTCACACAGCCTTCAGTTTACATACTGTTTTTGGAACACCTTTGCCCTGAAACACAATCCAGCAGCATTGGTACACCAACATGATGTCTGTTCATGTTGGCTAAGAATGCCATTCACACATACCAGAGGATTGTAGTCATAACCAAATCCGTCTAGAGTTAGCGGCACCATTAGCAGTTTCACCACTAACCTAATTAGAGCGTCCTCTCATAATGTGACAGAAGAGCACATGCAGCAGTAGCTGTGACCCTCGGAGCGTCTGCCCCCTCTTCAAACTCTCGTCTCGTGTCTAGAATGCCACCAATGCTAATAAAGGAGCAGACCCTCAGCGGGGAGCTAAGAGGATTGTCTTGAACTGACCTCCGGTCAGATCGGTGGCAGCTACGAACACACCGCACAGGCTCACAGCTAAAGTTAGCTCTCAGATGAGCCTCAGTGAGGGGCTCTGTGTTTCTTTAGCTCACATTCCTTTGCAGAACTCTCTCGTGCAAAAATGAAAGCTGTAGGTTAAATTAGAACTGTTACTTAAATGCATTGATAAAATTAAATGAAGTGTGATGCATGTTTGCATGGGTTCACTTTACTCTTTGCATGTTACATGGATTTGTCCCTCATGGGAAGTCTGCATCATTTGCGTAGGCTTTGACATACAGCTACTGTAGATATATGTAACCCATGATAAGCTTTTTAGTAGAAGCAAGTGCTGCTGAAGCCCTTAGACCTCAGAGGGAATGTTCATCCGCTCCATGCAAACAAACCATTACTGTGCTGTAAACAGTAAACTTTTTCTTTGAGCAACTGAAGAGATATTGAGCATGAAAGAGCTAAATTGCTATGGATACTGAGCAAAGGACAAACTTTGTGTAACACATTAATATGATATGTATCATATCATATCATCGCATTGCATTGCATCGTATCGTATCATATAACATCATAACATTGTATAATTTCATTTCATCATATCATTGTATCATCAGATCATCATAACGTATCATATCGCATCGCATCACATCACATCATCATATCAT
>JAUCMT010000026.1:13864163-13875207 GCA_032357475.1 Enteromius thamalakanensis
AAACTTTGTGTAACACATTAATATGATATGTATCATATCATCGCATTGCATTGCATCGTATCGTATCATATATCATCATATCATTGTATAATTTCATATCATCATATCATTGTATCATCAGATCATCATAACGTATCATATTGCATCGCATCACATCACATCACATCATCATATCATAATTCACCATATCATATCATATCATTGTATCATATCATACTGTATCATATCATTGTATCATCAGATCATCATAACGTATCATATCGCATCGCATCACATCACATCACATCACATCACATCACATCACATCACATCACATCATATCATCATATCATAATTCATCATATCATATCATATCATTGTATCATATCATACTGTATCATATCATTGTATCATCAGATCATGACATATCAAATCGATATCATCATATCATATCGTATCGTATCACATCATATCATTGTATAATTTCATACCATCATTGTATCATCAGATCATCATATCATGTCATGTCATGTCATCGTATCATCATATCATAATATATCACATCATATCATCGTATCATCGTATCATCGTATCATACAGTACCACATCATATATCATATCATATCATATCATCATTGTATCATATCATATCATATCATATCATATCTAGGGCCAGGACTCGATAAAAAAAATAATCTAAATAATTTGAGGCTTTGTAATTTTAATTGCATATAAATATTTGACATGAGAACCACGCTAGCTGCTATATGTTTAGCATTGATGTGATACTTGAGGCTCGATGTGCTGCGGTGATATGCAAATTCCTTGTTGCATAGCTTGCACACAACCATGCTCTTATCCAGATGCGGTTCTACATGGAACTACTCCCTGGGCCTGACCCCCTCTTAGCACCCAACTGTCTTGCTTAAATGACACAAAAATAACTTTAAAGAAATGCCCATAATGCACCCGGCTGCTAGCACTGACTGCCGAATTATAATAGTATTCTAAAATTGATTCTCAATTATTGAAAGGACTAGACTATGCATTATGTTTCATGTTTTATTCCTGATTTTTATATTCTACTGCAAATATGTATTGGTGTTGTATTGTTGTTTATAACGGATTAATTATTAATTAAAAAACACCCCCACACACAAACACTGTTCCTAAAGCCATGATAAGCGGTATGTGTTGAAAATGACCAATCAGAAGAGCGATCTGACATTTTTTTATTTTTATTAGGTTATTTTTGTGTAATTAATTAATCTAAATTAACGCGTTAAAGTCCCAGCCCTAATCATATAATATCATATAATCATATATAGTATTAGCATGCATACAGTATAACTAGAATATTAGACATTATTGGTAATTAAGCACATATTAATGCCTTATTGTACATGACTTATTCTACGTCCCTAATCCTACCCAAAACCTTCATTTAACAATGACCTTACTAACTATTAATAAGCAGCTAATTAATAATTTATTGAGGGAAAAGTCGTAGTTAATAGTGAGTAAGTTTTACCTATTCTAAAGTGTTATCAAATATAATAATAATATAATTTGATAATATAATAATTTTTCAGATTAATAATATAATATAACCTAATAATACAATTAAATCTAAATTTAAAATATTAATACAACCCCTACAGCTCTGCTTTTTTCTTTTTTTTTTTAAATCTATCTATCAACACTCATGCAAGCTATGAGAATGATGAATACCCACATCTCCAAACAAACTTCCACACATAGTAAAAAACAAACAAAAGAAAAGCAGTAAATAAACACAAGGCATTGTGCTAGTTTTGCTATTATTAGCAACCAGCTGTATACACAAAATCAAGAATCAATAGCTCAGGCCAGAAAGAATTACAGCTAAGACTTTGTCCTTTTCAATAAGACACTGAGAATCGCAGGATACTCCCTAACAGTCCAGATCCCTGGATGCTCTATAGCACACATGCAGCTCGAAGAGCAAACACAAACAAAAAGTGAATCTGGTAAGAATGTTAGTTTGCCTCTGAATGAAAGACACAAACTAAACTCGCATCAAATGAAAGTCCATTACTAATTATTTTTGTTAAATCATTTTAGCGAATGTGCTGTTGAGTTGCTAGAGGGACTGACAACAAAGCTAATAATATTGCTCTATTTAGAGCATGCTTATGTCTCCGTATTATTTTTGCTTGCATGTTATGCATCAGTTAAAAAATAGCAGCAGTTTTGCAGTGGAATCTGAAACCAGTGATTTAAGGAAGAGAAAGTAAACATATAGTGCTCTGGGCTGCAGAAGATAGCCTGGAACCAAATGAGGTGGAAACGCAGTAACAAAAATAGGACAACAGGTCCTCATAGATCTGGAAAAACCCAAAGATTGCCAACAGTAACAGACACTGTTAAACCAAAAACCCACAAAGCATCTGAGTAACATTCAATAATAAGCAGATTTAAAAATATTTTGAAACACTATCCAGATATTCAAAGCATTAAATGCAATAACAAGAACAGCTTTACATTGTTTTATGTCACTGTTTGTGATTTGATTGCAACTCACTAATTATTGTTTTTAATCAGACTTTATTATTATTAAGGGAATTGTATATTATAAAAGTGCAATATATGATGAATTTATGATGCAATATAACAAAGGTTTTATTTTTAAACTGTGCAACCTTGTGCTGCACTTGCAAGTTATAGGCAGCATTCATCCTTCCCTTGACAACTACAGACAAAGGTTCAACAATAAAATGCTTTATTCCTCCATCCATCCTGTTTCATTTCAAATAATGTAATCTCAAGATGCAATTAAAATTCATTCATATAAGGTATTCTAGTACAAACAAAGCAGCCTTGAAAAGTCCTGTCTGTTTGCATAACTACTTTTTGCCACATAATTCAGAATCTAATTTAAAGAAAGACTTGGTAATAAGAACCTGGTTAATGAAGAGCATAAATATAAATATCCAGCTCATAACAGTCATGTGTTAGGAATGCGATTCGGTTGAGAAAACATTGGCTTTCAAAACCGGTAACAGCGCTTTACTGATTTCCTACAAAGGAATGCTAAGCCTATTTCTTGCAATGAAAGAAAAACACAAAAAACTCTGTCATGCAGGGAGCCTTGGAAGAGATGGAGATGAAGGGGTTCGGACAAATCAAACCGCAGTTCTCGTTTGGCCATGTGTACCGTACAGTAACAAAAGCAGCGTGTTGCTTTGCTTCCCACCATGAGCGTAATGATAGCTGGATTTATAATGAGGACTATGGGGAGATGATTGAAGATGTCTTCTATTCTGAGCAGAAGAAAAAGTGAACACTTCAAAGTGTGCTGCTGCCAGAAGAATTCTTTATGAACCGTGTATGAGAGGAGCGTAAAACGTAAGTGTGTGGAACAGAGGGACCTCAATACACCAGCTTAGATCTGGTTTACAAGCAAGAGAGCAGAGAAATTGTTGAGTGCCTATGGCCATAACAATAAAAAAGCATATCAGTTGTATCTTAAAATTAAGCTGGGACCTCTTGAAACCACACCACTCTTTAAAAGGAACGCTCCACTATTTTTGAAAATAGGCTAATTTTCCAATTCACCTTAAACAGTTAAGTTTTAAAGTTTTTGTATCTATTCAGACGATCTGCTAAGCACAGCTTAGCATAGATCATTGAATCCGATTAGATCGTTGTTATCTCGCTCAAAAAAAAAAAAAATTACTTTGTGTCCTAAAGGGGGTCGCACACCGGATGAGAAGGGCAGCGCCGTGCCGCGTCGCGCCATGTCTTTAAAATTCGAACACATTGTTTTCTATGGGTGTGCGCACACCGGCGGCGCAATTCGGCGTCTGTCCGCGACGCCCAGCTACGACTCAAGACGCTGTTCAAATTCCTGCCGCGCCACAGAGCGCCGCCTGCATTGTTATAAATTAAATAACATCATATTTGTTTCAAATCGTTGTTAATTATACCAAGATACCACTGCTGCAAATACTGTACAACTTACATTAGTTTACAGCTTGAATAAAATGTAAACCTATAGAAAAAATATGTAGCATGAGCAAACAAATCATATTGTAGAATGTGCGCATCTGGTGTGCGATACTTCGAGCTGTCCTAGACACGGCCCTGTGCTTCTCGTCCGGTGTGCGACCCCCTTAAGACTGACACAAAATAAAAGGTTGCAGTTTTCTAGACTGATGTGGCTAGGAATGTCTCGGTTACATATTTAACCCTCGTTCCCTAAAAGAGGGAACGGAGATGTTACGTCATTGACTGACATCATGGGAGACCAATTGACTCAAATCTTTGGAGAAAAAGCCAATGAGAATTGGCCATTGGTTTTTGCATGACTATCCACCCCCTGTAGATACGAATATATATGAGAGCGACTTAACGTCTCCGTTACCTCCTTCAGTGAACGAGAAGTACATACGTAACCGAGATGTTCTCTTTCAGTCAGTGACTATGATGTTACATCAAACTATGGAAAACACCATAACCTGGATTGTGTCAAGTAGCAGGCCCAAATGCTGACAGGATATAGAAGTTCATATTTAACCATACCAATATAATGGAGGCCAGTAAACAGGGGTGCCTGGATTTTCTTACCAAAAGCAGGAGTTGGGGTCAGAACACACAGGGTCCTGTGTGGAAGTGGTCTTACTAAAGTGAGGAGAACATGGTGGGAAAAAAACATGGGATAAGATGGCAGATCCGAAGAGGGTGAAGGAAGCCCTCTATCAGACATAGTTCAAGCTACTCTGCTAGCAAGAACTGTGAGGCGACGGAGGAACCAGATGTAACATTCGGAAATACTGGAAGAAAGCAAACGTCGCTATGTTTACTGTCCGGACCAACACATGCCTGCCCTGCAACATCGGTTGAAACTGGCGCAGGACAAGCAGTACGGTCGACATCTCAAGGCAATTGATATGCCATGGCATTGGGGGGCGGTCTGTTTGAGGATTGTCAAGAACTGCTAGGCAAAGTTTTCGACAGTGCCACCGAAGAGGCCACCCTGAAAGATGGGTAAGTCCAGAAAGCACACCTTGTTGGGGTCACCCATCTGCACCAGGTTCAGCCAAAGATGGCGCTCCCGGACCACCATGGTGGATATCACCTGACCAAGGGACCACGCCGTGACCTTTGTCGCTTCGATAACAAAGTTGATCACAGTGCGCCTTTCCTGCATCAACCTTTGGTCAGAATTACCCTCGTGCAGTTCTTTTAGTGCCTTGGCCTGGTGGACTTGCAAGATGGCCATTGCATGCAGGCCTGAAGCGGCCTGGCCCGCAACTCTGTAAGCCTTGGTAGCAAGAGCTGTTGACAGCTTACAGGCTTTGGACGGGAAACACAAGACGATTCCTCCAGGTGGCAACATTTTGCACAATGCAAGCTCTGCCTGGTGGATCTCCGTGTACACCCTGGCTGCTCTGCCGTTGAGGGTAGTAAAGAGGGAGGAGCTCAACCGCGTCCTACATGTATACGGTGCCTTCCATGATTTGGTGAGCTTCTGATAAACCTCTTGAAAGAAAGGTACTGGGGCAAAGCATGTGGGAGTCACGCCTAGAGCCCAGAAACCAATCGTCCAGTCTCAAGCATTCGGGGGTCGGTGGGTAATTCACCTCCAGCCTGATGATCTTGACCCGGAGGAGCATGGCCACCAGCTCCGCCTTAGATTCTTTCTGAGCAGCCGGGACCAACCAGCGCCATCTTTTGCAAACTCCATGGGACTTCGCATTGGGAGATCAGGAGTCCACGGGGACTTGCCTGGTGGATTATTCCTGATTATCACCCTGAGGTCTGCCAAGCCACTAGCCAATGCAGCCGAGGAGCCTTTACAGCCCACCGAACTAGAAGGGGTAGCGGACAAAGCTAGCCTTCTAATAATAGAAAGCCATGACCTGAGCAAAGTCATAGACATGCACTCACAATGAGGTACCATATCTGTACCACGGCTGCAGCAGGCACAATGATATTAAGCAGCACCTGAAATACTAGGGACTATTTCCAGGCACTGCATAATATCATTGCTCCTGAAATCATGGATAAGAAAACAGTAACTGTTTAACTCTAGGGGAGTTGGAAAATGAACCTATTTTCAAAAATACATTTTTAAAGTAGATTCAATATTATCTTTACATTTAAGTTTTGGTATTTAAAAGAAACAAGCAGGAATGCCATCCAAAACTACATTTTGGACCCCATTGACTTTCATTGTATTGTACGTTTTTCAAAGTTGTAAATAGAACAAAGTGTATTGAAGCATGCATTTCAAGAAAAGTCTTCCTACTTTAAAATGTGTATTGAAATTTTTGTGAATATCTATTTTAGGGGAACTACCCCTTTAACTGTTTGCGTGATGACAGACTGATGTGTATTGGGCTTTATTTTTCAGGGTGTCATTGAGAATCATCAATGACGGGCCTTAAACCTGTCAAAGAATATATGGAGTCTGAAGGCTCAGATCACATGGACGCTCAGATCTGACAGGAACTTTGACCTCAGTCAGAAGCTTGACAGCGGCTTGACTTTGAGAAGGCACAGCAGGTTACCCCGAAGCATATCCACTGACTGAGCTAAAATCACTCTTCTGTCTTGCTTTTTAAGATCAGACTCAAATGCTGAGCTTCAGGTGCGAAAGACCGAACAATACTCAAGCTGTGCTTGCTGGGCCTGAAAACAACCAGCGGGCAAGAGTGAATTCATATACTATGCTCTAATTGGAACATATGGTCTATGAAAGCTATTAGAATATCTGGATGATGGCATGTGATATCTCTGTGCCGATACAGTGTTTGCTGCTGTACCATATTTAATAGCCTACACACATTTCTAAGGTGACAAAATGATTAAAATGAAGATTTTTGATAAAAAACTACATACTACATGCTTTCTGTGATTTGATTGATCATTTAGACTTTTTTTAAGCAAGTAAAAGGCATTTTAGTATAATTATATATATATATATAAAATTGTTTAGGTCATGGTACACATGGCTTTATAGAGTTTTATAATGTAAATGTTAGAATACATTGTGAATAAATTGGGTCTAGTTTCGGGACTGAAAGAATAATGACTGATTTTAAACAAGCTGGGATAAATTGAGCTGGGATTATATTAGAAAATGTTGTCAAAATGAAAGTCTTTAAGCAGAAATGATCCAGTAAACACATATATGTTGCAAAAATGTAGGTGAAAAGCAAATCATTTGGAAATCAGTGTGTGCTGTTTTTAAGACGCTGTGTGTTATTTTTGGTCCTAAATTCTTAAAAAGAGTAAATTCACATACATTCTGAATCACAAACAGCATAAAACAGCGGAATGTTGTTCTTGCATGCAATTTAATCATTTTATGTTTTTTAAAATGTTTTATTTAACATTAAATGTTCTATCGTTATGAAGGTCAAACCGGACATTTCAAACATTTTTCCTAAATGACTGGTGTTATGTTTGCATGGATGGACTACATAAATCTGCAAACTTAACAGATGCTTTATGTCTCCGAGGACTAAATCCACATTTGCTCCTCTACTGAAGATGGCCTACCAAGACTTGGTGGAGAATTAATCACTTGCTTTCAGCCTGAGGCAAATCCATCAATGCATGGGAATACTGTGGTGTGCTTCTTTGTTAGAAGGTATTTTTGATTTCCCTGAACAGGCTCATCTATTTAGCCTTAAAGATTTATGCATTAAAATATAGGACACCGAAACTAACCTTGAATCGCTATTCTTCCTCTGTCAGCTGGGAAACATTTGTGGATGACATGCTGCATGGAGAGCTCTCTCTCTCCGACCGGTCTCAAATCCTCATCCATATCAGAGGAGAGAGCGACATCTAGTGTTTGATTTAACAAGTGCAAACAACGTGTTACTACATTACGAGATACTGAAAACCTTCTTTGAACTGAACACATCTGCTTGGGAATATCAATTAACTATTTGCGTTTCAATTATTTTTAGTGTTCCGTTATAATCATGTTAAAATTAGTACTTTTGGCACTCCAGTAATTAAATGACATACTAAAAGTCACGTTCATTCGCACAGTTAAGTGTAACTCTCTGTCTTTGGCTGACCTACTCAAAAAAACAAAAAAAAAAACAAAGCAAAAAACATGTCATTCACATAAAAAGTTTATTACATTAATTCATTGGATTTATTAAATGAATAGGACCCTGGGATGATCCACTTTATTTTCGAGGGGGTTCTGAGTTTACATATAAATTATTTTTACAAACTCTGGAATTGTGGGATGTTATGATGCCATTTTAGTGCCACCAAAAAAATATATATATAAATAAAAAAAATTCTAAAACTAAAAGATTAAAGTCAAAATATCATGAGAATAAAAGTCGAAATACTACGAGATTAAAGTCAAAGTATTACGAGATTAAGGTTGAAATAATAAAAGAATAAAGTCAAAAATATTACAAGATTAATGTCGAAACAACAAGAAGAAATTTGAAATATTACGAGATTAAAGTCAAAATACTACGAGAATAAAGTCGAAATATTACGTAATTAAAGTCAAAATACTACGAGAATAAAGTCGAAATATTACAAGAAATAAAGTCTAAATACTATGAGAATAAAGTCAAAATATTAAGAGAATAAAGTTGAAATACTACGAGAATAAAGTCAAAATATTAAGAGAATAAAGTTCTTGTAATATTCTCGTAATATCACAACTTTATTCTCGTAGTATTTCAACTTTAATCTTGGAATATTTTGACTTTATTCTCATAGTATTTCAACTTTATTCTCATAGTATTTTGACTTTAATCTTATAATATTACGACTTTAATTTCGTAGTTATACAGTATATATATATATTTATATATATATATATATATATTTATTTTTATTTTTTTGGTGGCCCTTAGACACGGTTATATGATGTAAATGTGCAACATGCACAAGAACAATTTTTAACTTTAAGGTGTTAACTCATAATAGAGATATAAATTCACAATTCTAAAGGACAGTCTCATCTGTCACAAGCCGCACCTCTGTGGCTCCCTCCAGAACACAGCAGCGGGAACCTTCACCTGAATTTTATTTCCTACCCGGACTGGTTAACCCACGTACCTTGAAATCTTCCTGTTGACTTTCCCGCCTTCCAGCGGGCCATAAAAGCCACGCTTGGACTCTTATTCAATGCAAAGTTTTGTTTTGCCTGGCTGACAATCCTGGGCGTTTTTCCCCCTTGGATATTTTTGATATTATTTTGGACTGCTTTCTGGACTTTTGATCGATCTCTGCCTGCCCCGACCTTCCGCCTGTTTCCAGTTTGTGAGTTTGGATTTCCCTCGTTGTTATTGTTTATCTGGTTCTCGACCCACGCCTGTACGACACTGTTTTAAATAAAGCCTGCAAATGGATCCCTCCGACTCTGAGTCTACGTCACAGAAAACTTCACCGCCACCGGATCCAGCGGCTTTTTATCAGATGGTTGGCGAAATGGGACGCCAAGCATCTATGTTGTCCACGCACCAAACACAGTAAGAGAAATTGACAAACCTGACTGATGAATTCTGACCTGACCTGACTCAAGCCGCGGTCTCGCCCGCCGCTTCACCCGCTGTTCAGCCTCCTCCACACCACTCCAGCTGCACTCATCTCCCCGGCACGGGTCTCCCTTCCTGAGAAGTATGACGGAGCTGCAGGCAAGTGCGAGGGGTTCCTTTTACAATGCGATATCTATATGAACCAACAGCTTCAACATTTTGCCACTGATGGTAGCAAAGTCGCACTGATTACCTCACTGCTTACCGGGAAAGCATTGGATTGGGCCACCGCACTGTGGAAGGGGCGCAACATGTCATTTCCGCCGTATCGGAGCTTCTTAAAGGAGTTTAGAGAAGTCTTCGATCATACTGTTGACGGTAAAGATGCGAAGGACGAACTGATGCCGCTTAAACAAGGAAATGCATCTGCCGCAGACTACACCATGACGTTTCGTACGTTAGCGGCACAAACCGGCTGGGATGCGGACCCATTGCTGACAATTTATCGTCGTGGTCTTAGAGAAGAACTGCAAGTCGAACTGGCCAGTCGAGACCTGGACATGGGGCTATCGGAGTTCATGGAATTAGCCATAAGGACGGATCATATTCTACGATCACGAAGACCCCGCCGTATGACCGCCCAAACTGCACCTCTCTGAGCCAGTCTTCCACCAGCAGAGCCTATGCATATTGGTTCAACTCAGCTCTCCCGAGAGGAGCGTGATCGACGACTGCTTAATAACCTCTGTTTGTACTGCGGCCAGCCCGGACACATTCGTGCCAACCTGCCCTACCCGGCCACCACTGCCCAGGACCCTTCGGGTGAGTGCTGTCTCTATAAACCCAGTAATGAAAATTCAGGTTCAGCTAATTTACAAAGATGTGATGGTTACTGCTGAAGCATTTGTGGATTCCGGGGCTGCGGGAAACTTTATCGACGAAGCCTTTGTGTCTAAACATGGTTTCCACTCTTTCCACATGCTCACCTGCAATGGCGGTCGCAGCCCTCGACGGCCGGCCCCTAGGAACGGGACGCGTCACCCAACGGACCACCATCACCCTTCGCACAAGTTTCCTACACACGGAGGAGATTTCATTGCACATAATCCAGTCACCTGAACATCCTATTATACTTGGACTCCCCTGGCTAAAAACTCACAACCCCACCATCTACTGGCAAACAAGACAAATCACCCAGTGGTCCAAGTTCTGTCATCAAAACTGTCTGCAGTCAACCAACCTGGAAACTGACACTCTCGAAGCCATCGACCTTACGGACCTGCCTCCCGAATATCAGCCAGACACGCGCCACACGGCTACCTCCCCATAGGCCCACTGACTGCGCCATAGACCTCCAACCTGGTAGCCAACCTACCCGAGGTAGAGTGTTTCCCCTGTCCCAGCCTGAGTCAGCCTGCATGGAAGCATACATTAAAGAGGAACTAGATAAGGGCTTCATCCGGCCCTCTACCTCTCCTGCCTCCGCAGGCTTCTTTTTTGTTAAGAGGAAGGACGGCGGATTAAGTCCATGCATTGACTATAGATCACTCAACGAC
>JAUCMT010000026.1:13875307-13887622 GCA_032357475.1 Enteromius thamalakanensis
CCACTGACTGCGCCATAGACCTCCAACCTGGTAGCCAACCTACCCGAGGTAGAGTGTTTCCCATGTCCCAGCCTGAGTCAGCCTACATGGAAGCATACATTAAAGAGGAACTGGATAAGGGCTTCATCCGGCCCTCTACCTCTCCTGCCTCCGCAGGCTTCTTTTTTGTTAAGAAGAAGGACGGCGGCTTACGTCCATGCATTGACTATAGATCACTCAACGACATCACCATTAAATTCCGCTATCCCCTGCCCCTGGTCCCCGCAGCATTGGAACAACTAAGGTCGGCCTGCTACTTCACCAAATTGGATCTCCGCAACGCCTACAACCTCATTCGCATCAGGAAAGGGGATGAGTGGAAGACGGCCTTCTCCACCACAAATGGCCACTACGAGTATTTGGTTATGCCCTTCGGACTCTCCAATAGTCTAGCCGTCTTTCAAGCATTTGATAATGATATACTCAGGGAGATGCTCAACCGCTTTGTCATCATATACATTGATGATATTCTGATATATTCACCTGACCTTCCTAGCCACATACGTCATGTCCGCCAAGTACTGAAAACTTTGACCACCCACCAACTATATGCCAAAATGTCCAAGTGCCAATTTCATCAGACAAAGACAAGCTTTCTGGGTTACGTCATCAGCCGGGACGGTGTGGCAATGGATGATTCGAAAGTAGCAGCTGTAACGGACTGGCCCCAACCTCAAATGCTCAAAGAGACGCAACGATTCCTCGGGTTCACTAATTTCTACAGACGATTCATCAGGGACCTCAGCAAAGTGGCAGCTCCCCTGACAGATCTCACCAAGCACCACTACAAGCGTCTGCCTTGGACCCCGAGGAGTGTGCAGACCTTCCAAGAACTCAAGACCTGCTTTACTACGGCTCCTATTCTCAGGCACCCCGACCCTAACAGCCAGTTCATAGTGGAGGTAGATGCTTCTAATACCGGCCTCGGGGCCATCCTCTCCAAAAGGCACGGCCAACCAGCGAAACTGTTCCCCTGCGCGTTCTACTCACGCAAACTCGTCCCTCGAGGAGTGGAGGCACTGGCTGGAGGGCGCTCAAGAGACTTTTCTGGTTCTAACACACCACCGCAACCTGAAATACTTAAAGAGTCAATAGGTTGAACGCTCCACAAGCCCGGTGGTCATTATTCTTTGCACGATTCGACTTCCAAATCACGTACAGACCAGGCACAAATAACCTCAACGCTCATGCCCTTTCTCGGCTCCATGACATGCCCCTATCCACACCTGGTCCAGAAAATATCTTACCATCCTCGCTCATCCTAGCTCCCGTCCAGTGGGACATAATGCAGGAGATCCAGGAACTACAAGGAACCGACCCCGTCCCAACCGAATGCCCCGCAGATAAGACCTACTGTATGTTCCTGAGCCCCTTCGTCAACGCCTTCTTCAGCTCGTGCACGAGCACCCCAGCTCCGGCCACCCCGGCATTCTAGCCACTATTGACCTAGTTCGCAACCAATTCTGGTGGCCTACCCTGTCTACAGACACCTCAACGTTTGTCAGGAACTGCAATACCTGTCAGGTTACCAAATCCTCCAGACAACGACCTGCCGGTTTGCTCTGCCCACTTCCTGTACCCCATAGACCATGGTCTCACATATCCATAGACTTTATCACTGACATGCCAGCCTCTAACCACAATACCGTCATTCTAACTGTGATAGATCGGTTTTCTAAAGCCTGTCGTCTGATACCCCCACGCAAACTGACAACTGCCTGGAAAACAACACAGACATTATTAGAACAGGTTTTCCGCTATTATGGATTACCAGAGGACATCGTGCTGGATAGGGGTCCACAGTTTACCTCACGGGTCTGGAAGGCGTTCTGCACACACCTCGGCATTAATGTCAGCCTTATGTCAGGTTACCACCCGGAGGCCAACGACCAGGCCAAGAGAATGAACCAGGAGCTCATACGATTCCTTCGTTCTTATTGTCATTCTCACCAACAAGACTGGAGCCAGTACCTAATCTGGGCTGGGTATGCGCAGAACTCTCTTCAAAAAGCAGCCACCCAAATGACACCCTTCAAATGTATCCTGGGCTACCAACCACCCTTGTTCCCATGGTCCGGAGAACCATCTGACCTGCCCACTGTGGATGACTGGCTGAGAAGGAGTGAGCAGACGTGGAACAGGGCCCACGTGCACCTCAGGAGTGCGGCCGGACGCCTTGCTCAGCAAGGTAACCATTGTCGCAGACCTGCTCCGCCCTACGAACCCGGTCAATGGGTTTGGCTATCGACCCGAGACCTCCGTCTCCACCTCCCAAGCCGCAAGCTGAGTCCAAGGTACGTGGGTCCATTCAAAATACTCCGTCAGATTTCACCAGTTTCATACCGTTTAGAACTTCCTTCCAATTACCGTATCTCACCCACCTTTCATACCTCTCTCCCCAAGCCGGCTGCTGCCCCCGAGGTTCCGGAGGTCCTAGACGAGGCTGCGGTTCCAGACATTCCCCCCCTGACCGATGAACCGGACAACATTTACTAGGTGCATGAAATCCTGGATTCCCGGCGCCGAGGAAGGATCCTGTTTGAAAATTCTGAGGTGAATTTTAGTTCCTACCCGGACTGGTTAACCCACATACCTTGAACTCTTCCTGTTGACTTTCCCGCCTTCCAGCGGCCCATAAAAGCCGCGCTTGGACTCTTATTCAATGCAAAGTTTTGTTTTGCCTGGCTGACAATCCTGAGCGTTTTTCCCCGTGGATATTTTGGATATTATTTTGGACTGCTTTCTGGACTTTTGATCGATCTCTGCCTGCCCAGACCTTCCGCCTGTTTCCAGTTTGTGAGTTTGGATTTCCCTCGTTGTTATTGTTTATCTGGTTCTCGACCCACGCCTGTACGACACTGTTTTAAATAAAGCCTGCAAATGGATCCCTCCGACTCTGAGTCTATGTCACATCATCACAGGGCACTTGATACATTTTTAAAGTAGGATACTTTATGAAATCATTTTATATTTTTCACTTCCGGGTTTCAGGTTTTTTTTTTTTCACAATTAGGATTTTTCTTCTCAGTTTTATTTATTTATTTATTGTACTGCTTTTATTTATTTATTTGATTTTTTATGGCTTTTTCATGTCATTCAAGGTAGACATTTTATTACTCCTTGATTTCAAAGGGAACTGAACCCATGACCTCGGCGTTGCAAGGGCCATTCTTTACTATTTAAGTTAATTGCAAATGAAAAGTCACAATTGTTATATAAATAGTTACAATTATCCTTTCTTATTCCTGGGCAAAACAGTCCAATCTGTCTTTATCTGGTAAGTTTACGTCTCAAAATTGTAACATTTTTTATAAATTAGAATTTTAAGAGAAAGAAATTGTGAGACATAAACTCAGGATTGCATCTATATCATAATGCATACTGAACACCAATTTATTCATCTCACCGAGGCTTTATTTGGCAACAAACCTAGATGAAATGCACCTTGTGACTGATTGCATCTCATCTGAAGCTGGCTTATAGCAGGACCTACATTTTTTATCTACAACGCAATGTCATCCACTTGTGGCTAAACTCGACTGAAAAAGACGAGATCAGCAAACCTTGAACCAGACTGGAGATACCGAAGCAGAGCTATCCATCACACGCTGCCCTACCAGCATGGGGTCATTTATCTAAGTAGATAGTGTTATGCTTAGCGACACAGATTGTAACACTGATTAGATGAGCCATTACCAGAGTTAAACTCCTGTTGTGCTTCCACCAAGCACATCTGTCATCATAACAGAACTAAGCTAATATGTTTTACTTTATTCACAGAAATCAAAACTTTCAAAGCTGCTATTAGAGTCTATTACCTTATATTTAGTATCCTTATAAAAGTATGACATTATGAGTATTTTATTATTTTCTTTTTATATACACGTTTTACTTCATGTATCATAATATAAGATGAAGTGTATTAATATAGTTATATTATATAATTATAGTGATTCATTATTTGGCCCAGAAATGCTGTGCTAAGCATTTGGCTCTGTTGTAAGAGCTCTGAACTATGAACAGGGAGATCTGAAATCATCTGTTTTAGGGACTTTGACTGCTTGTGATGAGTACATTTTGTACCAGGCAGCCTTCCCATCTCTGTCCTGACTTTTTCAGCCCATGTCATAAACACACAAAACTATTATATACCTGGGTTAATTATTCCTAAACAAACTTTCACTCCAAAAGGTGGCAGCAAAACTTCAGTTTTCACACAGCATTGCTTCCAGCTTGCACAAAAAAGTAAACAAAATATTTCTTTAATAAATGTCATTATTAATTTCATAAATGACTGCCTTGTGACGTTTAAGCAATGCTGGGTGAATGGTAGTGCTATATTATAAATATGAGTTATCAGTATGTATTTAATTACGAATATTTTTTATTAGTAAAACATTAATTTTAACTACAAACCTACCTGAATTTGGACAGCGTAAAAGAAAATCAATTTATCAATAGGGTAATAAAAATAAACACAGTTCAAGATATATTATCTAAAAATATCAAGCAACTGCTTTTCAAGGAAATGTATCTGTTTTAAAGATAGTGTTTGCTTTTTTCCCTGGAAAACATGAAAACAAAGCTATTGCTTATCAAGGAAATTTATCTTTTTTGAAAAAGATTATTACTATTATTTTTCTCTCCTCGAAAAACATGGGGGGGGGGGTATTAATGTTTCAGTTAGTTACTTTTAAAAAATTATTAAACTTCACAATTTTCATTCATAAATATTTTATCAGCTTTGTTCATGAAGTGACACATTACTGCTAAAGGATAAAGTCCCTGAACAGGTGTTCTGTGTATTTTAGGACAGGAACACTGTATTGACGAATTACCATTCAGCAACCATATGTTTTTAATCTAACTGTGCAGCATACAGAAAAATATCCTTCACTTTAGAACTTACTGACCTATCATGTGCCATTCATGCCCTGCAAAGCAAATAATTTGGAAAGTTTTGTCTAAGAAGAGTGGATTATTTTGAACATTAAAGTGACCTTGGACCACAAAAGCAGTCTTAAGTCGGTGGGCATTTGTAACAATATCCCAAAATAAATAGCATGGGTCAAAATGATCATTTTTCTTTTATGCCATTATTTTATGATTTTCAAAAAACAGTAGTATATTAGATAAAGATCATGGTCCATAAAGATGTAAATTTCCTACACTCTCAGAAATAAAGGTACAAAAGCTGTCATTGGGGCAGTACCTTCACAAAAGGTAGTCTAATACCTTAAAGGTACATATTAGTACTTAAAGTGTAAAAAATTGACATGCATGACCGGTTTTGTGGTCCAGGGTCACAAATGCCTATGGGAGTGGTAATACTGACTGCTGACCTGTGTTTGTATAAATCACTGCAAACATGTTTACATCTCTGCAAGCTGTGACAGTTCCACTATTTTATCTGATTTAATTCTTATCCAGGCAGTGGTAATGACAATAAATCCATAATAAAAAGCAAAGGCATGTTTTTTAAGCAGAACCCACCATGCAAGCTTGGATAACAGTCACTGTTGTCTTTACATTCAATCAAGGTAAAGCTTTAGTGTACAGTACACATTAGGTAATATTCGAAGAGAGCGTTTGTATTAAACATTCCCCAGCCTCAGGCACACACCTGCTGCATATGCAACCCATCAGTGTCACATTATTCACCCCAGGTTCAGTGTAATAGTACAGAAGGGAAGGACTGAGACTACTGGGACTGGGAAAAAAGCCCAAGACCTTTTCCGGGCCAATGCCACCCACAGTGAAAAATTTTCCACCATATGTAATCTGTGTGCACATAAGGCAAACCACAGTGCTTGCTGCATTATAGCCAGCACAGTAGCATATTTAAATTGCAGAAAAATACAAATATTATAACTGTACATATAGTTGCATTTTTTATACTTAGTGTTGTCAAAAGATTAATCGCATACAAAATAATAGTTTTTGTTTTCATAAGTGTGTTCTGTGTATATTTATTATGCATATATAAATACAAACACATGCATGTATATATTTAAGAAACATTTTTATGTTTATATATAATATATTTGTATAAAATATAATAATAGAATGTACATATACATGTAAATATATACTGTATGAGTGTCTATTTATATTTGTATATATATATAATAAACAGTGTTCTCTGTGTATATGATGCTGAAAATTTAGCTTTGATGACAGAAATAAATAACATTTTAAAATATATAAAATTTAGAAAAAATATATTTTAGTTAAACTAAAACAATATTACTGCCTTTGCAGTATTTTGCATCAAATAAATGCATGCTTGAGAATGCAGAAGAATTCTTCAAAACAAACAAACAATACTAATAATATTACTGTTCAGAAACGTTTTGATGCTAGTGTACATAATATAATTTATTTCTGCAATGCAAAGCTTAATTTTCAGCATCATTATTCCACACTTCAGTGTCATATGATCCTTCAGAAATCGCTCTAATATGATTATTTGGTTTATTTGCTTAATATTTAGTGAAAACAATAATATTTTTCCACTATTCATGAATAGAAAGTTTAAAAGAACACCATTAATAGGAATTGGAACATATTTACAAATCATCATATTAGAATGATTTCTGAAAGATAATGTGACTATACAACTGATGCTGAAAGTTACACACACACTGTACTGTGTTACACTGCATTTTTTAATATCACTGTGAGTATCTGTTTTTGCAGTAGAGCAAACGGTCCAGTGTTCTCTGATGACAGATTGCACTCACCAAGCCTATACACGAATCTCTTCATGTTTGTCTTTAAAGCAATCTCTCGTATGACGCACTTGATGTTTTTTGTTCTCAGATTGTGTTACAAAACCTAAACACTTGGACTCAGAGAGCTTATTCAGCATATAATGGAATCATTTCATATCCCACACTGTGTTATTCTCCGCACTTTGTCGCTCCTGCCAGCAGAGGGCCAAATAACCAACCCAAATGACCCCATGCTGGCAAGGTCCTTAAATGCGCCAACATGTCTCAACCGCTTTACACACTCAATAAAGCAATCGTAATTCACCTATTCTCTGCTAAATTAAATTTCTTGAACTCCTATTAAGGGGCTTTTGATAAGTCTTATTACACCAGAAATTACATTTCAAGAGACGATAAAGAAAGGCATTTAACACGTTATTAAATAAGCACAATACATTGCGTTGATGAGCTCTGCACTAGACATACAATGCAATAATTAAACATCATATTATATGGTATTATCAGACTGCCAAATTTCAGAGCTGTGCACTGGCCCCAACATTTGCTATATAATCAGTCATTGATTGAATTTCAGTGGAAAGTTCAGCTAAAGTTGCGACAATATAATATTTTACACATTCAGACATGCTCAGTGGAATATTGGAAGGTGTTCAGAGAATTTATTGACCATTGAATGATTTTTAAAGCATGCTGTGTTATGTCAGCATTTTTAGTTTATCTCATGTTAAGAAATAAGATAGCAATCCTATTTACGCAAAGTTCTAAATCTAAATCACATAAATCTCCCTAAAATAGTAATTTAATAGACAAAACAGATAGGGTTACTGACCTTTAATCTTTTACAAATGATGCCAGGGAATAACAGGCTAATAAACAAGGGATATTAAACACTTTAACTCACACACACGGGCCAACATTTTCTCTCTTTAATAAACAAGGAATATAAAAAAATAACTAGGAAAAGGCAAACAAGAAACATTTTAGCGATGAATCATTGGATATGGAACATTGCACACAAGCAGTATTTGTACCAGCAGCACGCAAAGACTACAAGTTGAGAATTTAATAGCCCTAGGAAAGCGAGACCAAACCAGCAAGGAAAAAAACTACATTTGTGTTTGATTCAGTGATATAAACAGGGGAAGTACTATGTGTTTGTAGGGTTCCGCCCCTGGCAGCACATGTTAAAGAGCATGCTTTTACTCCCTTCCTAACTTCTCTCCTCCCTCTTTGTGATGTAGAGGGGTAAGTAGGCGGGAACTTTTTGTGTACTGATCGGCATGCTTTGCCAATCAGAGTGTTCGCTCCTCCCTCTTTCCCAGCCCTCTCCTCCATCCCTCCACCTCTTCTCTCTCAGTGTCTGCACTGTATGCACGCACAGGGGCAGGGAAAAGTGCGGGTCAGGGGACAGCGAGAGAAAAAAAAATCACAAAAAAACAGAAGCAGCTTCTGGGTTTTCTTTCAAACGCATTACCAGAGAACAGGCACCCCCTCCGGCTCATAAAAACCAGCGCCGCGTGTGCGGACACACAGTCGAGGAAAACAAACTTAAAGAAGCTATTTCTCCAGTAGCACCTGGAACACTTGGTGGACTTGAGAAGGAGGGAGGTGCGCTTGAAGAGCACCTGGGAGCAGGTGGAGGAGAACCCGTCACGGCTACCGTCTGACTCCCACGTGGGGGAACTTGACCTGATGTCAAACGAGGAGTGCCGTTCGCCCATCGGCCTGGACTGCTGCAGCTGCTGTCTGGATCTGGCCAATGGCTGCGACCCTGAGCCGGGCCGAGCGGGTCACACCAGCCTGGGAAGCCCTACATCCGTCAACCACTTCAGACAGCTCCGAGACCAGCTTCACTTTCAGAACCTAAACACAGATAAGCTCAACAACATCATGAGACAAGACTCCTTAGAGTCGGTGGTCCGGGACCCCTGCTACCTGCTAAACGAGGGCATCTGCAACAGCAACATTGACCAGACCATGCTGTCCATACTGCTGTTCTTCCACAGGTATGTGAATCTACTCGTGCATTCACACACCTGCTCTAGCACACTCCTCAAGTACATAAAAACCATAAAAGAGCTGTGATTACCGGTTAATGGCCAACGTTGGGACTGTTTGAGTTTGATGACAACAACATGCTGCGGTTTCACTTATGTAATTCTGGCTGACTGCTTGACTTTAAGTGCTAACACTACCATTTAGTTTGAACCAAGCTCACTTTAAGGGATTTGGGTACTAAATCATCATTTATTAGTTCCCAGCAAAACAGCAATAAGTGTGAACACTACCAGTTATTTACATTTCTTAATGATTAACATGTTTAGAGACCATGCTCAACTGTGTTATTTAAGAACAGGGTGGATTGCCGTCTCAGTAGGGTTCCAGGAATGTGTAGATCGGTATGAAGAACATGCCTTTGCGCAAACTTAAGAGGATCTTGAGTCAGTCCAGTTCTTAATTCTTAAATACACCCCATTCATTGCAACTCATCAGGTTTGTGCAATGATTTTGTGCAAATATATATATATATATTTTTTGTTTGCACAGAAAGTGCATGTGGACTTTTCTGCCCAACCCAACCGATTTGCAAAACACCCATTCATTTACAAACTATGGGCAATTTACATACCATTCTGGCATAGTCTATCGTCCCATAGCTGAAGAATGCAGCAAAACAAATTCCTTTCCAGGTAATATGCATGTTTATAAAATTAAATAGTCCCAGGAGTTTCCAAAACAACCATGGATGCACTGAAATCTGATAAATCTCATAAATACAGCTTCAGTCTCAGTGTGTATGCATAATATTGAATTCTGGAACAAGCTGACGTGATGTACTACAGTGTTAAAAACGGATCCCAAGCTATCCACAGCAGGTATTTGGCAAAAGTGTCTAATCGGGATCAAGCTCACAGTGCATTTTTTTCCATGAAACCATGCTCTCTAAACTGAAAATAAACATATATGGACATTAGGACAGTTTGCTAAAATCTGATAATGTTTGAAATGTTTAGTCTGCTAAAGAATTAGAGATGAGGCCTAGTGGAAAAATAGACAGCTAAAGCCAGGTATTAGAAAAAAGACTATATTTATTTGACATTTGGAGCCAGGTGATAAGAATGTATTCCATGTGTTGTTATTGTAACACGCCACCTTTGGATTAGACTTCACCATCAGCCTAGCGGAGACATGGGTTAAATGTTCATAACTAACCTGTCATACTGTCTTTGACGAAATTAGTTTTGACAGCAGTAGTAAAATTGGTTAATAACCATCCAGATATCAATAGTCAGAAAATCATTTTTTCTTGGGGTTATACAATTCATATTTGACTCAACTATTGCAAATGAAAAGATTGCATTCAGAATGACTAATCAAAGGAGCGTGGCATAGTAATGAGACATATTGCATATCAAAAAAGGAGTTGCTATAGTAACTCTTATAGCAAAACTCTTATAATATTGCACAAATACGCATATGAAAAGTAGGGCTGTCAGCTGACCTTTTTTGTAATTCATTTAATGACATGATACAGAAAATGGTATTATTTGACGTAAACTAATCAAACAAAACAAATAGAGAACAATACATATTTTCAACGACAACATTTAAACATAACACAATAAATATGCAATATAAATGTATTTTACTGTGGAATCTTATTTATGGCTGTTCTGATTCTTAAAATGCGATAAAGTTGCTCAGCATCTAATCTTGTCTGTTTTACAACAAGACAATATACCTCTTAACCTTCCTGGGATGCCTCTAAACAAGATTCCTAGTGTGCCAGTTAATGTTTAATCTTCTTTATCGGGGTCTCCTTAGTTTTATACGTGGCAGTGAAAGGTTACAGTCTACATAATTAGGTTTTCTTTATGAGCCTGGTGTCGGGATGCAAACAGGAGCAGACTGCATGGGACCCTTTGGCCCAAAGACACTTCACAGCCTCAGTAACTAAATACACAGAGTTCAACAGGCCTCTGATCTAATATCTTCAAATAGCCATTGTTAGTCTGTACACCGAGCCATTCTTGTATCCCATGGCAGGAAAGTTTTTTAATGTTCTACACCATGGGATACTTTTCCTGTAATCCATGATTTAAAAGAATAGCACTCTAGTGTCTTATAGAGATGATTACTTCATATTTCACACCTCTTGCAGACTAAATACAGACTTGTTTGTGTTTCACACAAAGATCCTTGATGTCTTAAGAAAGGAACATGGTGTTATTGATGGAACAATGATAAGAAAGGTGTGTCTGTTTAAGAGTATGTAGGATACAAAGTAACAGAGGTCCTGCCAACAATAAGTCCTGTCCACTAAACCCTCAGATATATTGCTACAATACCAGTCTTAATATTCAAAAAAACATCATTCACATCTCCAGGCATGCAGAGACATGGATCCAGACATGCCAAGCTGAACAGCTCATGGTCTACGCTATAGTGTCTGGAAGCCAGTGTTTTTGGGAATTAACCTTGGGAATTTAAATAAAAGGAGTGGTTCTGGTGTCTGGTGAATGGAAACAATGGTTGCATAACACATTAAAAGCACATATGTATTTATGTGTATTACATATTTTCGTTTTAAACATTTATTAGGGCTGTTGGATTTTTTATTTTAAATATTGTGAATAATTAACATTATGATAACGCATTGATATGAGATAATATAATTATCTTAATTCCATGTCATTGAATTTTACTATTTTTAACTGAATGCTATGCTCCAAATAATAATAAAAAGTAATAATAATAATTAAAAAAAAATGTTTTATTGCATTTGTTAAAAAAAAAATTAATCTGAAAGCTTTTCACCCAAAAACTAATATTTAAATATTAAATATCTTGGTGAGCTGTAAATATAGTGCAATAAATATTAATTTTTATACCACATATATATTTATCCTTTATTGTTCTTTTTATGGATATGGATGTGATAAAGTTGCTCAGAATTTGATATCACTATCATTAACTGGCTTTAGGGCACTTTAGGCCAATAATCATCATATGAAAATTATTTAGGATTGCATCCAAAATTGTTAAGCTAATATGTGTCTCTACATAAGCCAGGAACATAAAGAAAAAATAAGAATAAGGTTGTTCACCTGTAAAAAAATAAATAAATAAATAAAAAAAAATACAAGACTCTTGGGAAAATCACAACCCAAATCTAAGTCCAAATGCTGAGTGTACAAAACCTTGCAAAAGGTCATATGCCATCAAACATCATGGAAAGACAACAATGCCAATGCGAGGTAACGTCCTCAGCCTTGTCCAGGCTGACACCAATATCTCTGAACGAACAGACAAACAAACTAAGTTCAGAACTGCTCGTTCTCAAGCCTCTGTCCCAAGTAAGAATTTTTGGCTGCTCCTTAAAATTCTTCTTACAAGAATTCTGAATATGTGCTACAGAGATATTCAGAGATAGATACTGTAGATAGATGACTGACTGACTGACTGACAGACAGACAGACAGACAGACAGACAGACAGACAGACAGACAGACAGACAGACAGACAGACAGACAGACAGACAG
>JAUCMT010000026.1:13887722-13927401 GCA_032357475.1 Enteromius thamalakanensis
ATAGATAGATAGATAGATAGATAGATAGATAGATAGATAGATAGATAGATAGATAGATAGATAGATAGATAGATGTTGACTCAACTATCATACAAAGTTGCACGTCTGTCTGCACACTTTGTCTCCAGCCAGCATGTAAAAGGCAGCCACTACTAATAAAAATCCTCCAGCACATCACATGAGGAAGGAGAGCTAGTGTTCCCCACATGAGAGCTCTGTTTCATTTGTTCATTTGTGCATTTGTTCTTTCTCAAGACATTGAAGACTTGCTAAATCTGAGACTTGAGCAATCCCTATCAACTAAGTAATACTGATATGACAAAAACACTAACAATGAACTCTGTATGCTGCCAAGTCTACAGCAGAGGACAAACACATATCAAAAGATGCAACTATTTTGTGAGCGGTCCTCCTAAAGCCTGCAGGATATTTCCCGGAAGGGAACGCAAACTGTTACATAAAATCCCAGGGTCATCAGGGTTTTGGTGGTTTTGGCTGAGTGGTCTTTCTCTCAAAGTTGTTTTGAGAATGTCAGCCTGATCCTGCACTATAAGCATGAAGAAATCAAGGCTTTGAGAAAGCCCAGGCCTGGAACCTCTGAACATTATTCCCATCCATCCTTGGCTCTCTGCGGCCACCCAGGCCTATTTATTTGACATGGTCATCACTATAAAGAAGATCAGCTATACATACATTACACCGCAATCTGAAGACATGCTTACCACTCCCGGCTGTGTCAACAGAAGCAGGAACACTTCAAATATCTGAAGGCTGATTGGATCAGATTTGGAACAATCAGCGATGATGTGTTAGATTAACCACAGACTGCAATAATGTGACATAACTTTTAACTGATATGCAGTCCAACAGCACTGCGGTTTCATTTTTATTGTTGTTCACTCAACTTGTGGGTTCGCAATAACATACTATTACCATTTTTAATGCTTTGTAGTATAGTCTTCTAAAATATATCACAGAAGTAACAAGTAGTATGCTAGTATACTTTAAATTCAAAATTATATATATATATATTAAAGTGTAATGTGTACATTTATTATGTATGAATAAATACACACAAACAGTATAGTGTAAATATTTACATGCATTTATGTATATATTTGTATTTAAAAATGTATTATTATTTATAAATATATTTAAAATATAAATCAAACATATTTTCTTAAATATTTACATGCATGTGCAAATATACACAGTGAACATACATATATATTATGTAAACAAAAACTTTTATTTTGGATTCGATTCATTGTTTGGCAGCACTAAAGATGCGGTTGGAACATTTATTGAGGAATGATGCATCATTCACTTAACCAATTAATTCATTCTAAAACTAAATCTAAAACTAACTCTTTATGATTGAATCATTCACTCAGCCAATTTGTTTGAAATGATTGACTCAGAAAAAGCAGTAGTTGTATTTCATTTTGTTGGCTGCACACATCATCGAGCACGTCTCAATTTAGAAAAACAGCCATTATAAAATTGATTCTTGCCATTGTGAGCCATGCATTATTGTAATTTCTTTTCTGTTGTTATATAACAGTTATTTTTTCAGAAATGAGACCCAATGAGGTATCAATGACAAATGCGATCTTTGGTGGGTACAGCCTTTGAAATGAGACACAACTGGTGCCTGATGAAGACCAAACTGGTTGAAAAATGCTACAGTGCTTTATGAATAAACATTCTGGAGCTTATAGTCTGCAGTCATATCGTTATTCAATAGAAGCAATCAAAATAGTCTGAATTGCTTCATGGTTCTTGAGTGACGTTTATAGCTCT
Source organism: Enteromius thamalakanensis (assembly GCA_032357475.1). Lineage (NCBI taxonomy): Eukaryota > Metazoa > Chordata > Actinopteri > Cypriniformes > Cyprinidae > Enteromius > Enteromius thamalakanensis. The sequence goes on from JAUCMT010000026.1 coordinate 13,889,526, forward strand.
TGCCCTATTTCAAAAGAAACATTAATACTGCTTTAAATTTAGACCAGCTTACTAAAGAGCACATGGATTCCTGCTGCCTTAGATCACACGCCATCAGTTTTCCCTATAATACACATAAACCTAATGAATTGATAATGTCTCCGCTAATTATTTGAGTGAGATGCGGCCTTTTGATGTAACACATGTGCCGCATTCAGTCGTGCAGCTGGTCTGAAAATTAAACCTCCATTGAGCTTGTGCTGTGAGAACAAGTCATTTGCATTGATGATTCTGATAATGAGTTCACACGCGCTTCTCGATGCAGCGAGCGCTACCTTCAGCACAAGCTGTTTGTAATAAATGACTTGCAGACAGTAGATGGGGTGTTGTTATAAAAATGCAACAGGTGAATCAAGTTTCGAAGTGGCTTAACAGGTCAATTGTTTTCATGGCAGAGGCTTGTTCAGTAATTTACTTGTCATAGTCAGACAAACACGCACAGAGGTGTATAATATCCATTTAATTGGCTGACTGAATAGCAGCATTGTTGTGACTGGGCCGGTGGAGAGTTGACAGTGAGCCAGAGGCTGGGGGCCAGCCCGGGCTTTGTTGTCTGGTATAAGGTGCTCCTGTTCCCAGAAGCAGGGTTCAGGGTAGTGACAGGCACTGTCTGCAAGCCCACCCAGCACTGGCATTCACTGAACCAGAGCAGCCATGCTATAGCCAAAACACAAACATGTTTATTGAGGGCACTGGAGTGCCTCGGAGTCCATGACCTGGGACAGCGGACTAAACGTTAAGACACGCTAATAAAGAGACATTGTGCTCTTACTGTATGTAATCTAACAGGGAGCATATAATGTCACTGACATTCATGCAATGTCATTTTCAAGTGGGAACAAAGGCAGGGTTGAAAAACTGTTCTGTCTATATAAAAGCATTTGTAAATGAGAGGCGGAAACTAGGCAGTGCATATGTTCATAAAGTCCACCAAATGGACTTTAATTCATCTGTCAATTTTGAAGAACATCACTCCATTCAGGGAAATAATAATGAAAGGTTTCCAGCTTTAAAAAGGATGCAAAAGAATTAAGAAGTATCATAAAAGTGGCCCATAAGAGTCATATTCCAAGTCTTCTGAGGCTATATAAGAAGATGTGTTATTTTATTATTATTTTGTCTTCCTCTCCAGTGAGCTGATAACTGGGAACACGCTTAATAATTCATGCACAAATCATGCATTGTTTTTTCTCTCACAAGCACCAAAGTAGGATAATTTTTCAGTAAATAATGAATTTAATTTAACTATATGTATCTATTTATTCACTTTTAATATGCCTGAGTATTGATGGTAAAATTCAGACTTTAATATTATAGAACTCGAAAGTGTCATAGATTATTTTAAAAAAAAATCTTGTTTTCTCATGATCATGATGTATGAAATTTCTATTATGTCACTAGAAAATTAAATAATGAGAAAAGAATAAATCAAAAAAAATATATATTAAGGAAAAGCCTTTTATGACTTTTGTGCATAATAGAAAACAGAAAACACACTCACACACAAAACAGTAATATATATATATATATATATATATATATATTTACACAATATTTCAAATAAACCAGAAATTGAGAGACTTTTACCAAACACAAACTTTGAAGTGTAGTGTCAGTGTACCATCATTTGTGCACCAGCTAGGTTTGAGATGACACAAAAGTAAGTAAATGATGACATAACTGTCATGTTTGGGTGAACTGTACCTTTAAAGCCAGTGTTCAAGGTGTCTGCTGAGAGGTAACATCGTGTTGTTGATTGTGGCAGGCCTTCAACAAAATATCTATGTCCACAGAGGTCAGATCATTTACGTGTGAAATAAAACTGGCCCGGTAGCTTATGAAACACCCTCATGGGTTCATGGTTTGTTGACTTGATAAAACATTCTTTTGGATGGCTTCAGCTGTGTTTACTTCAGGGCAAAAGAGAGGTCTGATCATGTTGAAGTGGCTGCCAAGGCAGACATAATAGCGTTCTGATCGCAGACTGTTTCCTTAGTTTCCCCCAAGGCCTTTTTAATTGAATACACTGTACAAAATACCTTCGCTGCAGTCAAAAGAGAAAGGACAGTTATTCTATTGTACAGCTAGATACTGAATGTGAAATAATGACATTCATTGGCTGAAAATCAATGATCGCACAAACTCTGCAAAAGATCTGTGGCCAGAGTTCGATTTCATCCAAGGCGTTTGTTTTCACGACCTCAAAAGTCTCTGCTGGTAACTGTCTTGGAGTGGAATAACTTTCACCACTTCCAGAGCTTTCAACCCTTGCATAATGTCCTGGAAAGAACAAACAAGCCCAAGTCCTTCTGCTTTTATTTTAAAGATACACTCACTATTTTCTAATTTACAAACAAATGAATAAACAGCACTTTTGAAAAGTATATATAAAGTATCATATATCCTATTTGTAGTCCAACAAAAGATATTTTCATTGTAGCTGAAGAAAGTCACCTTATAGTCCAATTATATTATATAACTTTGAACATTTGTGAAAAATGAAGACACATTTATTGATATTCCTCAGTGATTTTGTTTTGCCTGATGAGAAAACCATCAGCGGTTGTTGTTTATATGATGATTCAGAGGTGAGGCCTGCGAAAAGTGCTTGGCCTTTATTGTCTTATCTGCTCACACCCTGCCAATGACGTCCATTGAGATAATGACAGAATCTGTCAACAGTAGTCTGCCCTCTGCAGCGTTTGCCCTTGTTATATCAGTACCTGGGAGCCCACGTGGGCCGAGTCGAATCTGTGCATGACTTAGGCCTTTCTCACACCACACGTAACGCAGCGTGTAATTATTTAAGCACCCATATTAACAGATTACAGTATTACACTACCCGCCCTAGCAGATCTTCGCTGCATCAGGAACATAGCAAAAGGTGGCATCAACATTATCTTCTGCTATATGGGATTTATGAAGGAAATAATAGGGTCATTTATTCAGTCGGATCAAAAGGCCAGAGGTTTCTAGAACTGCAGTTCAGTTGAATGCACAAAGTGAGCATGCGGTTGTCATGCTTTTCGTTTGCTTTCACACAGTTTAAATAAGACTTAGCCATTGTATTATACCTAGCCATATATGATTAGATAAAGCAGTTTTGTATCTACTGCATCACACTGGATCACCCCAATTAAAGTAAAATCACACTGTATATTCGTTATACGTTAAACATCAATTTTAACTATTAAAATTTAACTTTTTGAATAAAAAGTAGTATAAGGTAGTGGTAGTGATTATTTATTTGTTTTTACATTTGTTACGCATTAAACTTCAATTTTTTTTTTTTATAAAAAATCGTCATTACTATTATTATAATTGTTATGTTACGCTTATTTTAAATAACAACAACAACAAAAGTAATTATTAGGGGTGTCACGAGATCTCGCAAGAGCTTGCCAATATCCTCCTAATAGCGGTAGGATGCATCAAACGCATCAAATCTCCGACAGGAAACTGCTGGCGCGTTCTATTTATGACGTGCTGAAATAAATTCCAAATGGTTTTAACGGTTGCTTTATCGCATCCAGTGTAGGCAGACTTAAGGCCTGGGTATACTGTACGTCACTTTCCGGGTTCCATTCCATCTCGCGCACAGCCACGTTTGCACCATTTTCAAAGTATACTCAATCACAGATTAATGCGGAAGGATGAGCACGATTAATGTGCAATGTCTCTCGCGCATATATTGTTGTAGGCGGACAATCCGTACCTGATGACGAAAATTACATAATGTAAATGGCCGAAGTATAATTTTTTTTGCTGTTACTAATTACATTTTTAACTGGCAAACATTTCATTCAACTATTTCACTATGATTTATAACCAAGAACACTGGCAGAGCAGGGCTCTATGAAAAAGCTCTATATTTTTCCATTATGCTAGTTCGTAAGATTAGCCGTGACATACCATGTGTCATCATGGTTTTGTCTTGACTAGTTTGGAATACAGTGTCCTCTGAAACACCTATAGAGTAAATGAATCAGCCTGCTATTACAACTCATCCTGCTCGGCTGCAGGCCTGCCTAAAACTTCTGCACAGGGTTGTTGCGTTGCATAGCATCCAAGCAGGATGTACTTATGGACTTTGTCCAGTCTTCACCAGTCACATGCTACAAACCAGCGGTTAGTCGTCTCTGCACTGGCATGCTGGGCACGTGTACAGCAGGTTGCAGTAAAATATGTGTGCGTGTGGATACGCAGTTCGAAACAGCCCTTTCACAGTAAACAAGTCTCCGTTTTGGTTTCTTACATTTGGATGGCTAATTAAAGGATCTTGGTTTTTCAAAACACTAGTCTCATGCAACAGAACTAAGACTATGTTTTGGGCAGTAAAAGCTGAGTTTTTATGGCACATAGAGTTTTCAAACTAAAGTTGTTGGGAACTTTTTGTCAACATACAGTACAAAGCTTGTCAGATGCATATTATGTAGGGTGTTAAAAAAAAAGGTTTATCTTGATGTACTGAATCAAGATTGTGGATATGGTATGGATGACAGCTGCATTGATCTGGACTGATAACCCTTTCCATAAACATGTATTTCATTTTAAACGTCAAGTTTGATGAAGACACTGAGTCTTCACATAAACACAGAGCGCTCTGTGAAGGGATGTTGATTAATTATTAGATACTGCTACAGGTAAACAGATATTACTTACAAGCTTTATTTACGTAGGTTTAGCGTTTGTTACCGTCACTTCTCAAAGACTAAGAGCAGAAGAAAAAAAAATACAACAACACTGATTCATCAGGCTTGCTCTTTCAGTTGAATCTACTTGTTTGGTATAATAACCCAAAGTACTGCTGTTCTTAAGAAACCTTACTCTCCTTTTATCGGAAATGTTTGGGCGTCCTGGAAAGCTCTTTTGCCAAGTATCCTTCCGCAACATGCCCATGCCAGTAGACGCTCTGTCTTTAATTCTTTTTGACTCCAACAGTCACCGTGATAAATGATAACCAGGTTCAGTATTTGGTTTCTTGTAAACCGGATGAGGTTGTGCAATAAAGCAATAACAAAAGTAAGTGATTTTAATTACTCTTCACCAGAGTCTGATCATTAAAAAGGTTGCGTAAAAGAATATAAAATTGCATAATGTGAGTCATATGCTATATTTCAGGTTTCTGTGAGGAATAGATGGAACTTTATTAATTGAAAAAAAAGTTTATTATAAAAGTAACATATATCTTGTGTAAGATTTCTTTAATGAGTTGGTCATTTCACAACTATTATTATGAATTATTTTATTATTATTTCAATTCAATTAAATTCAATTACATTTTCAATTACAATTTAATTTAATTTAATTCACATGCAATTCAAATCAGTTCAATTCCACTCATTTAAATGAATTCAAATGCAATTCAAATAAAATTATATCCCAATTAATTTAATTCAAATGCAATTCAAATTCAAAATCTATGAGTTGGTCATTTCATAATTATTATTATGATTTAATTTATTATTATGTCTACTGACTCAATTCAATTCCATTCAATGTAATTTAATTCAAATGCAATTCCATTCAAATTAATTCAAATTCAATTCCATTCAAATTAATTCAAATGCAATTCAAATTAATTTCCATTCAATTCTATTCCAATTCCAATTAATTCCAATTATGATTTATTTTATTATTTCAACTCACTCAGTTCAATTCCATTAAATTAAATTTAATTTAAATGCAATTAAAATCCCATTCCATTCGAATTAAATTTTAATTTCATTCAATTCCATTAAAATTTATTTCAATTTAAATGCAATTCAATATTTTATTTTACCTTTTTCCATAATTTTGAAATTCTTCATTTACCTCCTATCACTTTTGAGTGACTTACCCCTTAATGTCAGAGAAATTATAACGTGGCTCTGATTTAAATCATATGAACAAGACACACTTTGTAAGCCTCTGTTTACAGTTTCTGCCAAGCATGCATGGCTAGTGTTAGCGCCTAGTTTGTTTTCGCGCTTCTGCATCTTGTGGTAATTACCAGTGTCATTTACCACATTTGTGGTATCATTCTTTCCACTGATATGTCATGGAATGGATCATCATGATGAGTTGTCATGCAAGCAAATGCAAATAGACAAACGAGTAAACAGAACAGTGAACTCTGGGACAGGCGAATGTAACTTACAAAGCTCTGCCAAAAAAAGACACAAGGATTTGGAATGTGAAACATGCTGCTCTTAGCCTTGTCCAAAGGGGCAATTGGTTTCTTGTTGGACTTAAACTACAGAGCTGTGGTCCAAATTTGCAATCTCACAGGGGCTGCAATTCATGATGTGTCATTTGTTAAAGAACTGGGCAGCTCTGATGTGTAATAACAGTAAAGAACGTCTTGATAGACTAGAACATTCTTATCCAGAGACAGCACAGGAGAAAGAGATGGGCCTCTCATACAAAAATGAATGGGGAAATCAAAAAACAGCAATATGGCAGAAGCAGCAATGAAAATCCTGCAAACAAGATATTCAAGAGTCAATCTTTTCTCAAGGCTCAAGAAGAGTCAAGACTTTTTCTCCAGAACATGCATCTTGATTTTCTTTTTCTTTTTATTGTTAAAGCTCAAAAAGCAACAATAGCATTAATTTCAGTTTATATTGATTTGACTTTTTTTCATGTATTACTTAAGAGATTGGCTACATAGAAAAAAAAAAAAACATCTTATGACAGGCCTTTGACTTACGCAACATAACCCATGCTCTCTGGTTTGTTCCTGTACAGTAAGTTCCTCACTGAAGAAATGCATGATCTTACATATAGCTGTACCATGTATAAATATGTCTGCTAGCTTCCTGTTGTTGATTTTCTGGATTTCAGCAACTGCTGTACAGTGTGGTCTTCTCCATACCAAGGTCATGAGTTCCAATGGGGACATGCATGTAATGCCTGACCACCAACACATAATTTTTTCAACAATCCTTGATTCAGTTTAATTGTATTTAATTTAGTAATTATTAACTATCACTTACAGTAGTAGAAGTAATAATAATGATTAATATAAAAGAGTTTAATATTTTTGTTGAATCCAAAGATTGATTGATTAATATAAACATAATACAAATAAAAATTTGTTTGAAATACATTTTTTTGTAACACTATAAATGTTTTTACTGTCACTTTTGATCAGTTTAATGCTGAACACTTAAGAAAACTTAACGCTTTGGAATAATGCTCTGAAATACGCGCCCAATACGTAAATGTAAACATGAGCATGACATCATTATTTACTGTACATCGTTTTTAGTAACTGAGGAAACAGGTGACATAACATAAGTTGCATAAAAAAAAAGTAATTAGTTTTCATTGTGTTGTTTGAGACAGATGTTTTACATTGGATTTCTAGAGGTGAATGTACTTAACATCAGTCCAAAGTTCTGGATGATGTTTGGATGATGATTTACAGAACATTTATCATTTCGACTAAAACAAATATTTATTTTAAAACGATACTATGTCAGTCGACTGCAGCCCAGACACATGGAAATTATTGTAATGCTGACTTTCAAAGCAAGACATACTAATAGCTGTTCATTTTCCCCTTTGTTGCTTGAAAAACATGAGTTAGTGCATTATATAAGCCTGAGGGTGCATATGGAAATTTGTAATGCAGATGAGACACACCTTTCTAATACTTAATAACAGTTACCTTACAGACCATGAGTGAAAGTAAAAGACCAGACTTGCACGAGAGAAATGTCTTGGCATGTTAAATGGATTGCAGCAGTGATTTGCATATCTGTTTTTAGGAGGAATCCATTATGTAGGCATGTGGACCTGTTATTTTTATAATTATATTTCTATGGAATAACCCGTAATAGTCATTTAAGGCACATTGAAATTCAAGAAGACGTTATCTTTCAGGTTTTAAGTGTTGCCATGGTCACCTGGAGAATCATGGGTGAGGGCCCATCGGGTGCTTTTGTTCCCATCTTAATTAGTATTCTAGAATAAGTTCCTTCCCTTCGACATCCCGGCCAAGTGCAACTCGCAAAGGGTCACTTGTGTAGAACAGATTAAAGAATTAAAGCGTGCACCATAAGCTGATCTAGATATAAGAAGCTCCTGTCAACGCTGTCAGCATTTTCTCTCATGTGATGGGAGACAGCTTTATAAGAGGATGAAGGTGGAATTAATTCTAAAGTATATCCTAAATTATATGCAGCATGCCTTAAATATTTATATATACATATTGAGAGAAAAAAAACGAATAAATCTCACTTTGCATACTTCCACCTTGTCTTTAAAGGTAAAAAAGGCATTAGAGGTAATTGTGTTTTGAATCTTTTACCTAAAGAACTGGGAGTACAGCCAAGTCCACTATCAGAGGAAACACAGCAGAACAACAGCTGTGAAAGCCCTCCCACCCCACCTCTTTCTCTTCCTCATTTTTTTATTTTTTTATTTCCCTGTTTCTGTGTGCACTCTCCGTCTCTCACTCTCTGTCTTTCCAACACACACGGTCATTCAGATCTGAAGAGACACAGGACATCCTTTGCGTTAGATTGCATCACATGTCCGTTTAGATCTTGACAAATGATGTAGTAGCACGAATAGCAGAAGAGAGCTATATTTGTGCCACCCACACTTCAGACCATGGAAAACTCATTGGGATTAATCACGACATCAGCTCTCAAAGAATAGCAGTAACAACAACAATGGCAGAATAAAGAACACTTTGCCCATTTTTAACTCATTTTACTTCCGTAATGTGACATTTCCAAGTCAAACAGGAAATGGAGGGAGCAAAGCTTCAGAATGAGAACTTTTATATGATACGATCTTTAAAAGTTAGTATTAGGCTACATAACAGAAATTGTGAAATCTCTGATACTAAAAAAGTGCTTTGCTTGTTAGTATCACAGTACATTCATAGAGTTTTTTTTATATTATAATAAAACAGTAACAGAAAATAAATCTAAATATCGGATGAAGTCAGGTTTAAGGCATTGCTTAAAATAATAATAATAATAAAAAAATTTAATTAAATATAAATTAAAAGAAAAAATATGGCAGAATGATATGACTAAGTTATTTTATTTGGCAAAAAAACAGGACTAGGAATGAATATCATAAAAAATACACAGGATCAGTTTTGATTTTTCAGTTTGGCTTTGAATCTGAAAACCAGCAGAAAAAAAAAATCAGGTGCTTAATTTTGTTGAACTCCAAGAACTTTGTTTTCAAGAGAGCAAAAAGAGTAGTCAGGGTCTTGCATGGCAAAAAAACACAACTTCCATGCCAGTGTCTATCACGGAGTGTCTAATAATAGGGCCCATGTCATGCAGCTTCCTTGTTGTCCTCATTTGAGGGTCATGTAGAGTCTCTTCCTGTGGTCTGTTTACTTGGGCAGAGTTTCTGAGAACCTGCTGGTGACCATGTTTATGTCACAGGTCCGTTTGAAGTAAGTCTGGCCTTAGAGGCTCCCTTACAATTAGAAGAAGTAAGACGAATGTTTTCCAGGGTGTTGTGAGGACAGCAAAAAGAGTTCTGTTTAGCAACAGAGAGCAGCGCACCGGTTACAGTGGCTCATAACAAACAATAAGGTGATGGATTCCAGGTAGAAGTGACCTTGTTATAACCCTGCAGGTACTATCGGTGTCAAACCAAACACCTTCGCTCATGCCAGAAATAGTGCCCGAGCCAGACAAACAGGCAAACACTTGCAGACATGCAAAGCACGGAGCAGGGAGGGGCATGTGCGAAAGTGCAGACGGGATGAGCTTAGTATGTAGACAATTACTGAGGTGTTTGACCTTCACGATCTGGCATCGATTGTGCAACTCCAAACACAAGGAATGCTTTTAAAGGCAACTGAAGGTGTTGGAGCACATTTCTGAAATGACAGCTATATTGCAGTCTGCTGTTTGAGTTGAGCCTTTTTCATTTTACAGCTTTAATTCCTGTCCTCGAGCTCTCCAGGTGTGCTTGTCCCATGGTTGGACTGTCATTGTATGACAATTACCAAATCACACTTCAATTGGATAGTCCACTTTACATTCTACTAACAGTAAGAAAGAGCTAGCAGTCATTAGAGTATTAGTAGACCATCTGCTAACACTTTTTTGATGAGTCCACAACATACAAGAATACAGTATGCCAACTTATTCTACAAACCTTAAACCTACCCTAACAGTCTACTAAGAGAGTTAGCAAACATGTAGTTGCAAATTAATGAGAACTAGTTTAAAGGCAGTTACAAAGTTGGTGTAGTAAAGTGGACTATTAAAATAAAGTGTAACCACCCAAACATTCACCTTCAGGTTGTTTCAAACACATAAGACTTTTGTTTTTCTGAAATACAAGTTAAGATGTTTTTTGTCCCTCGATTGACATTGTTTGCAACCTGCCATTAATAAATAGATCCTATCACAAATTCAAATGAATACATATCAATGGTTTAGTCCAAATTCTTAACAGATTCAACGCAGACAGTCATCAGTTACGGCAAACAGAAGTGCAAGCGTGCTTGTTTGACAACTGAGAACCAGCGAGGTTTGTTCTTACGCATCAAGCAAAAATTGTTTCTAAACTGAAAAAAGAACTAAACGGCTTGATTCATTTTTGTTGGCCAATTGGGCAGGACTTGTTGTCTTAATTTATTAATAGCCCACATGGAGTAAGTCTAATGGGGGGCATATTAATGGGGGGAAAAAAAAGTTATATTTCAATGCTTTTGCATTCACTTGCAGAGTGTTGCATTCCCTCAGAAACATTGCATTTACTCTCTCGAGAAAAGGATCTGATTATACAATAACTGTATTTAAATGCTTTTGTGAGCAGGTTTCTCTGGGGAACCCAAAGGCATTATAATTTTTCCTCCATCTCATAATTTTTTCCATCACTGTACCCTTTGAAGGTTCTGTAACTGTAGTGTTGTCAGAATCATTCACAGTAACATTAGGAACTTGCATCAAGTATGTACATGTGGTCAAGTCTTATTTTATGTTGAGTATGCACTGAAAAAGAAATGTAACATAATGTACCTTTAAAAAGAACCTGAAACAAAACAAATCTAGACAGGCTTCTGCACTTCTGCATTACTCTGGGTGTGGCAGTTGACTTCGTTTACTTATGCAAAACCATGTCTGTGTGCCTGCAAATCTGAAAATAATAAAGGAAGTGGTATTTTAAATATAAATAAGGGCCACACAGAGATATCGGTTTATGTAAAGCTTAATAGTATAGTGACATATGAACAGAACTCCTTCACTGCTTCTGATCTTTAACCATACATGTGCCATACAATGGAACGAATCACTCCTATCAAGTCATTTTTTTTAAATAATATCTAATAATCCATTTTAGTTTTAATAAAATTAACTAATCTGTGATTTAAAGAGAAAGAAATAAAACTCTCTCTGTGCAAATACACCGTACTTGTTGTACCCTTTGTGTTTGCATTAGATTAAAACTATTAACTGCCTTGATTTAACAGTTACTAAGCACTGCCAACAATATCTCCAAAGACATTCTTGATGCCATTGATCAGTTTCAATCTCAGTATTTAGAGTTTGCAGAGTAGTGTCAAACTGTTGCATGCTGATACGGTCTTGCAACATGCACTATTAGCACATTATGGAGCAACTGAACAGTTGTGCCACATTTGCACACTCTAAAAATCTGTGTGTTATTCAATAACTATCTGCAATCCAATTTAGTCAAGCACACTATCTGAATTTTGCAAAGTCAATGGAGTTGGCTCCTTCTCGTGTAAAATGCATTCAGTGCTAACTGGCCTGATTTGCATAATTCTTCATTCGAACAAAGTATGTTAGGTAACCTAAGATCATCTGAGGCCGATAGCAAGTTCAGAAGCATTGTAACATGCATTTGCATAGCAGCGTATGGTTTCCACCTCCCCGAACTGCTCTGAACATTGCGTGTTTCTGAGAAAGTGGCTGGATGCCAGCATATCACCATTTCTTGGACAACTTTCTCAGTTCTAGATTGTTGTGGAGATATGCTGACAGCTAATTGGCTCAAACGCTGCCTACGTGTAAAAAAGACTGCACATCAGATAGAAAAACATCTCTGCACCGTTTAGTTGACCTACGTATTTCTGTCCGGTTGGTTGACTTTGATCAGAGCTTTTACGTCACCGCCTGTGCTACCTGCACATATATCATCTTTCAGTTCATACCTTTAAACGATTTAATCCTTTTGTACGGAGGAGATTAAGAATGTACAAAGCCTCAAGATAACACATTTTTATTCTGCAAAGGTAGCTGCTTGAATGCACATACATAACCGTAAGGAAGCGCACAAACACCACTGCTCCGGAGCAGGTTATGGCTCAGGGTGAACAAGGTTACCCTATTTCTGGGAAATTCCTTTCTTAGCTAGGATCCATTCATGAGGAATGAGTCTGAGGCGGCCCAGGTGCGGTAAATCTTCCCTGCCTGAGTGCCAGCTTTCTCCAGCCAACACATGGATCTCATCCGGCCTGATATACTGTAGACTGAGAGGGAGAGGATTTCTCTTGTTTGTGTATATCTTTAAATGTGCTGTGATGATAACACGGGCACGAGATAGCACTATTTCTTGACCTTTGGTCCTGTTCCTTAGTTATTTAGACTTCGGTGTTTGTCTTAAGGTTTATGGTTCAATTGTGTCAAAGGGATTTTGTCTGTGTTGTCTTTGGAAACCATCCGATGACAAGCATATGATTTAGAGGGACAGATTCTTTCAGTGCAAATAATACGGTACAAGAAAGTAAATAAATAATGATTGTTTTCAGTACTCATTTAATGAATACAGACGCTTTGGATGATTTATGGTGCCCTTTTATTGCACAGATTAACACAATTATGTTTTTAAATTGATTTACTTTTGTTTTCAAGCCTCACTGGTCGCAGAGAATACAAACAGGCACTTCCCTAGCCAACAGACACTGAAGCGTACCTGATAAAATAAATTAGTACTGCTCCACACACACACACACACACACGTTTCGTTTTCCGCTGAGATGGTGCACTAATGAATGGATTTAGCAGGAGGTCTGTTGCCAGACTCTGCACAATGTGTTGATGCCAGCTGATCTACGTTAAAACGGATGTAATGGCCATGCTCTGACATCAGCCTTATTCTCCGCCCTCCTTCTGGCATGCCCACTTATCTTCTGAGGCCAGGACACTGGAGCGCCGCTTGTATTGCTGCCACTTTGCAGGCAGGGAAGTCTCTGTTGCTCACGTCAGACCATCATCAGATATTTTTTACAACTCTCGCCTCCTCAAGAGCTTTGCAAACAAATAACGCTTAGAGAGATTATAGATTAAGATGGCCATTAAAAAGTTTGGGGACTCAAATGCTTTTGAATGTCACTTATACTCATCAAGTCTGTATTTACTCAAAGGAAAAATACAGTAAAAACATGAAATATTATTACAATTTAAATAAACTATTTTATATTCTAACATTTTAAAATGTTTAATTAACTAAAGTGATGCAAAGTAACTTTTTTAGCTTCACAACTCTTCAAAAACCATTATATTCAGATTTGCTTAAAAAATATACATTTTTTATCAATCCTGAAAACAGTTGTAGTGCTTAATATTTTTTGGGAAAACTGAGATACATTTTTTGAAGATTGAGGAACAGCATTAATTGAAATTAATTATTTTGTAATTAAAAAAAACATTAATTATAAAATTAATCATATAAGAGGTAAACACATACACACACACACACACACACACAATGTGTTTAATCTGTGGGTGTGAATTCAGAATAGAACATGAAAAAACCTAAAACAAGTTTGTATTGTAGACAGTACAATTACAATGATAACGTCAATGCTGACTTTGTAATTAGTTTGAATACAAAGAAAACCATTGATAGGAAAAGTGTGACTCCGAGTAATGATGTCAATGCTGACATTAATTCTAGTAATGATTTTGCATAGAAAAGCCCTGGAGGTGGAAGAACATTGACAAAACATATACAGAAGCCTTATATTAACACATTTTTAGGCTTCCACTGCTGTAGAAGAACTGCTGCACTGTCAAAGTCTTTATGACCTGGCTGCAGATTGGTTGCATAAACCTTCTGGGGCACACAAGACCCACTTTCTAAAGGGGAAGGTTCTCTTTCTCGTTGCCGGGCCCGTGGGAGGCCCAGAGAGAGGCATTGATTAGCGTGACCTGTGAGCAGCCGTGCAAGAGTAAAGCACTCTGACGGCTCTCTGCACAAAACTATGCATTATTAATTAAGAGTGCAGCAGTACAACCACATCTGGAGCCATCTCTTTTCATGTCTGCACAGCAGGGGCCGCTGGAACACGTGGATTATTATATAGCTAACGACTGAGCCATTCACTCTTTCACCATATCATATTTGCATGAGAATTTACAATAATAGAGACTGCTCGTACACATCACACAATACCCATTTGTAAATGCATGCATGGAAATAGAGGTTTTATTCAACATAACAATAGGACTAATGTTCTGAGGTTATAATGACTGTATTAATGATAATGATGACACTTATGTCATCAGAGTGCTCTTTCCGTTTGTTGCTTGAATATCTATGACAGAATTTGATATAACTGCACAAACTGTGCAAAAAAGCCATTTGTTTTGATTCTCCCACTGGGCTCAATTACTTTGATTTGATCTTGCACATTTTGTGAAAAGGACACAATCTTCTTGAACATTTTGTCAGCCAGTGCTAAACACTTTTTGCTTGGACAAAAATGTTTTATTAAGCGCCAAAAAACTTCCGTGACTAACCAGACTCTTTCTCCAACAATGCATGATGCACCTCAGACCGGCACAGAATCATTGGCTCGTCCAGTGGCATGACTTTAGGGCAGGACTATGAATTCGATGAAAGATGGGGGAGTGTTTAGCATTTTAGGAATTTCATTAAGCGACTTTACCTTTAACCCCAGTTTTCTGCCATCAACTCAATTTAGAGAAAGACTGACATAACTGATCCTTTCTCTCCTCTTATTCATGTGTTACTCCTGCATTTCATACTTTAACATGCACTTTCCATGCATTAGTCAGATTGATGCAATTGGTTATGCAATTTGAAAATGGAGACATGGAACAGACAAATCATTTCCATAATATTTTGCATACGCAGTAATAAGACTGCAATGCGCATTCAAGAGAATCAAATTAGATTTTGTTATGTAATATTTAACTGCTCTTATCAACAAGTAATTATGTAGTTAGTAAACACTACAGCATATTAGAATTATTTCTGAAAGATCGTACAACACTGAAAGCTGAAGTAACAATGGTGACAAAACTCTCTTATATCATCACATGAGTAAATTACAGACATGTATGCAGGCAATATTTAGTAATCTAAGATGAGCCCAGCATTGTTGTTTCTTTTGAGTCTGAAAATGAAAAAACAAAATAAACAAATGCAAGGCTATAAAACAGGAGAGGGCAGTAGATTCTCTTTAGTGGATAAAGGCAGATGAGTGCATTTGCTGAGCTGACACAAGTGTGTGTTAATATCCTGCAAGAATAGGGCCATTGAATGTCCGCAACTGCCTCAAGTGGCTGAATCAATGTATTACAGACTCTGGCTTTCTGTCATGAAGAAATTAGATCTTTATAAGAGACTGTGCTTAATTTCCAGGAAGCCCATTGGAAACAGAGCGACTACGAAGATGTTAGTATAACCCATAGGAACTGCAGTCCGCCCTGAGTCTTGTCTAGACAGATAACAAAACAACAAAGAGGGTCGGATGTGTGACACACCTGGGCTATAAAGGTAAACACCTGCTGTATGATTACAGGTGGTTTTATAACTGTTCGAACGTGGTCTTGTGTAAGCAGCTTCTCCAAGCACTGCGATAATAGTGGTATTGACATTCTGACCATTTTGCAATTGCTCAGTCATTGCACGGAACTGACAGCATGACTTGTTTTGCACCAGTGTCAGTGGGAACGTGCACTCATGAGCATTACACAGGACTAACCAAACAAAAGTCTGGGGTCAAGATTTTTGGGATTTTAGAATATGCAATTATTCAAAAAAAAAAAAAGTATTATTTAGCAAGGATGCATTCAATTAAATGTGACAGTAAATACATTTATAATGCTACAAGAGAGCTAGCATTTCAAATAAATGCTTTTCTATTTATCTTTTATTAATTAAAGAATCCCAGTAAAAAATATCATGTTTTTCCCAAAAATATAAAGCAGTGAAAACATTAATACCATTAAAACCAAATTAATAGGTATCCTTGAATGCTTGAGTGTTTTCAATGATTTAATAGTCGCTAGTCATGCATTCAACATTGCTAGTAAAAGTCCTACAAATGTTCTGTAACTTTCTGGCCTAAATTCCTGTCTTACTGGCTGTTTAGGGCAGGACCTGGCACTCGCAGTATTAACGCTCAAGTAGGTCAAGTCAAGTGTTCCTGTGAAAGTACAATACATAGGAAGCCATCCCGACAAGCGAAAAACAAGCAAAAGAAAAAAAAAACCCTACTCGAACATCATGTTCAAATGTTTTACCTCCGGAACATAAAACGATTTAGCTTACAGATGCCAACAAACAAATAACTTATTTGCTCACAGGCTGACCTGAATTATGTCTGTAAGAATTACTCATGCGTTCTTGATTCAGGCAATTAGATAATTTAATGTATTCAGTGAATTAAAGTAATGGATGCCTAATCTTGTTTTGCATAACGCATTCTCCTGTCTCCTGTACCAACATGTTTTAAGCAAATAAACACCCAGCCATACACTGCAAGTACAGCATTACAGCTTGCAGTCAAGTATGAGTCCTTTCAGACCATCAGACGCACCAAACAAAGCTGTCTGCTGAGAATGAGCACGCTATATACATAAACGTTGAAACATGTCTTTTCTCTTTGAACAAAAGGGAACTTGTACCTTAAATGCATATGGAAAACCCTAAATGGAAATGATCTGCAATGAATATTCTAGGGAATTCCAGACTTCGTTCGTATAGCATTGTCATTTTGTTGACTTTAATAATTTATCACCCTTGGAAAATTCTGCTCTCAAATATGTCGCAAGGAAAGTCACTAATCAATCTTGCCATGTGCAAAACAGAAATTCTAGTTATTTGCCTCAAGAGAACAATCAGACAGAGAACGAATGGTGGGGGTGAGACACAATATCATTGTATGTCCACCTCCCTCCCATCCAGTCGAGAGAATGGGACATTTTTACTCCATCCACACCGTTGGAGTCGCAAAGTTGCATCTTAGGCTGCGTCTGCATTTAAGTGGCTTTCTCACCAAGCAACGGCCATGAGCTTGCCACCTTTCTACTCGCCTAGTCTATTTAAGCGGAGGGATAGGCGGTAAGTGTAACAATGATGGAGTTATGTGAGTGTATCATTACTTGACAGCTGATGGATTAATTGTGTGAACACGAGTGAGGACAGTTAGTCTTGTTTAACCACTCGGGCAAATACCGCACGCAAAAATCGTTACGTTTCAGTCAGCGGAGTGCGTGACTGCTTTATCATCTGCTGTGGATCATGTTAGAAAGTAATTACAGGCGCGTTATGCACATCTTGCATAACTTGTTTTTGTAGGATACAAAAGAGTCAAGAGTTTAAACTGTAGATGGTGTTATACATACTTGATCCATAATTATGGTGAAGGTCACTCTCTAGCTGTCCCTCCTAAGTACACTAGATTATTTTCTTTTACTTAGTAAGCAGCTATTCACAGAATGCAAACTTAACAGACTGAAAATGTGTCATTCCGCACATTCCTATGTTTGTAATTATTGGTGTGTCCCTACGTATGCAGACGCTAACCAAGTTTACCAAGTATGGTTAGGTGTGCTTTCTGGGTTTTTAGTAAATAGGTTCTAACCTGTAGCAGTAAGGGTTTAAGTAAGAATAATAACTAAACCTAATACACAGACTAAGACCGGATTTAAAGTTTCCAAACTCTGTAGTAGCAGTGTAAGTGATTTGTTTATCAGAGCGAGTCTGGGACATCTCCACCCTGGCCATGGTGACAGACGGAGACAAACTGTACCATGGCACATCTGTGTTTACTGTGATGTGCAGGGTTTTTTTTAGGAGTGGTGGATGAATGAAGCATCTGTCTCGCTGCATCACAACAATGCATTATCCCATTAATTATTAATGCATTATTTATCCAATTCCAAACAAGTTTAAAGTACATTACATCCCAATCCCACTGGAATGTTATGTATGTAGTTTTTTCTTCCTTTAATAAGCTGGTTGTCCTCGTTTTGTCACTTCAAGCCACTAAAGTGAGTGCTATTAACTTCCTCTAAATCTGCAGGACAGGAAGGTTCTGTTGACACTTCATTATCTGCAGACCCTCTGCAAGATACCTATTTCTTTAAATTAAGAGGGCACTACATACAGTACAAACTGTACAAGTGCTTGCCAATTACCGTGACTAAAGCTCACCAGGAGTTCAGCATCTGTCAAACGAGAAGACGTTAACTTGCTTCAGTGAAATCTAATCTGGCAGTATTACTAACTCAGCATGAAATGGAAGGTGACAGCACTACGGTCACTAATTTGTGCTTTTCTGTGAAACCTCATTAGGGGGATCAACTTTGATCCGTCACCTTTCAAAGGGCTTCACTGGGATCTAGACAAGTTCTTGCTCCACTCAGAAAAGATGATAGATTGGAGACTGTTGATAAAGTGCTTGGGGTGTCATTTCGTGCATTTTCATAAGATTGCAGAAACGTGTAGCATCGTCATGTCATCCCTTAAAGTATTTTCTAATAACACAAAAAGATATTAAGTAAAAGAAAAAACTGAGAACTTTAAATAGAGTACTATGAAATTCCAGTTTTTGCTTTTTCATGATTTATATATATATATATATGCTTTATATATTTCACTGCCACCTTATCTAGTACATAATGTACACATATATATATATTTTTTTTTTTTTACACCAGGTATTAGATTAGAAGGATCCTAAATTGTACTGTTTACTTTTATGGCGTGCTTTCCATGTCTTAAAACATTGTTACATCACAGGAACGTTGTAAAAGGCACTTACTATAACTTAATTACTGTTGTCATGCTTTTGGTATGAGCTTAAATGTTAAAAACTAAACTTAAGGGCAGTTTTTTTTCATTCTTAAGCGAGAAAACTCTGCAAACACCAGCTTATTGACTAATATTCAAGTGCTGAAGCATCAGTGACTTCCAGCCTTCAGGTTAAGAGCTTGTTTATCTCTGCTATACGCAGTTTTCCCACTAGAGGCAGTAAAGGCTAAAGTTAAACACTGTGGAAAAAGTACTGAGAAAATTCTATTGTTTAAACTCATTCAATCCCAAACTGTCTCGTGTATGAATTGTAAACTGCAAACACTGTACATTTATGAAGACCTGGTGGCATACATTCAAAAACAAATTGTGTAATTTTTAGCTCCTCTAATCAACTGATTACTGTTGTTACACAGTAACAAATTAGTAAGGTTGGTAAGAACATGTTGTTCCTCAGTAACAGTGTTACCTGAACAAAACAACTGTAGTATCTATTACACGAGGCTTGTCATAACTCGGCTAAATGTATCACTTATCAAAACACGATGCAACAAGTAACGTTAACGGCCACTTGTTAATGGCGTGTGTTGTTTGTGTTGATGTGTTTTGAGGGTTTGTCCTGCGGCTCGTTGCTGCTGCATGCTGTGTGTTCTTAAGGCGAGTTCAGTGAGAGGGCAGAAAGAAAATCTATGCCACAAGCCTCATTTGAATAATATATGCATGCGTCACGTGGCGTCACCGCGCCTAGTATAAAAGCCCCGCTGCGGCAGAAATAGCATCACTAGCCGACAGTGTTTCTCCGAAACCGCTCCTAGTTCTCTCGTAGCGCCCGGCTTCTCTGTGCGCGTCGCACCAGAGCAACGAAGCAAAACAACCAGGATCTTAAACTCGTGTCCAAACAAGTCGCAAACGTGGCGAGAAGTATTATTCAGACGGGTCTTGTACTCAACATGAGCACGGAGATGTTCAAAACGCCAATGGAGCTCGCGGTCTATCAGCTGCACAATTTCTCCATCTCCTTCTTCTCGTCCTTCCTAGGAGGGGATGTCGTATCGGTTAAACTAGACAACAGGTAGGCTGATTTTATGGGATGTTTTTTTGACAGTCGATAGGAATCGCATCTCGGACTTCGCTCGGTTCATTGCGCTTCGACTATAAGGGCTTGTTTACTACTGCAGTGCCCGAACTGCGTCCTAATACCTTGTTTCTTTGTCTTTTGCAGTGCCTCTGGTGCAAGCGTTGTGGCAATTGACAACAAGATCGAACAAGCAATGGTAAGTTGTTTTAAAATCACGTTCATTATTAAAACGAGCTTGCGACTGTAGAAGTGCAGTGGAAAGTATCTAGTTTCTGTGTAGGTTGTAACCAGAGCTGTGGCACGCTCTAGAGCTGCCGCATCTACCTTCTTTGCCTGTGCTTTGTTGGCCCACCTGCAGTAAAAGTCAAAGGTCACCATACAACAATGCATGCATCCTTTTGTTTAATTCAAGTCTTTGTTTTACACTGTTTCACCCCCAATAGTGACATCTATAACTAAATTTTTACCAATTTTTTTTTAATTAAAATATGTGTTATTACAATATAGTTATCAAAATCTGATCCATAACATCATATTTATTTTAAAAAGAAGTCTTTAAACAGTCATGTATGCATGTATTTAGACTCCTTTGTGTTACAGGACCTCATGCTCACAATATATGTAAACAAATTAATCCAGAGCACATTTGAAATAACTTGACTGTAGATTAGGATGTTGGAAAATATAACCAAAATAAATAGAAACATGCTTTTGTTTTTAGATTATGATTCTCTTTTTTTGTACAAGTATTTGTTTTGACCCAGTAACCATTAAAAAATCAGTACTACTATTAATTGATATTTAGCAATACATTAAGGTCCATAAATACAATATTTTGTACAAATAATCATAATTTAATGCATTAGGATTACTCCTACAGTATATAATGCATGCTTATAATAGATGTAAACACTTGGTAACCCAGAGCCTATAAAAATAAAAAATTAAAAAAATTATTACATTTAAGTAGAAAACTTAATTGAGTCTATTTAAATTAAAAATTAAATTTTACTTAATTAAAAATTCATTGAGTATCTTTCCCCCCCCCATCAAAAGAGGTTATATTAATAAGTAGAACAGAATGTCAGCTAGAGTCAGCTGGTCAGTTTGGTAAAATTGATCCTGATTGTGAGATCAGGACCCCTAAAAATAGCATGCAATATATTTTATTAGACTTCTCAAGGAGTAAAATTTGGATTTATGTTCTCAGCCTCATTCTATTTAATTCATGCATTGCAGTTCAAACGGATCAGTTGCATTGCACTTATAAGTCAGAAGTCTTGGTGTGATCATGGAAACTAATGTCTCTCATTTTTTCCCCCTCCTAATAGGATCTTGTGAAAAATCACTTAATGTATGCAGTCAAGGAGGAAGTAGAGATCTTGAAAGAGCAGATCAAGGAATTGGCAGAGAAAAACAACCAGTTGGAGCGTGAGAACAGCCTCCTGAAGAACCTGGCAAGCCCAGAGCAGCTGGAGAAGTTTCAGTCACGTCTGCCCTCAGACTCCAGCCTCCCCATGGAGCCTCAGGAGCTGGGGTCCTCCGAGATCGGAGAGCACCAGTACAACAGCGCGGGGTCTGCTGTATAAGTGGCTCTGCCATGGGGCGGGCAGAGCCACAGCTCTCACCTGAAATGGACCTCCAAATATGCAACTTCAAAATGAAGCTGGCTGTACAGATGAAGACCTGACCTGAAATGAAAGCATTGCGATAAGTGGCCTAGTTCAGTTATATCTGACAATCTCTTTGGACTAACATGGAAAAGAGAGAGTTATGTAGACGTCTGAGGTAACTGTACAACGGGGCTGATGCGCCCCTTGCTAGGAAGTGGGCCCAGCCTTGCTTTCCCTTGGTCCCTCTCACGAAGAGACGTAGAGAGGTTTGCCTGATGGAGCTGGCCGAGAGCGCATCTTTGGCCTATCCAAGTCAAGCCAAGGAAATCTATACGTCCCCTGCGAGACGCCCCCACCTGACGCAAGCTATACGGGACTCTCGTTCATGCCCTCCATGTCATTGCTCCCTAGTGCTGTGGACATTTCTTAGCCCCCGTAAGGACGTTGGAGACGGACCTGTACGGAGCGCTGGTCCTCTCATCCACAGCGGTGACTCCTGCCATATGATTTGTATAGCATCGCTTGTATCTCTGCAGATGGGGCCTGCTGCTTATGGGGATTATTGCTTGTTTATGTTTTGAAACGGAACAAAATCATCTTGTTTATATGGGCTATGTGTAAAAAGAATTATTTTTTTCTTATTGTGGGAATGAAAATCTGTATACATTTGCATAGTTCTGTAAATTAGCGACTGATGTAAAGAGAAATGTTCTGAAACGGAGGTGGATAATGTTGCTGCGAATGTTCTGCTGACACGTCGAACGTCTGCTCCGTTGACCTTCTATGCCAACCAACTAACAGGCACGAGAGTGTCTGAGGAGGGCCACATGTTTTCAAATGAACTTTGTGTTTTTAACTACCAAAGACTTGCCTAATACTCACAAGCCAACAGGACCATGTGGAACTTTTCACAGGGAGAAGTTTTTTTGACAGCAGTCTTTTTGAAAACATGGGTATTGTTGCTTCGTTGTGTCCATGGTATTTTTTTTTTTTTTTTAACAATTGATGGATGCAAAATGCACATTGCAATAAACCTTATGTTTACACTAAATATGACGCTCAGGTCTTTTCTTTTTCATCCTGTAGAATACACAAATTATATAAAATCGGCACAATGCCCTTAATACAGGTTTAAGATGAAGTGTTTAATACCAGCATTTTAATAGAATACAAAAGATAGTAAGCCAGCCCGCAACGATGAGCAGAGATCCACTAATAAACAGCATGCTGTTTATTATTTCACTGCTATTAAATGAGTAAAATACAAGCGCTCAGTTGGCCAGGAAAAGGGATTTAATGCAGTTCTCAACTTAGCTCTACTGAATTAATGCATTACGGTGCAGGCATTTTTGTGTAACTTAAAAATAAGCAGAACATAATGTACACTTAACCAGCTAAAACAGGCCCCGACAGTTTATTTATGCAGTTCTCAGAATTCTGCTGAATTCATGCATTACAGTGCAAACACATGAGTTTGCACTGGTAGTTCACATGAATGCTCATGACCTCCGTGACAGTTGCCATCAGATTATTAATCTCCATAAAAATTCCAATTTCGATGTAAAATCGGCACTATCTTCATTGGCCTCAATATGGAATTAAGATACAGTGTTTGATATCAGGAGTAAAGTCCATGAAGATAAGGCCTTCAACGATGCAATTACTTAGCCCAATATTGTCCTCTTAGCATGCACGGTAGTTTATGATTGACATTTACTATTTAAATATGCAGTGGCATCTCTCACTGCTCACATTTTATTACATGCACTGAAATCTGTTTATAGGAATAATCAAATTCTTTCCAGTAATATAAAGATACGGTAAATGTCATTGACTTCAAGGAGCTCTGCATCATGTGCATGATTGAAAACTATACATAGTTTAAGATTTCCACTGGATTGTAAAAACGTGGATACTTGGAGTAAAGAGACAGTTTAGAGGTAAATTCATAATGTGTAGTAATCCAGAAGGCTTTGAGGCAAAGCATGAGAAAACAGAGTTGGCGTGTGAAACCCTCATCTTTCTCTCATAAGGAAAGACACGTCTAGTGTAACGCAAGCCTCGCTCCAGGTCCCTGGAGTAAAACTTCTACGTACAGAAGTTCTGATAAGGGAAACGGTAATAAAGTAGATTCAAAGGTTATGTAGAGGTAGTAAGTTGCATCCACTGGGTCCTACTGCAGATGGGTGGAGGGTTAAAAGGAAATGACTTTTGGAAATATCAGAATCCAAATGCACACAGATCTGAGGTTTCATTAATGTTTTATTTCCAATAATAAAAGCAAGATATGTATGCCATCAAATAAAAATCCCTTAAATTGTACTACAAAAGGCAAAAAGGCAGGCAATTTGATTCCAGAGAGAATAACAGACAAACCACGCATTTAATATAAATTAATAACTATTTGTAAAGTTTGCGAATATGAAGATTCGCACTTTAAGAATTTCATTGAGTGATAATGCATATCAAATAACTAAACCCTGAACTATAATAATAATATAATTTTTTTTGTATTTTTCTTTTTTTCACTTGTTCAAAACAACCTTGTATAAACACCGTTCAATGGTTCAATGTTCAGACCGAATTCGCTGGTGATTTGGTATTTGCTCTTCTTCCCAAAACAGCTGCAAGACCTCTGCTGTTATGCAACTCCCAAACATCTGTTTCAGTTTGGTGTAGTGGGCGGCTTTCTAAGTCAAGGCCTGGTGAAGTGTGGCCGGCTTTGCATGCAAGCAAGTTACAGTGCACTGAGAATTGTACTTGTTTGCCCTCTCATGTAAATATAGGCTCACAGTAGGCTGTTTGTGCCATTTTTCAGCAGAGTGACATTATTTCCTAAGCCTCAGATCTAATACCCTGTTGTGGAAAGTTATTGAGTGTGATCCGCCGTGTAAACGTTGTTACCTCATTCTCGCGTTATACAAATAGCCTCCCTCTCGCTACCAGGTGCATCCTGTAGAGACAGAATCAAACGCGACAGATGTTTACTTCGGGAATTTTTTTGTCGAAAAGTTGACGGTATAAATACACAGAGCCATAATGAGCTGAAAGTGTTTACTACTTTAATGGAATGCACTGACTGGTGTTCAGCTCCCAAATAAACTAATTAAAAATATTACTTTTAAATTACATCACAACATCCAAAGTCCAATCCAAACAAATGCATAAATGAGTTACTTAGAAAGTTTTATCAGGTTATATAAATTATATAATCTGTACAAAAAAGCTTCATAGGAATACATTTAAATATAGAATGGAATACAAGAATCATTGTATAAGGCTTCTAAGGTAGTGCAAGGCATAAGGTCAAGCTGCTTCTGACATAAAAGGCAAACAAATACATGACCCATTGTTCAGCTAGGGTTGCATGCAAGTCATAACCACAGACAAGTAAAAAATTCCATTGTACAAACCACATTTTCAGATTCTTTGTGATGTCACAGCAAGATTCATGTTTGTGTATGTACTGACTCATTAACATTTGTAGTCATTATGCACGAAATATCTCATATATCGAATCTTCTTCAATTATTTGGGGTGTTTTACCTCAGTATCCACCCTAGCTGACCTGGCCCAAATCATTTTGATCTTATGATTGAATATGGACTTGTCATACTTCAAACACAATCTTTTCAAAGGTCTCATTGTTTTCCAAAAGCAGTAAACAGCGAATAGTTAAATGAATTTAATGTGCCTCTAAAAAATAAGATTCCCATAAACACACACAGCTATCTCTTCACAGAGCATTTTGCATTCACAATACCAAAGGTCTGTTTATTTGAGGTAAGCCACTACGCTCTTGTTTTTTACACGGGTGTGGGAATGTGATACGTTTACTGCACTCCACCTATAGAAAGAGGATTTGGAAAGCAACACTAGTTACTTTCACACGACCATAAAAGGATGTTGCCTCACAAACACATCTGGGTAGTTCCACCCTAAACTCTGTACTAATCCCAGGGCTGGTGCAAGAGGTCAAATATACCAAGCAGAAGTTGCCCAATGACTCTTGCCCTTCATGGGTGATTGGTTTAAGCACACAGAACACAGTGTTTCTGTTAATTCCTCAGCTTTATTTGTTGTAAATGATAAGTAGGTAAAAATAGCAAGAAAGATCCTGCAACTTTATCTGAGCGGCTTTTATTAAGCTCTCCTCAAAAAGAGACCCTTTGTAAGCGGCTGAAGGAAAGGTGGTCTTATTTAACAGTGCTGGAATTCTTCCTAGACGCATGAGATCTGAGAAAAACAGTGTCGGTCTTTCCCCAGGGGTTTGGAAAACACTGTGAATCGCCGTCTGTGTGAGAGGTTTGCTCCTCTGTGGTACCAGCCTCGCAAGGAATGTGCCTAGAACATCTTATTCTGACCAAGTGGGGCAGAACAAAGGCCACCAGCATGAGGCTGAGGATTTGAGAGGGAAGCCTTGAATTCAGAGTCCTACCACGGGACAAGCACAGCTTGTTTTCTAGCACTGACATGTGTCGTGAGGGAAATTTGAGGCGACATTATTACATAACCTGTATTTTTTTGAAAGGAGCCACGAGTACTTCGAAATTTTCAGACTTGTTTTGCTAAAACTGACTAAAGATAATGACGACAATGTTTAAATAACTCCTATATGGATAAACCGCTCAGAAGTGGGGTATGTGAGAAATCTTTGACCCTGCTATTTATATACCTAACCGTCATACACATCACCAAACAATTAAGCTTGTCACAAAACCCAAACATAATGAATTGAACAGTCCTAATATCACCTACATCAACTTCTGTAAGCATATTTATTTTACCCAGGTACATGCAGTATACCTGGTTACACCCTATGTACTATATAAATATTAACTGCTTAATTGTTATATAGTCACTGTATTATTGCACAGCTATAAAGTTGCATATAAATCCACGTAATTACAGTAGACTTAAATAGATCTTAAATATTTACTATAAAGCAAACCTCAACTTCCTAATCAGCTAAACAGAAGTATAAGATATTAAGATATTACAAACATTACCATAAGAACTGTATGTTAAATTTGCCTGTAATGTGATATACTGTATCTGTGCCAGACAGGTCAACTTGTTTTTCTGCACCTAACGACTGAAAGGATATACCGTAGTATTCTGAGTGGCATGGTTTTGTTCTTAACATTGTAATCTGAACAGCTGAATTTCCGAAGTATTGTTGTTATTGTTGTATAATTTTATTCATGGTGAATGTATGCGAGTAAAGGGATAGGTCGACTTTGGGTCAGATGTCTCACCTGGGATGCGCTACAAAACCAGCTAAAATGAACCCTTCGACCTCTTTATGTCCCCTAGGGAAAGTTTTAACAGTTATAATTTCACATCAGAGGAACAGTGTATGTAGACATGTAAAGGGCAGAAAAACCGGCAACTGTAAGCCTCTATAATTATTGTCCAGTGAGAAATTGTTCTTGTTATGAATGTCTCTCTTTTTAGAGACTTTCACTGAGACCATCAAAGAAAAGCTTAATACAAAAGAATCTTTGTATTCCATTAAATAATATGCACAGGATTTGGCGTTTCATAACTGAAACAAAAAATGAGTTGCAAAACACTGCAGAACAATTATGAAGCGATAACTCATGCAAAATATCAAAGTTGGGTCAGTTCTTGGGAGTGAAGGTGTGTGTCTTCAGGACACCTCATGATTGACAGCGGGCATTTAACCTTCTAACCTAGTCTAAATACATGGCAAAAAAGCAGGAATACATTATATAACTTGGGAAATATCAGCATTTCAATCATGAAATTTGAAACCCCTACTTAATTATCACGTATAAAGCTGTAAGGTGCTTTCCTTGCGCTCACATGCAACGGCATGACTAAATACCAGAGTGTCTGAGTCGAGTGTGACTCTCAGCCAATCAGCACTCAGATCCCCTGGGAGTGATATCAGCATGTCTCCTACCATAAATACTCTCTCCACTCCCACATACAAACCCACCGGCCATCTCAAAGAGACAGGAGGTGTGAAAACACCATCTATCCATCCATCTGTTGGTTTATCGATATATCTATGTTCATCCATCCCTCCCTGCTTCCAATGGATATCTATCTACCTGTCCATCTCTTTGTTCATCTGTCTATCCATCTGCTTGTTCATCTTTTTGTTTATCCATCCATCTATCGAATATAATTACAACTGTGTGTTAATCTATCTGTTCATCCATCCATTAAATATGCATTTATGTATCGATCTGTTCATCCATAAAATAGCCTTTCATCGAATATCCATCTATCTACACATCTATTTGTTTATCTATTCATCATCCATCTGTCTATCCATCGAATATCAATCTATACATCTGTTCATCCATCGAATATCTTTCCATCAAATGTCCACATATCTATCGTTTGGCTTTTAAGGTGGTTTTTTGGTTGATGCTGATGTAATTTCACAAATGTGAGTTAGTATGAGGTCATCTGCCACATCACTCCTTACGATTCACCATTTCATCATATTGCGTGTTAAAAGCAGTCTGGTGGGGGTTTTATTTTGGGAATCATCATCTAAAATCTAGTTTGGCAGATCTCAGATGCTCAAACTAAGAAAAAAAAAAAGGGAAAAACCACTAAGTTTTCTGAGGCTCATTTTTCTTGGATCGCACACAGGTTTGGAAGATCAGTTTTTGAAACACACAGCTCCTCGATTACATTTCATAACAACAGAATAGCTGCTGGAAAAATTCTGGAAACTGGGCTTACCTCACTTATTTACACTGCATTAATGATGCGTGCAACTTAATTGTAAAATTGTGTGTTTTTTGGAATTATGTTTGGAGCCTGTCACGACTGAGGAATAATCAAACTTGTGGATCTGCTTGGTTTGGGAATGCTGAGTCCTACAGGAAACTAAATGCAGTAAACAACACTGGATATTACCTCAAGGGTGGGTATTGTTAAAAGTGAGTGTTTTCAAAACACAACCCGGATGTACATCTCTTCCTCATGACGTCGGTTCAGTCCAGCAACCGAGGCCTTGGAGTACAGTTAGCCTGATCTCTGCACAGGTGAACCATTCTTGCCATTGTCTGTGTAACTCCTAAAATATAAAAAGAGGCCAGCTGGGCCTGCTCTTATGGCTCTTTAGTCATAATCAACATTTGCATCAACAGTAGGATTATGACTTCACCTGCCTGGTCAGTGCTTGCATGTTATAGTTTGTGTCCTAAATGAGAACAATATTAAATGTTTTGATCTGGTTGCTAGGTGTGAGTGCTGTACGTACAAATCGCTCATGATATTCCCACCACGACTGTGTATGTTGATTTAGCAGGCACTGAGAAAGTTATTTCTGATCACACAAACCATTCAGTTTTTCCTGCCTCAGGAAACTCAGGATTCATAAGCTTCCAGGCTAGATACTATTTAAGGACACTTTGCCCCGTGACGTGGGCAGAAGTGTGTGATCTCTCATACTGTATATGCAAAGAAATTTATGGTTTTGTTTTTACCAGAAAACAAATTATATAACAGAAAAAAGCAATGCATCCATTTCTAATAAATTAATCTGCAGTTGAGTGCAGTAGCACAATGCTTGCTTGTTTCATCTCAAGGAGTATATTTACAGATGGTAAAAAACATGAGTTGTCACTGTTGAGAAATCATTAAGTTTTTTGGGGAACAAAGAACTACTTTGAAGATACTTTCTAATGTAAAACATATCTGGGTTGCTCAATACTGGTTCATGTTATTACAATGAATAGGGAGAGAAGCTTTGAAAGCTTGAAGTAAAATCACCATAAAGGTATCATAAAGTAGTCCATATGAGTCATTCAACTGTATATATTCCAAAACTCTCGAGTCACGAAGTTCTGTGTGAGAAATAGGCCAAAACGTGGGCTGTAACTCCGTGATAATCTTCCCCTTCAGCAAGATACTGGAATCAGCTTATTGAGTCAATGATTTGAACTTGAGAACCTAGAACTAGATTCACAAACGAATCAATCAGATGAACTGGACAAAGTGATTCAATGAACAAGTCAGAACTAGGGCAGATACAATATAAATACTATCAGTCAGGTCTCATTGTTAACACTTAGCGGTTAGTATGAAACATTTAAAGGTTGATTGATGCTGAAATGTATAATTTGGGCATGCTAAAACGTCTTAAATGTAAATATTGTTTTGTATGTACTTCAAACTTTTTCGTAATAAATCATTCAAATCTTTAGATCCCTGATCCTAACCTAAACAATACAATTTTATATAGACTATGAAAATATATGCAAGGTGCAGGAAAATTACGTACATACATCAATTATGTACAGTTTCAGTGTAAAAGAAAATAAATATGTGTAGTGGAACCACATTTGACAAATCACATTGACAACATATAAAGGACACTTGTCTTTTTAGAACTTCAAGGTCCCAGTCTTCAAAAACGTTTTAATTTTATACCAAAAAGAGAGACAAAACAATTCTTCAGAAAATCTTCCTTCAAAAGATTTTGCAACAACAGGAGGGTGAGTCCTTTAATGTGTTACTCCAGAGGGCAAGGCCTGCACTCATTTCTAAAGGACTAAGTAAATCTTCTTAGAATTATTTGCCTTAGTGTGGAAAGTGAGAACACATAACACACATTATCAAGAGAGGATTAGTTCTATCTTATTTAATACAACATGGTATAAGCTTGTCTGCACATCTAAGACATTTGCAGTCTGAGGCGAGAGAACATGCTAATCAGACATTGATGTTTCAGACAGTTATATAACGCGCCATCATTTTGTCCATGTCTACAGAAATAAAGAAGGCATTAGTGTAATGGACACAATTAAGCCTACCTTGGCAAGGTACAGACTTCAACTCAGCTTGAGCTTAACCTGCTGTCTGTGTGCTCAGGTCTCTTAGTTTTTAAAACAAGGTGCAGCTTTTTCCTAGTTATGAAATTTCAAAATAGTTACCACAGTGTTCCCAAATGTACTCTAGCCAAAGAACTGCACAGAAGTCTCCAGATTAATGTGTTGACAATGTTTTAGAATATTTTACTAACAAATGTCAAACAGTGTTTCATGTCAAAATTGATCATTTGGTTTTGATTTGAAACACTTTATTTAGATGGTCTTCTTTAGACATTTGGTTGTGTATTTTAAAGCGACCTATGAGAGATATCTGCATTTACACTTGGAAAAAAAACTCCTAACAGTGTAAAATAAGCCCAATGCTGTAGAAAAACCACGGACTTGGCAACACTGCACCCGAGTTAACATCATTTGCTGCAGTCACTTTTTTCATCAGACTGATTTATATCAGATGTATTGCTACATACTGTATGAAAACCAATCTGAGAATATCAGAATCCATGCAGCTTTTTCCTGCTCACACTTGTTACATGTAATGTAAATGTAGCCAAATAGGTAAAAATGATAGCCTAAAATGATAGTTTACTCAAAAATAATAATTCTGCCATTAAAGGCATAGTTTTATTAAATATTAATTCTTTATTTTTTTATTTTAGTTTTATTAAGTATTAAATCATATTTTTATTAATTCATTTACTTATTTATCTGCTTTCCCCCAGGGCCCCCAAGATGTAGGTGACTCAAACCGTTGCAGTCTGTCAGTATAATGCAAGTCAATGGCAACCAAACATTCTCTGAAAGTCAAAAAAACATAGATGAAACCAAACTTAACCCCGCGGCTCATGGAGATACTTTGAGATAGATGTTAAGAATTTTTACCTCATACACCATGATCTCCAACTCTCCTGATCTCACTCACAACACAAGATATCTATATATACATGCCTCATTAATGACTGTTTCTATGGGCTCCAATACGTATCGTGTCAGATGTTGTGAATGAGATGGAGATTGTGGTGTATAAGTATAAAAAATTATATAAATACTGTTCATTCAGGTCTTGTGTGTTTGGAACGACATGAGGGTGAGTAATTAATGATAGCATTTACCCCTTTAACCCTAACCAGTCTACTAATATTTGAATATTCTAATACTAATAGTTTGTTGTTGTGTAGTTGCAAAGGTACTTATAGTCAAGAGAACCTCTGAAGGGGACCATCAAAAGTGGGGAAAAAATACAAATAAATCAATGCATGAATGCTTGTTATTAATGAATGAATGAATAAATGTAAAATTTTATGTAATGTAATGTTTTAGCTGAGTGGTGATCTTATCATCTCATCTGGGCTCTGCCAAATACTAGCCTATCAGTTTTACTTCCTGTTTACACCTTCAGGAGACGAAACGCTTCCAACAGAGCAGCAGTGGGAAATTTACTGCATTCCTTCTGTCAAGTAAAGGGGCTGCAACTTCTGCAATTCTAATCATTAAAGTCTCCATGGTAAAGTGTAGCAATCTCAGTTCAACATGACACAATGAAGATAAATTACCATTGAAAAAGGTTACGAGTATTAAATTGAAGTCCTTAAACCCTTGAAATAAGCTGTTTTTGAATGCAAACACCAACATCCAGCTTGTTTTTGCTTTTTTGTTTTGATGGCTTCCTGTACATTTCTGTTTGCTTCTTCATATAATTTGACACAGTAATTATTACCCACTTGTCTCATATGCTCAAAACACAACATTTTTCAACCGACTGAGGAAAAACACAGAGTCCTCTAGAGAGTTTTACAACTCCCCTGTGGTTAAGGAAAGGCAGTGCTTCACACAAACATGCTAGAGATTATTAGTGTGCTGCAAGCCTCAGACACACAACACTACCATCAAACACATGCACGCTTCATATTCAGGATGCAAGACTCTCAGACTTTGCACAGACAATAACATGAACACTGGATTATTTACTTTTTTATATAATGCATTCATTCCCTTGTTTATTGACAGCAGATGGAGAAATGTCCTAGTTCACAAACTGCTCAACACACGCCTTTCCTGTACGCATGATAAATACATTCATATCTCATCAACACAGATGAAAACAGTTAAACTGCATAAGACCTAAACTGCGGGGAAGACACTAAAAACAATCCAACCATGAGAGATCTGTGTGAAAGACGTTTGTGGAAAGCATACACTTCCAATACAATCTAAAAGGGTGAAAGGAGAAGTCACGGGAGAAGAATGGTTGAGTAAATTGCAATTGTTTTTTTTTTACGAAAAAAAAAAAAAGTATTCTCTTAGCGTCACAAAATTGAAGTTGATCCACTGATGTCACATGGACTGTTTTACAGATGTTTTTACCATGCTTCTGGATCTGGGATCATTTCAGTTGTATTGCTGTTTATGGAGGCTCTCTGATCTTATCAAAAAGGTCTTATGGGTTCGGAACATGAAGGTGAATAATTAATGACAGAATTTTGAACTAACCCTTTAAACTGCAACACATACAGTTGTGTGACATTAAAATGGATTCAGCAGCTGAAGGAAATAACGCCGTGTCTGAGGTATTCATGTGTTGCCTTTTTGACAGGTAGAAATGTCCAAACATTTTAGTCACACTTTAGTTCGCCGTTTAATGTTTGACAGATTTAGCAGACTTTAATTTTGGTGAAACATCAACTTCAACTGAATTCAGGAAGTCGCTGGCAGAACACCTGGACATAATAAAATTACAGCCTCGCTCCTTCCCAGATTTTTCACACTTGAGCAACAACATGAGTAATGACACATAAGCCAAAAAATAAATAAACAGAAATATTACCATGCCTGAAATAAAGCAAAGGGATTTGGGGTCTTTATTTACAACCATAAATGAAATTAACTAACTAAAAAAAGCTGTTACATAAGCATAAAGGTGAATTTAGGGTTGGATTAGTAAATTTTTTTCAACCAAAAAAAACAAAACAATTACAAAACTGTTAAAATATATAACTGTTATATATAAGCTCAGTGATGAAAGAAACTACATGTTTAGTAATATGTTTGCAGCTTTTCAAAACATGTAAACAAATGCATTGTAATCTACTTCACATCTACAAATGTCATGCAGCAAACACACCAACACAGAACTGTTAACAAAACCTGTATTTCAAACTGAAATCTTTACGTAGCAATATGTAAAAAAAAAAAAAAAAAATAGACCCGTGGCATAAATTTAAAAAAAAGTACAGTATAGGAGGTTTCTACATCCTCTAATGCACTTAACTTCTACAAAGCTGTTGCTAATGCTGTTGCACTCAAACCAACACTATGAAAAAAGATTATGGCCTGACATCACTTTGAACATGCAGATTGAAAAGTTTACTGAAAGCTTTAAAAGTAAAAATACACACTTTGGCACCCCCACCACAGCTTGGAAAGGCTGTTTAAATACAACAGATTTTAATATTTACTTTATGGTTGTATGGTTTGCTGCAAAAAGTTACAAGCGTTGATTTTGCAGCTCAGTACCACACGTATTTTGTGGTTTTTAAAAGTTTATTTGATTTTTAGCATGTGCACTGTATTGAGTGAAAACATGTTACTCTGCAAATTTCTTCTTGATGATGAAGTTTATAGCTAGAGACTTAAATACAGTGAGATTGTTGAAGTGTCAGCAGTGGAAAATAACAGTTTCAGCTGAAATTAAAATGACGACACACAAGGGATCTGACCTTTCAAATTAGTACACAGGCTTCTCATCGAAGTACAAACCTCCACCCTGCATGCATTTTGCCATCCACAGCCTGCATCATTAAATAGGAATTTCTGACCCTGTGCAACCCAAACAACTCTAATGTGTTTCTAAGCGGTTGCCCTGTTCGGCACCCTTGCCTGCTAAGACGTTCTGATCTTTTTAATTTAATGGGGTAGTTTTATTTATATGCACAAAGATTTATCTCTCTGTCCTCAAACCAAAAATGACCTGATACAGCACTAATGCCTAATTATTAACCATTATTAATTGTTTTTATTTTTTATAGCTCATCATCCACTTTTATGCTAGTTGGAGGTGCTCCAGTGTTGGCGCATTGAATATTCTGCACACTTCTAATTTAAACCAGCAATTTGGCAGCCAACGCTGAAAGAATGCATCCAGATAAAATTAGAAAACAAACTATGCTCAGGCCTACCGAGGATTCACACTCTCCTTCAAGAAGATGATACATTTCAGCTTTCACTATGCTGGACAAGCAGAAAGTGTTTTTACACTGGGGAGCACAATTGGTTCTTATTAAAAAGTTAGAAAAGAGCACAGAGGTTCAGTGTAAATCACCAGCTAGCTGATAGGAAAGGGATGGAATGCTGATGAGTAGAGGACCTAGATCAGAAAGAGCTGTGTTAGTAATTCACAAGTGCTCTTGGTGGGACTGCAGATGCAAAACACATTACAGGTTTTTTTATATAAGTTTCAGTTTGTTTGCTTGTTTGTTTAATTGGCTATTGCTATTTTTAACATGTTCTGTCTATAGTTTTGTATTTTGTATGTTATTGTCAGTACTAAATAAATGCTAAAACTAAATACTAAATATTCGTAAGAGATGTACGATTATCATTGGCCGGTATGTTTGCGTATTTTGTCAGTAAAGCCGAAATTAGATTAATTAGATTCTTCTAATATGAGTCTACAATAAATTAATGTAATATACACTGTTAAAAAATGACTGATTTTAATGGTAAAAACTGTTGTTAATGTTGCAGTAAAAAACGCTTAAATGGATAATGGTATGTTTCTGTCCTTTTTCTTTGAAATAACTGTTTCTTCTTAGTTTTTTTTCTTATCAGTTATGTTTATTAGGGTTGTATGTTACAACGTAATGTTGTTAATTGGATGTTTATTGCATATTTCATTTTAATGAGTCACCATGATGGTGTTTAGTGTTTGTGTGAATGACTCTGAGCCCCTTCTATATATCTTCATATTTAAAAGCTGCTTGTGATAAGCTTTAGTTCATCATGTGACTTTCCCACCACCACCTGCATTTGGTGCTTATAAGTGAATTTCAGATGTATGAATCCGATTACAGTACTTTAAAATATTGGTATATTAACATTAAATTAGTTAATGAAATTACGGTATTTAACTGTAAATAAGTTAAAACCGCAAAACCTAAAATGTTGTTACAGTATTTTTTTTATGGTCACATTTCGGCTGCTGTTTTTTTACAGGAAATCCTACAGATTTGTTTTGTTGTTTTTTTATTCCAAAAATACTGAGCTTCTGAGTTTCATTGAAGTTCTACTGAAAACATTTTAAAAGATCTTTCGAGCTACAGATAATCTTATTTAATGTGTACTAAAATAAACATGCTTGGTGGTGCTTTGTGCGTTCCAGCACAGTCAGAGTTCTTTGCATAAGAGAGACACATGAGAGCACATGACATTAGAGGGGAGGTGTAAACACATGCATGCAGCACAGGATTAGAGTATCAGCCCTCCCCCTCTCTCTACCCAGCACCAAAAGTCCAGTTTCTCCAAGTGAAGCTGCAAAACATTAAGTCCGGCTATTAACAGCTACTGCACAGCCGACACCAAAGCCAGTAACAAATTCAAATGCTGCATTGATTCATCAGCAGTGCAAAATGACAGCTGCGTGCACATTTATGCATGTGAGCAGACTCGTGCGGTACATTCTGTCCTAGTTGGAGAGTCGCCCGCACTCCCTCTCTAAATCCGCTTTGTGTCCAAGGAACTCTATCACACGGATCATGTGCAGAGAACTCCCACTGTTTTGAATGAGTGATGAAGTGCAAGCCACTTCTAAACTAAGCAAACGAAATGAGTTTTATAGCATCAATAAATTCCCAGAAACGCATGGACAAAAGTCCCTGAATTCATCACTCTTTAAACATCATCCCAAGGACAGTTTCCATTGGCAATTGTTGGAGTATTTGTCGAGAGGGGCAGATTTTGTTGATCTTGTCTCTTGCCCCTTGAGAGAGAGGAAACACGTATTGACTTTTTTTTAAAGTGCAGCCCAGAACATTTAGCTGACTTTGTCTCCCTGTTACTTCCACAATCCTTTCAAAGCTTAAATGAGACATAGGCCTTTGTAATGTACACAAATTGTCAGGAAGAATAACCACCATCAAAGAAGAACAATAGTGTGACAGCCTAACATAAGTCTCGGAAATGAAAGAGAGAAAGGACATGGCAAGGTTTCCTTTGAGGAAAATGGCTGCAGGGCAAAGTGCCCACAATGAAAAGAGGCCAGACAAAACAACCTGCCCTGTATAACACATTTGTTACAATGGAGCTGCTGGCAGAGCAGAAGCTCCCAGTCTTATTCCTGTCACAACGTGCTTCCTAGCTTTCATCCAAGACCAAAACACTGGAGAGGTTTGTTTCCATAGATCGGAGTAGTTCTGGAAATGGTTTGGGGTTAATGCGCTCGGGCACAGTCATGAAACTACTCTTGGCTAAAACTACAAAAAAAAGAAGGTTATTCTGACTTCAAATCTGGACTGGACTACATTAAAATACAGATTAAGCCGATTAGCGTGTTTGGCACTCGGTAAGACAAGATGGCAGTGGATGAATAGATTTCTGTTACGGTCACAAAAATATAGCCATTTTAAGCCAACAGTCTGCAGCGGTTGTCTGCAGCGTTTTCATGTTTTTGGTTGTAAATGGATCTTTAGGATCTTTTAAAAAAATCTGTTTTTAATCACATACATCGTTCGATTTGTTTTTATATATTTTTTTTTTATTTTTAGTATTATAGTATTTTTAAATTATAGTATAAAATATACATTTAAAAGTTATTATTATTTTTACATTGTCATTTTACTATTATTATAAATTTAATATGGCGTGGAGATCATCTTAAAGTTACATTATATATTATAGTAAAACATTAATATATATTTTTAATAATATTTAATATTTTTAGATTGTGCAATACCGTATTTATAAAATGCGCCATAAAATGCATCACTGTATCTTAAAATTGTGGTAAACATCACACTAGATGGTGAAAAACAGCAGCATGCAGCAATAATGGTATTTTTTTGTGTACACAAAACAAGACAAAACAAACAAACAAAATGTAAATAAAACAAAACAAAAACAAAACAGGACAATATATGGACTTAAAAGCCACATTTTTGACATTCAGTGATTTACTCATCTACCAAAATAATATGTGCATTCTGAGGATTTTCACAGGATCAGTGTTGTGGCTTGTTACTCAAAAAAGTAATATATTACATATTACATATTACTCTCAAAAATAGTAGTGCCCTACATTACTTTATTACTCCCTGGAGAAAGTAACTAGT
>JAUCMT010000026.1:13934416-13951459 GCA_032357475.1 Enteromius thamalakanensis
AATAAAATAAAATAAAATAAAATAAAATAAAATAAAATAAAATAAAATAAAATAAAATAAAATAAAATAAAATGTTATGCAAGCTTTTACGCTCACAGTCAAAACAAAACCACTTAATGCCCACACATTTATTTTTTTGGTCTTTACCTCAAATTGTTTGCCCTGCTTTTTAGGGGAGTTTTAAAACCATTACACGCCTCTGGTTTGTACCTTCACAGAATTCAATCTGATCTGACATGATATAACAAAGACCTGAATTCCTCTTTAGTGCTAACTACCCCTTAAAACAGGAAGTTCATTACACAAGGAGACGGTATTGATTCAATGCACCATTGGTTGCCAAGGTGTAAACAACACAGTTAGGTCAGTGTTGTCATCGGTTGCCTGGTAACACATCGCCATCTCATTTAGCGAGTGTTGTGACTCAAAATACATCACAATAGACAACTATGATATGAGGAAATGATGAAAGTGTACATGATGAAATCTGTTGAATGCACAAACAGGTTTATTTACTGTTGTTTTGTGTAGTATTATTGCTTTGAAAACAGCACTTCTGTCTCTTTGTGAACTCTGACATGCAGTGCTTAGTTTAAATTGACTGTTACAAGACCTTTAACACAACACTTACACAGGTGGGTGAACACGCCAAACTCCATTTGCTCTACACAACCCGCACATGTCTTCAAGTATCTGTGTGCAGCAGCATTTGCTCCTCTCTTATTCTGGAAAAACAAGTCTGCTGTGACACAGATATCATTCAGATAAGACTTCCGGCTTGAAGTGCAAGGCCATATGCTACAGGATTTTCTGGAGTGGCTCTCTGGCCCTGATATGTTCCCTGTAACCAAAATTTATTTCATTAAAGGGAGTTTTTAAGGAAAGGCAGTCCATATTTCCTGCAGATATTGTTACAATAGGTATTCTGAGGTAACAGTTCATTCAGAATACTTTGAGGCTTCTGCATGAATGCTTTCAAGTTCGGTTGCTCACCGTAACCCACCGCATGAGGTGTATAGAGCGCAGCACATAATGGTATGTATCTCAACAGGCCAGTTCAGCTTCCCAGGTTTGCCACTGTACTAACAGGCCTTATGTGTGGATGATAGCACGTCTTTTGTCGTGAAAGGTATAAGATGACCCAGTGGGTCTTACCGTGTTGCCAGTACCTTGTACTGCTCTGGCTTCAACTGGTGTTCTACTGCAGCACTGGCCCACTGGCAGATTTCAAACCCACCAGAGGACAAATGGCTAAGCATCCTATTGATGAGGTTATGGGCCTTCTCTTGGAAGTCAAGACTCTGCAAACAGTTATCAATGTAGAATTCCTGTTCTACGGACCTTCGCATGTCATTGTAGCCTATATGTGGCACAAAAAGGAATGCAGGTAGTCCCAACCTGCCAGCCTTTTTGTTCTTTGTCCCTCCTCATGTCCCTCCAGAGGAAGCGTAACAGTGGGCGATCTTCAGGCAAAAGTCTGATCTGGTGGAACATTGCTTTAGTGTCTCCACTGATAGCAACCGTGTGCTCACGAAACCGGAGTAAAACACCAAGAAAGGAAGGACCCAGGATGGGACCAGGAAGAAGTTGATCATTCAGTGCTTGTCCTCGGTACTGATATGAACAACTGAAAACAAGCCTTGCTTTTTTGTTGTGGTGGACTTAGTGATGAGGGAGGTACCATGACTCAGTAGAAAAATCTACAAACTCAGGAGTCAGTCTTAATCACATAGCCTGCAGTTCCCAACTTCTGGATCTCTTGACAATAGTTCATGGCCTGTTCAGTTTCATTTACGATTCTTCGCTCTGTACTTCAAAGCAGCGAGAGACAAGCTGATCTGGGTGCTTTTAGACAAGGACTGTCCTTCCTTCTAAAAAGTGGTTTGGTATGTCTCATGATGCCATTTACATTCACCATTACGGTGCGCTGCTCAAGCAATTCAAATGCTTGCTGATCAAGCTTAGATCGGGTGGCTGCTTTCTCACTGATATAAGGCAAAGTGTCTGAAGAACAGGCTGAGTAAGGGATGAGCAAATCTGGAAAGTCAGAAATAATCAGTAGTACTACCCTCACTTTGTCAATTGCTGGAATTGGCAGCCCCTGCAAATGTCTGTACTTCTTTATCAGTACTTTGTGTGTAATGTGTAATGCTTTCGAACGTTTAATCGCTAAATACAATTAAATTAAAATATATGCATAAAATGTATTTAGCTACACTTTAAAGTGCTTTTTTGAGGCAATTAAAAAGAACTACATCTTTATATAGTTTATGATACCCTTTTTGTATTAGATATTGTTATAATGTACTGTACTGACAAGACTTTCAAAAATGTGGTAAACATGAATGTCGTCTAAAACCAAAACGTACCAATACAGTAATAACCATTACATTATCATACTGGTAAATGTATTATTATATCACATATTTAATATAATTACAAATTTGGAATTTAGTTGATTTGTACGTTAGTCAAGCACATCAAAACAAGAGGAGCTCTACACTGGAAAAAAATATGAATTCAGTTTATTTATTTAAACTAAAAAAATAAGCATGATTTAAAATGATGATTTCTAAGGAAAAAATCCAATTTGACATTATTACGAAGTGCACTTCTTAAATCTTAAAAAGTGTCCTTTTATTTCACTAGTATTATATCTGAATGCATTTTTAAAAAGTACACTACATTCAATACAATTAAGTGTACTTCTTTTTCAAAAGAGACAGATTTCAGGGGCTAACAATGCTCATTGCTCCTTTTTGTTTTG
Organism: Enteromius thamalakanensis; assembly: GCA_032357475.1. Classification (NCBI taxonomy): domain Eukaryota; kingdom Metazoa; phylum Chordata; class Actinopteri; order Cypriniformes; family Cyprinidae; genus Enteromius; species Enteromius thamalakanensis. The sequence continues at coordinate 13,937,184 of JAUCMT010000026.1, forward strand.
CACCAAAAGAAAATGCAGAATTATTTTCTAGATGATCATTCCAGGTGCATTTTGCATATCATGCTGAATAAACTTTGTCAAAGTATGGACAAATAATGGACACGCAAGACATTTTTGAGATGTTCCCATGTTTGGTGGATCACTCCCACCTGCCTTCTCAAAAACCCACACATGCTTGACCTTCACACATCGTAGTGACTAGACAGAAGCTGGAATATGACTACCCTTGGGAAAATAGTAAATATACACTCCTCTTCAAGAGAACTGCTGCTTCAAGGAATTTTCTTTCATTCCAGCAGGAGATCTCCACCCAGTGATCAAATGAGTCAGCCAAGACAATATAACCAAAACTCTCATAATCAACATCGGAAAAGAGAATATGAGGTTAATAAATGAGTTTTTTGGAAGCATTGTACAACATCTAACATGCATCTGTACGTGACATCCATGTCTGTGTCCTGTACTGTACATGTGCAGGGGACTTTTATATAGTAAATGTTCCATGTCGGTTTGTATGCATTCTATTGTTTGCATTGCACCAGATTGCTGATCACTGACGCCACTCCTGTCTCGTCTGCCGCTTTGTGCTTTGCAAAACAGTATTTTTTTCAATTCATTACCCTTGTCTTCTAGTTGTTCTTACCTGTCAGAATGAGGCAGCAACCCGACCCCTGAGACTACACCTAAGGCACATATGCAAGAAGACACGTGATATGTCTCTTCACACTCCATAACCAGACCCAATTCACAGGCTTTTTAAGACTGTCTCAGTAGAAGCTAAACATGCAGTACATGCATGGTCTTGACAGTGTCTAGGGGCTTTTTTCACACCACAAGTGTGAGCAGTGTTTATTTTGGTGCCCATTTTAACAGGTTACAGCACTCGCGCCCATACACACCAGCCGAGAAACGCTGATCAGTTGGAGTGTAGGAGTTTCGCTGCAATCAACAGAAAAAAATGCACTATAAACGTATTTATCTTTTGCAGTATGGTCTTTAAAGAAGCAATGTAAGGTAGTGGAGTGAATTACTCAGCTGTTAATGAAAGTTACAAGCAGTGACAGACACGAAAATTACTTTCTATTTGACCGATTCTTTTATGCTAGTCTGTGCAGAGTGAAACAGGGCTGAAAAATCTGCTTAGTTCTTACAAAGTTACCAACAACAGATTTGTTCCATTCACTTCTGTGTGTCTTCTGTTTTGATTAGTTTGTTTGTTTTTCTTTACTTTGATTTTTTTATTTATTTATTTTTTATTGTTGACTGAATTTTTTTGAATGTTTTATTTCATTTAGTATGTGCTTCTTTAAATTTATTTATGTATTATTTGTTTTTTAACAAGTCTCTTTTTTTAACAATTCTCAGAAATTGTGATTTATTTATTTTTTTGTCGTCCTTGTCTTGCATTCCAATTAATCTCAATCAAACTGCAATTGCGTTATTTTGACAAGGCTGAAAAATAACAAAAAAACAGCTAACAAAACAAAACACAGTAAAACATGATAACAAACTAAAAAACACATGGGCACATCTTAATCAATAAAATAAAATTGAATATGACAACTCTAAATGTGAATATTATAGTTGAAAGCTAAAATTAATTTTTAGCTATTTTAATATTTTATTTAATATTTAATTTTGAATATTTTAATGAATGAACGGAGAGGCAATTGCAAACAAAAAAAGTTACATTATAACTTTCAAATTTGACACTTTTTGTGTCGCAGTGCATTTCAAAATGCATCTTTGTTTCATTTAAACTATTTTTTTTTGAGGCAAACAAATGCTTCACTAGCAAAGTGACCCCTGTCCAACAAGTTAATGCATTATTTCAGCTGTTGCTTTATTTTTTTGGAGCCTGTTATCTTTAAGGCATTACGCAAACTGCTGGTCTCACAGCTGCTAACCTTTAACATCTCAAACTCATTAGAACTATTATAAAGCTGTGGTAATCGACTAAATAAGGGAATCGATTAAAGTGTGCATTGACAGCTTTTTTTCTGATTTAGTTTGATCCACTAATATTAGCAGTCAAGTAAAAAATAAAAACAAAAATAGGAAATTAGTGGCAAAGACAGATAGCACGTATCATTTCATTGTGTTGAAAAACGGAAATGGACCTGTTACACATTGTCACAGCGGCTATTTAACATTAACAAACATGCAAACTTCAAACAAAGAGTGAGAAAACATTGTCATGTCCTTGAAAGGCCAAAGTCATCCATTTGTCAACCGAGAGAGACATGACAGCGAGGATAAACACGCCAGCTCCGGTTTGCGGACTTCTTGTCATTAACCATTAATCAAAGTAGTCTGGAAGAACACATGCCAGCTTTTCTTACCCTCAGAGCTCACAGATACACCTCAGGTAAAGAGGACACCATTCTCAAATGATTGCACGCCATATAAGGCAATGCGACAACGTCACCTGGCAGGATTCCTGGACTAATTAACGATTGCGACTTAGCACTTCCTGTAAACAACCTGAGGGTCAAACAGTTCGGCAAAGTAACGTGACTGGGTTTTTTACAGCATAAAATATGACTGTAATGTGACAATACTGTGAATACCACACATCATGTGAATTTGAGGAAATATTAAGCATTTACAGGAAAACAGGGTGCTTTCCTTTAAGAGAAAGTCTCTTTCATTTTTGGATGCAGCATAAAACAAAGAAAAGTTGATATACATTACCTTGTATACTAAAGAGGATATTTCTACATTCATTCACTACATCACATGTAGTCATATAACAGTTTTGTGTGAAATAACTGGTATCATTCATTGTATGGAAAAGGGCAGCTTGAACCAATTTTATGTTTGATTTTTCACAGATTTTTGTTTTTGTTCGACCCATTTCCTTATTATAACATTAGCCCACATATTTAGTCATTTCTGGTAAAGAGGCTCACCAAACAAAGCGAGCTTTGATTTAAGGCTTTATTTAACCAAACAAATGTTTCTAACATCAGGATAACAAAGTCCAGAGGATGCGGTGGATAAACAGGACTAAGATTTCTAAACTCAGGGTTTGTCATGGACTAATTTCTTTCCATACACAGCTCATGATGTGGGTGGACAACACTAACAACCCTGGCTATAAACACCCTAGAGAAAGCAGATATGTGGCGTCACTGTGTTACGTAGCTCACGGCAGATTGCATGGGATAGGCTGTCTACAATTAGCCTGTCAGAAAGATCTGAAAAGAATATTGACCATGGGTGGAAAAGTCTCACTTAGCCCAGGAAGAGCGTTAGACATCAATAAAGATGCTTTTATTATCCTGAATCGGGCAACCGAAATCTGTCATTGCAAAGTCTTTGGAACATTTCAAGATTAGGTTTCATTGAAAGCGGCAGGAACTTAGGTCAGCTTTCAGTGCAGCGCGACAGGGTAGGCTACCATGAATAAAAGTTTCCTAAATGGCGCGATTATGTCAGATACTTTTTTTTATTTGTAATCTCTGTAGGCAAGGGGACGGTTTCCATGGAAATGCAAAGTAGCTGTAAACACAGACATGGGGAAGTGAAGCAGGAAGTGGCTGACCCTGATGACGCAGTTGCTGTCTTTCGAGAGGACGGGCATGCAAATTTGACACGTTTCTAGCATGTGCTTTTCAGTGCATGTAAATTTTGCAAGTGCACAAAACTAAATGGTGAAAGATGGCACTAATATGAAGTATTTTAGAAATGCATGTTTTTTTTTGGTGGTTGGACGTAAGTTATCGCTATCACGAACATTACTTTAATGATCCCGCGCAAAAAATGGTATTTCCCCTTCATTAAAAGCACATGCATGTCAATGTGTTTCAGTCCACTCCACCCTCAGCTCAGTTTCCTCTGTCAAAACCACAGCAAGACATACGTTTGTGCATCAGCCGTTACTATCGCAGTCATTGGCTGTTAGGGTAACACGAGTCACAGAGATCGGTAAAGATTACTGGCTGCCCAAGATGTCATACCACCACTCCCCACACCCACATTACCACTGCCAACTAAAAGTAAAACATTATGTCATACTTCTGTAAGAGATATTTTAGACGTTATTGCCTGATGTGTTTTCAGTGGGATGCTGAAACAGCAAATTCATTCATTTTTTTTTTTACACCAGCCACTCACAATGCCCCATTTAACGGCCTTCCTGGGCAGGCCTCCCAGTGAATCCGGCTAAATAAACAGGTGAGGCGTATGATTTCTAAATTTGGTCAATCTTTAAACTTATTTTGCACTTCTACCCATGAGTCACTTTCCTGCATTTCTTTACTTAGCCCTCACAGTTAATGGGCCTTAAATTTAGATAAAGGGCTTTGTAAAACAACATGTTTGTCAACAAGGAAGGCTACTTGTTTTTCTGTTATTAGAACAATTTATTATGCATGTTTTTAAAAACAATAATTATTCATTCTGAATTATTATTTCTAATAATTCAAATTAAACATGCAAACAACTAATCTATAGATAGACTAATAATAAAACATTACATTTGTTTATAAATATATTATTTATTAAAAATATAAAATAAATATTAATTATAATAATAACTGTCATCATCAACATCATAATCTTCCAGAATTTAGTGGTTCACCTAGCAGTTTAAAATCACAAATGTATAATGTTGTTGTTATTATTTGAATATTCTTACCATTATTATACTTATATAGCATTAAATATTACAATAAATAAATAAATACATTTATTTATGATAAATATTATATTACTGATAATATAATGTAAATAGAAAAACATGCAATTTGTAATAAATATAACTACTATAATAATAATAATAATAATAATAATTACATATATATATATATGAAAATATTAGTAGTAGTAGTAGTAGTTCTTGTTGTTGTATTTGAAAAAAAAAAAAGATGATATACATAGTGCAAAAAACAAATACTAACAACAAGAGTAAATTAATTATCTGAAAAACTTGGTAAATACACTGAGTAAAAATGATCATTGTTGTGTTGTTGGTATAGCTCATATACTGTGCTCCCTCCAAGCCCCTTTTCACAGTTACAAAAACAGTTGAAAACCAGTTGTGTCTGGTTCTTCCCTGTTCCCTCTAGTACTCTCAAGGGAAACCGAAATCAGCAAATCAAGTCGAGATGAGTCAGAGCTCTGCTACCAAGGTCTTTGTTTCCCAATGAGAAAAACATACATGGCGAAGAACTCAGCGCTGCCTGTTTTTGTAGACAGGGAACCCCTCATTATATGTGGAAAGGGCCACGTCATGTCTTTTGCTCTCGGGCTGACGCTTGGCCCTCTTCCCACAAGATTGTTCAAGGACCTCAAAACAAAACAGAAAACACTCAACCACAGTAAAAATTTCCATGTGATCCAGCTGAATGCAAGAATAGCACAAGCTATAATTAGACAAGTAAATTTATATGTAACGTTTTTTGTTTTCCCCCAATTAAAGCATGTTTAAGATAGGAACAACTCTCTGCACACTGAAACTGCAAAGTTGTGAGCCGCCTTCTGCATACAAATATAACCACAATTTTTTTTTAGGTGAGATTTATCCAATATAAATATATATATATATATATATATATATATATATTGTTTTTTTTATTTCACAATATTTGGCCTGAGACAACTATTTTACAATCTGCAATCTTGGGATGCAAAAAAAAAATAAACACCTGAGAAAATGGCTTTTTAAAGTTGTCCAAGGTCTTAGCACTGCGTAAGTGTTTATATATTTACAGTAGGAAATTTATTAAATATCTATATGGAACATTATCTTTACTTAATGTCCTAATGATTTTTGGCAAGAAAAGAAAAATATAGATAATTTTGCCCCATACAATGCACTTTTGGTTATTGCTACAAATATACCACAGCGAATAAGCTAATGAGCGAACAAAGAAATGAAAAAGGCATTTTTTAGGTCACACAAACAAAGAAATGTTGTCATTGAGGTTAACTATGGCAGTCTAAGAAACCTGACTGGCAACTCAGCATATCAGACTATGCAAGGCATCACAGTCAGCAAAATAAATCTGTCAGGAAAACATTTACAATATGTGTAACAGCCAGCTCTGAAACAATAGACTGTCTAACGCTACAAATTAATGGGAACTATTCAAGCTATGACACATTCAATCGCTTTTCACTGTTTTGGGTCAGAAGTTCAAAATTTAGCCGAGGCTTTCTGAAAAAATCTCCAGAAGCCGCTGACCCTGACAGTGACCTGTGGCTTCACACGAATGCTACAGACGCTAACTCGGAGGATAACAGGAGATTACTGTTACAGTAAGCCAATTAAGCACCTCAATGAAAACCAGGAGATTGTAGGGTCGGTGTGGTTTTATTTAGAAGCTCAGTAGCTATAGGTCAGACAACTAACATCTTGCAGACATATTAACCTTTCAGAAGCATTTACGTCCTTATCCGAGCGCTAACCTATTTTCAGACGTCTGGTTTCCCGTTTGCTCCTGTGTAAACATACTGCTAGTCATATGGTGCTCCATGACCTACATCTCCTGGGGAACTGCCATCCAGCTGGACGCACCCAGACCTTGATGAATGAACACTTTTACCTCCTTCAAATTAGGCCCTTCAGATCTGCAATGCAGCTAAAATTAGAGCGCTAAATGAAAACACACAGGGGGCGTCGATCCTCCTGCCAGAGGATTTTCATTTCGCTTCACATGTGTTTTTGATTATGTTAAGGGGACGAAGGGAGCGGGATCAGTAAAAGAGAAAAACAACATAAATATTTTTCTCAGGTTTACAGGAAGTACACAAATATCCAGGAAACAATGACTCAAACCAGTGGAGAGCTGAAATATAAACCCAGTAATAAGACATCTTAACTTGAACGCCTCTCAGGCTGTTTAATGTAAATCCATTAAAATGAACACAATGTCACTTTTGTAAAACTTTTGTGTAAATATAATGCATCAGTATACGTTTTGTTTAAAATATATACATATATACCCTTCCCTTTAGTCCCCTTCAAAGCTGCGGTGGTACTTAACCTATTTAATGTGTCATTTTTCCATTTAACTGTGCTGGCTATGGCATTAGGACCTGGCACTGCCATAGACTTTTAGACTTATGTGTGCTGCTTTTAGGAAACAGAGCTCTATATTTAGCACAAAAATACTGAGCAGAAAGTACACCGTGACAACAAGTCAGACCCATAAATCAAAACCCATCCAAAAACGAGTGTATGGTATGAATTATTCTAAATGTGCTCCATCCCAATCAGCCAGCTATTACGAATTTCTAAAGCTTTGTAGGCTTATATGGCAGAAGTCTGTAACTTCCTGTATTAGGAAAATGTGTTTATGAAGAGCGGGGCTTTAAATATGAAATGCACCATTTTGGTTGTTTGTGATATTAATGGAAGGATGGGGAAATTTGCTTGGCAAGAAGCACAGTACAGACTTTGCTTTTTGGCTTGAAGAAGGCCGAAAAACTTGGCAAAAAGAAATGAAGCATTTAAGCTTTCTTTGGCCACTCTTCACGCCAGATGCAAGTTCGAAGTACGGTCATTGGCATATGGCTGTGCGGTGAAAATTTAGAGAGAAAATGTCACTGCTATTTTCAAAAATGTTACTATTTGTTGGTTGCATGTTGTTTCATGTTGAGTAAAGTCAAGTCAAACTTATTTGTACATCAATTTTGACATTGTTTCAAAGCAACAGTGACAATGCTTGTTTTTTTTTTACTGATACTGAGCATTACTCAAAGGGTTTGTCACTTATTGCAACATTGTGAACAATTCAAAATAGTGATGCAAAAGTTCCTACTCACACCTAAAATGCTAGATTAAAAAACTGTTTAGACATTATGTTATTTCTGTTAAGAACTAACTTTTAAAGTCTAAAATAAAATAAAATATGCACATTTTGTAATTTAAGGAAGTATTTCATTAAAAAATGTTTACTATATGTTCAGAAATATGCTGTAAATGTATTATATTGTTTACAAATGATTACAAATCACAATAAAATGAAAATCAGAGAAACACTATCAGCTGGATTACACAAGTATTTCAGTTTTAGGGTAGTTTTGATATTTTACCCATCTTTATTTTCAGTACATGATCAACATTTCTGTAAATATATTTTAAATTAATATTTTAGAATGAGATACAGCAAACAAAAAACACAAAATATCACACAATTCATCAAATCCATTGTCACTAAATACTGTTGTTTGTAATGTGTGTATTGTGTACATGTATTATGCATACTGTACATAAAAACACAAATAAAAGCATATATCTTGGAAATTTTTACATGCATATATCTATTTTTATATAAATGATATATAGGCTATATATAAAATCAGTGGAGAGCTGTGCGCTAAGATTAAGATCAAATAAGATTACGTAAAAATCTAATCTAATATAATATAATACATGATATTCAGAGACTGGTGAGATATTATATCTGTATTGACTCAATGATTGTACATACACATTCTCAATGCTTTATTACATTTTGAGTCACATTTTTGATAAAAAGGCATCGATTTATAATAATGATTATATTAATTAGCCCATGAATTTCTCTCAGAAGGCCAGGTTATGCGGGACGTTCGCAGCTTATATGGACAGAACGCCACTTCTTACTTTCTTTTACTTTCTTTGTTCTCCACACTCACACAATAACAGCACTTGCCATCTTGAAACACTCAAAATAAAAGAGAAAGCCTCTTTATCTCCTGCTCTATTTCCTGTGTGCATCCTGCCGTCCCACCCTCTCCATCCGGACCACTGCTCCTTTACTGTCGGCACAATCTTACTGCCACTGAACTTGCCTCAAAAGCTTTTAATCTATCTGCATCAATCAATACAAGAGAGTCATATGATCCATAATGTGATTCCAGCTTAAAGATTTATCCATATATATAGTTTGTTTTAAGTCAGGTGAACAAAGACCTGTGGAAAAAATGCCATTTACTCACCCTTGTGTCAGTGTCATTCTGTTTGATTTATACTTACTAAACATCCTTTCTTTTGTGCGCGACAGAGGAAAGAAAGTGTTTTAAAAACGGCACGTGGATGAGTAAATGAGATTTAACTGATTTCGGGAGGGTTGTTGTCCAGTCATGATGTTTAGATTGGACTGGGCACAGAGTCTGGGAATGGAGAACTCAAGACAGCTGCTGGCTGGTATAACATTGTCAACCGAATCAGCTAATGAGCGCCTGAAGCATCTCATTAACGAGCTCACAGAAACGTCTGACGTTGCCAGCTCTGAATCAACCTAATCTAATGGGCATGATACATCGACAATGACGTCCAAAATTCACTTTGGGTGAAATGAGAGTGCATGTAGGAGATTTGTCAGCTGTATAAGGACTGGTAACACATCAACAACATGTTTTCTCAATGACAAGGACATTTTCCATTACACCATAACTAAAGTGCTTACAAACAATTTGGCAATTGTGATGTTGTAGAATGCGGTATTTACTCCTCCTGATTGATCGGCGTAACAAACGTCAGGGTATAGCAATCAGGTTTTCAAAATTTGTTCTCTGGCATCACGCCTAGACCTCTAATGGGATTCTGGACTAGGTCGGCTGTGAGTGCCAGCACTCGTGCTTCTTGCTCTGTCTGCTTTAAAAAAATGAGGACTGTCGAGTCATTCCATTCAAGTCACGCCACTGCAGGTGAGGCTCAATTATGTATGGTCTTAAAAGCAGCAAGGCACACAAACAAGAATGGTAGCCAAAACTGAAAACCCCAAGCAAAAACACCCTCCAATGGTGTCCATTTATGGAGATCCTCAGGTGAGAGTTCACCAGACGATGCTGACAGTACTATAAGTGAGAGCCAGTGCTGCCCAAGTAACATCTTATAATGAGTCACAATGAGATAATGTTATCTTTTCTGATTAGTGAGCTGGTGGTTTCTATCTCTGTTTATCTGTAGCCATATCTGAGTTTAGAAAACAGCTGATGTGTAGTTGCTGTGCAACACTTAGTAGGTAACTAAAAACAGTATATTATATTTTGATACCTAGTGTCTACGTGTGCATGCATTAAAAAAAAAGCAGCAGTTATTACAATAACTAGAGATACATCAGGTGTTCCCAAATAAAACTAGGCTTTCTAAATTGGACTCTGAACTCTTATAAGATAAGCAAGGGTCATAACCTGCTGGAATTCTGCCTCGCTAGATAAACAAACAAAAAAGGAAAGTTCTGGCCACTCTTTTCCAGGTAATTACAAATAATGCTGACTGAGGCTTTAAAGCTACATAAGGGTGAATTGGTTGACTGGAAGTCAGTAATTTAGGTTAAAATTTTAAAATGAGAAATATTTTTGTTATAAAAACCCATTGATCTGCTTCAGAAGACGTGTGATTATCCCCCCAAGGTGTATAGGTGTAACACTTTATGTCTTTGTTTAGTCTGTCACTGTTTAGTTTTGCTTTCGTTTTTCCTGTCTTTCTGTTTTGCCTTATTTGGTTCTGTCAATTTCTTGTTTAGATAATTAGGTTACCCGCTCACCTGTGTTCCTCACCTGGGGTCCGTTCTTCGTACCTAGCTAACTAAGTTAGCTGGATTTGACTGTTGAAGATTTTGAGTGATCTTGGATCGTACAGTTCTTTGACGCTCATCCTGGACTTGCTGTCATAGCAACAGATCTGTAAGCGGAACTTGCTAGTGGACTAAAACCAGCTCAAGTTAAAAATACTCTTTGAAGAAAGAAAAAGAAGGGGGAAAAAAAGAGGAAAAACACAATAAAGGGCTATTTTTTTTAAAGGATAGCCTACACAAAAGGTTTAAGTGCAGAGCAAATACCCACAGTTTACATAGCTTTCTTATTAGCAGCTTCAGAAATCAGATTAAAGTAATTCTCCATGTCTATTTTGCAAGAAAGTGCCTACGGTGATTTACACACAAATGATGAGTGCAGCCACACTAATCATCAACAACAGGTGCGTTTGGAGAACTGGAATAGCGAGCTCATAGTTAGTGCGATGATTTGATCTTGGATGCAGTTAGCGACGTGCGAAGAACGGACCCCTGTTCAGAGTTTTCCCTAGTGTTTATAAGCCCTTTGTGTTTTGTTTGTGATTCCTGCCGGATTCGTTTCAAAATCAAGGCCAGGAGTGCCGATACAGTTTCCCGCAGATTCCTTTCCAGTTCCTGATTCATGGCCAGGAGAGCTGTATATGAATCCAGTTCCCAAATTACGGCCAGGATAGCCATCCCTGAACCCCGGCGGATTCCATTCCGAATTCACAGCCAGCCACCTCTGAATCCCAAAAACGAATCACCGCCAGTAGTGCTGTCGCTAAATCTAGTTCCTGAATAATGGCTAGGAGAACCGTATCTGAATCCTGATCCCGACTCACGGCCAGGAGAGCCATCTATGAATCTAGTTCCTGAATCACGGCTAGGAGAGCCGTATCTGAATCCTGATCCCGACTCACGGCCAGGAGAGTCGTATATGAATCCAGTTCCCAAATTACGGCCAGGATAGCCATCCCTGAACCCCCGCGGATTCCATTCCGCAGTCACAGCCAGGAGTGCTGGCTTCCAGAAAATACCCGCCCACCATCCCTCCCAGACAGCCCTGCAGCTCACCCTCAGCTCACCATCAATTTGGGGCGAGTCACAGAAAGACAGAAGACAGCCATACTCCATACTCCTGTCTTTCTGTTTGGCCTTTTATTTGGTTCTATTCCGTTTCTTGTTTAGTTAATTATTTTACCCGCTCCACCTGTGTTCCTCACCTGTTCTGAGTTTTCCCTAGTTTTTATAAGCCCGTTGTGTTTTGTCGTGTACTGTCGGTTATTTCTTAAGGTTATTTTTGAATGTGTATGTTCTGCCTTTGGTCTGTTTTTACATAATTAACATTTATGTTAAACTCGCCGCCTGTCTCAACACATTCGTGACAATAGATTTTCCGATGCACTACTTGTGGATATATCTGATTTAATGGCCGCTATCCACCAGCCTTATCAAGCTAGGATGAATTTTTAAAAAACTCTGTGTTTGTCTGAAAGAACAAACTAATTTTTGGATCAACTATTCATTTAAGGTGTAAAGGATGGCTCAACAGTGTAATTATCAATGTATTTACATAAACTACTTACATATAGGTTTTAAAAAAATATAAGTGCAACGTAAAAACAAGTATACACATAAGTGCATTGTATCAAATGATTAATTTAAGTACATAGTATCTGTAGTATTTTTTGTTGCTGTTGCAAGTGAGAACGCAAATGTAGAGTCACAAAGAACTCACATGGATTAATGAAATTTGACATAAGGAACCTTCACCAGGAACCTTATACATACACGTGCTTAAAAGCAGACACTTCAGAACATCAGTCCTAATGCATGATTGACAAACTGTGCCTTTGAATGTACAGTATCACCATCAGTCACATACAGATTCACTGCACTGTTCTGTCAATTTCACCTTCTGGCTACATGCCATGAATTTCATGATAAATAATCTAAGGTGTTACACAAAAACAACTGAAATGATGCCCGAGGGTTGACTGAACAATTACACAGAGATCACTGTCTGCAAACCACTAATTAAGAGTGTAAGTAAAATGGCAGAGAACACGACATGCGGCTTTGGATGTCATCACATTAATCTGGGGAGAAGAATGTCCAAAGGCAGGTTACATAACATGTAACCTCTACACAGCAGTGTTAACCATAGATCAAAGTGACTGTCTGCGAAGAGCTGCTTTGTTAGGCTTTGGTCTGCAGACCTACAGACCTGGTGAGAGCTTGTAAAATGGCTGGAAGGAAATCTCTTTTACCAGTTTTACCCATCTGTGAGATATTTAGCGAGCAGGTGTTTAAAATGCTACGTGCAATGCCTTCTAGAGTTTCACACATCCTGCTGCATAAGACACCTCAGCACATGTGTTCTGTGTGAACCAGTTACATAAGAGACAAGAGCTCCTCTACTGGTGATACTGAGATACAGCACTGAAATCTTCGTGCTGGCACACGTCCTATCTATGTCAAAAGATCAGATGAGGTTCTGTTTTCACAAAAAATCTATTTACATGTAGCACTGCTGTACAAGGCCTCACCAGGCAAACTGCCAATATCATGCATTATCTGTCTGTGGGTTTTAACATTATCAGTTGCAAAAGAATAAAAAAAAAATTACTCTAAAAAAATAATGATAAATAGGCAGTCAACACAAATAGATGCATTAAAAATAAATAAATAAATAAATACAATTAATTAAAGAAATGAATGCATGATAGAAAGAATGTCTGGTATTAAACAATACTTACTGAATTATAAACAAACAAACAAGCAAAAAAATGTGTATGTATATACACACACATACACACACACACTCACTTAAAGGATTATTAGGAACAACTGTTCTCAATTTCTCATTAATGCAATTATCCAATCAACCAATTACATGGCAGTTGCTTCAATGCATTTAGGGGTGTGGTTCTGGTCAAGACAATCTCCTGAACTCCAAACTGAATGTCAGAATGGGAAAGAAAGGTGATTTAAGCAATTTTAAGCGTGGCGTGGTTGTTGGTGCCAGACAGGCCGGTCTGAGTATTTCACAATCTTCTCAGTTACTGGGAAAAAGCTCATATCATGTCAAATTGGTTTCTTTATTTCTTTTTTTTTATATATTTATTGAGGTAATTTTTCGGTTTTCAGACATACAAAACACAAAACCAGACAAAACACATCTACACAAGTGTTAAAACACACACACACAAAAAACAGCATCTCCTTCAGTCAATCACTTCACTGTGTAAAGGCAAAACAAGGTCAGAAATAGATTTTTACTCAATATGACATTATGAATAATAGTGACAATAATAATACAAATATTAATATATAATCACCTAGGTATTTAAAGCAAGAGTGAAAATAAAAAGAGAACAAATCCATTATCCAAGGTTTTTAACAGGTGATTGAAAAGAGGTCTCCATGAAACTTCAAATCAATCTATATTTCCATACATACTATATCTAAGCCTTTCTACATGAAGGGTGGAGGAATTTTCAGATAACCAGATCTGGAATAGTGGCCTTGACTTATTCTTCCACATTCAAAGAATAGATTTTTTTGCGATCATCATACCATACTGTATAGGTGCTTGGAAAGCATTGTTGAGATGCTGCAAAGAGACCGACCAGCCAAGAAGAGCAGTTGCAGGGTCTAAGAGGAGTTCACAGGCATAAACTTCTGAAAAAATTGAAAACCTCTGAGCAAAATTCACCAATTTTAGGGCATGCCCAAAAAAGATGACCAAGAGAAGAGAGCAGAGTGAAGAAATAGAGGGAT
>JAUCMT010000026.1:13962748-13973952 GCA_032357475.1 Enteromius thamalakanensis
GAGGTGAGTATAAAAACACTTCCTGATTAGATCGTTCCAGGTGATGACAATTAAAAGTCAGGTGACTGAGATCGCTGAAAAGTGACTGTGCTGGGATCAGTTTCATTATGGAGTGTGTTTTCAGCTGTGCTAGGACTGGCACAGCCCGACGGCGTGACAGGTATCAAATAATGCACGGTATTTATTACGGCATTTCAAAGTAATTAGATGTACAGAAAATACAATACTTTTAAATAGTTTGGAGTCATTCATATTTTTTTATATTGTCTCGAATGATCTTTTAATATGCATTTATTTGATCAAAAATACAGTAATATTGTGACTTTTTTTTTTTTTTATTAAATATATTTTACATTTATTTATGTGATGCAAATCTGAAATTTTCAGCATCATCACTCCAGTATTTAGTGTCACACAATGTTTCAGAATTTTTTGTAATATGCTAATTTGCTTTAAACATTCAGAATTTTTATTTATTTATCCTTTCCCCCCCAAAAAAAAGACAATTACTCAACCCAAACTTTTAAATGGTGCAATTTTGATATCTAATGGCATCCTTACCTGAACAATAATTTAAAAAGTAAATAAATATATGAGTGTGTGTGTGTGTTGGACCTTAACTACTCTGTAGGCCTACTTGCACATAAAAATAACAAATCCTATGGTCATATTATATTGCAGAAGAAACTGTAATGCAAATACTGCTATTGAGGAGGGATACGGGTAAGGTTAGGGACATGTTTGGTGGTATGGGTAGGTTTAAGGGTGGGTTAAGGTGTAAGGGATCGGTCAACAATTATAAATGTAATTAGAGAAATTAACTACATATGTAATTGCAAAGGTATTTTTAAACATAAGTACGATGTAAAAACGTATGTACACAGTAAGTACATTGTACCAAGTGATTTATTATAATGTAAGTACATAGTAGTTAAGGCCACCTAAAATAAAGTGGGACTGAACTTTGTTTATGGTGAATCCCATTAAGATGGCAAATAAACATCTGTCCATATTTTAGTTATTTATACTGTGTTTGTTGTTTTCTAATTTTAAACACAAATTGTAAACCTTGGCTGAACACTGAACACACGTCACAAACAGACACTTCAGTGTGTTTTTCAGGCTGCATTCGGTACTCAGGTGTGTGCATGAGCTCTGCATTGCTGGCTGTATTTCACAACCAACTGGTCGTAAAAAGCTGTAAACACAAACCGTGCAGGTAAAACTAAACCTCCACAGGAATTTGTGCATTGTTCATGGCTTAAGCATTTAGAAAATGAACTTTAACACCCAAAAATAAAAGTTCTGTCATCATTTACTCACCCTTAAGTAGTTCCAGATCTGTATGAATTTCTTTGTTCCGCTGAACAAAAAAAGTTTGTAACCAGGCTGTTTTGGTCACCATTGACTTTCATAGGGGGGAAAATACTATGGAAGTCAATGGTGACCCAAAACAGCCTGGTTACAAACTATCTTTAAAATATCTTTCTTTGTGTTTGGCAGAACCAAGAAATAACCAAGGCTGAGTAAATGATGGGTGAACCATTCCTTTAAATGCACACACAGTATTTATATATATATACACACACACACACACACACACAAACACATAACACTAAATCCCACACATAACAATCTATATCTGCTAACATGTAGTAAACAAAGAATTTTTTGAGTTGAGTGTGACAACACATCCTTACCTTGATTTAAATGCATGCATGCACAGTATTCATAGAGGAAAATCCCACACCAGATATCTGATAATTATCATGCCACTGTGCCTCCTAACATATACAAGAAAGATGACACAGTCACACATTCAGTGTGCCCTCAGCATACATTTACAGTTACGATGCATCATGACAAGCTTAGATTGACCAGACACCCAGATTTCCATCCACATTTTTCATATAAAATAATACAGCAGGGTGCAATATTAAAATATGTAACATATAAAACATTTCCAGATTTAACTGGCATGCAGAGAGCAACAGATAATTGATGCATTAATCTTTCACAAAATAAAGGAATTTTTATTACTAAGTAAAATAAAACATAAAAGATGTCACGGCCTCTTGGCAGGTGTGTTGTTTTGGGCCTGTCTGACACATTTGGTGTATGTAGAACGGCACTAAAAAAAACCTTGAGCAGATGACATGTGGTGTTATTTTGATGGTGGTGAGCTACTTCCCTGATCGACACAAAGCGGGGGACAAAATGTTCAGAACACTAGTAGTTTCGGTTTGAAAAACTGCACGCAAAGTGGCGAGCACAGATGTGGGCGAGCATAATACTGCTGCTGCATGCTGGCATATAGACACATAGCTCAGAAATATGACCAAACGCCTGACAGAAGTCTGCATTTTCTTTAACGTCTGAACGTGTTTGTACATTACATAATCAGTGCGTTGGGAAGTCAAAAGCAGTTGACAGTCTAAGAAAAGAAAGCAAATGTAGACAAATGTAGTACAAACTAGTTTTGTAGATTTGATAAGCTGTTCTACATGGGTTTGCCTTTTCCTTCCCTGGTAAATAGCCTTGTGCACTGAATGACCCCTTGTTTGCAGACATCTGAAGGCATCTGTGCATCCCTGAAGGAGACAAGAAGTATGGGAGCCATATCACCAGAGGTTTTGTTCCCATTTGATTTTCATCTGCAGTTTGGGATGCTTTACGCTGGACCGACTGATGCAGATAGAGATACAGATAATATAAAAACACCGTGGCTGTATTGTGTATGCAACCACATCTCTCTGTTCGACCACAATGTTCTCGAGACAGACGGAGTTATGCATGTCAACAGACAGCAGACGCTTCACATGCTTCCAAACACATCGCTGATCATCAACAGTACACAGTTTACAGCCGTCGTCTATCAGTACTGAACATTCACCACAACCACCATGTGACTACAAGGTGTAGTACTTAATGTTTTGTTTAATTTCAGGAGGTCATGTACCAGGCACTGTTTCAACAAGCAACTCTCTCTCGTCTTGGATTAACCAGAGTGAAATTTCAAGAATGTGATTAAACACTTGTCTCGGCTGTTGACTGTGAACTTTGTTTTATTGTCTGACCTCGTGTGAGGGAACACTGTGTTCCAGACTATAAAGTAGGTCACACGTCGTTAAACACAGTCCTCTACCTCCACCTATTGGATATATGAGGTACTGCATGCGTATAAACAAATTAATAAAATGAATAGATCTGGCAAAAAAGTATTCAAATAAATATCCATTCATATTCTGTACATTTTTAGCTTAATCCAATTATTTAAAAAATATTGGATACTAAACAGAAAAGGTTTTAAAGGTTATGTGATGTGTGATGATTATGTAATGTTTTTTTTATTTATTAAATTATCGCCTAAATATTTTAATTTGTATTAACACAAGTAAGCAAAGGAGACACTTTTCTGGCTTATTCTTATTTATATATATATATATATATATATATATATATTTATTTATTTTTTTTTTTTTAGTAAATGCCTGGCTACAAACAATCCATTTATTATGCTTTTGTTTATTAGACTTTTTACTTTATCTTGAGGTTTTGAGTTGTTTCTATATATATAGAGTATATATTTTTTTTCCCTTATTCTTTTAATAGCTATTATTTAATTTAATTTAATTTATTTATTGTTAAGAAATAGGTGCTTATTATCAAGTTTTCCAAAATAGAATTGTTAAATATTTAAGTTCAGTTTTTATTTATTTATTTTCATACATTGGATAAAAAAAAAAATATATATATATATATGTGTGTGTGTATTGCTATTATTCCACTATATTAAGTAAACACTGCAGTTACATAACAGTTACTCAGTGTGTTACATAACCTTCAGTGAATTGTCATGCTACCCAATTTGAAAATTACAATATGGTGCTTTAGTTGTTCATACACTGGAAAACGTTGTATTTAAATAAAGCGAAATCACAAAATCTCTCCAACTCCTCACTCTCATTATTCTTTTGTGAGATGGTTATTTACTCTTCCTTCAGATTCTTGACTTAAAGGAGGAAAACCAAACCATGTCAGAGAGAGAAGCGGCCAAACTACATGCGCAAGAGCTAGAGAACAAGTCCATCTCACAGTCCTTTAGCTCATTTGGCAGTTTGTTCACTGGTACACAGAGTACAAACTCCTGCTTCATCTCCAACAGTGAAGAGGAGACTATTGAAAGCACTGCATTTTGGCAGAGTGTCAAAAAAGAGCCACATCTGACACTGACAGAGTGGCCAAGTACACCTAAAGATCGAATGGCAAATAATTGCAGATGGATAATGAATCCTGAGGTTTTTACGAGGTTGTGAGTAGTTTGTAAGAAGTCAATCACACCTACAAAAAGTGCTGCAGAAAGCATGCAATGAAACAAATATTGCAAAACACTGACAGCCAAAAAGCTTATGGACGGAATAGCTGTCACTGCTGCGAGCTGAGGATTTGTTGTCAAACAGAAAGCTTGAAAAGCGCAGCATTTATCTGAAACAGAAACATTACATATAGTCGGAGCCACAGCCTTGTGGGCAGCACTTTCTCTAACTGCTCTGATCTGACTACAAAGGAAGAAAGACAAACAAGAAAACAACAAACATTTCAACGACTTAAATTGCATGGTGATTGCAAAACCTTTCAAAGTATTTGCTATAGATTCTCTGCATGACTACTAGCCCCAGTAATCCTATGTAGGACTTTTTTTGTTGTTGCTTTTTAATGGTAAACAGAGCCTATTTGGTTCTCATTCCTCCAAATGCACAACATGCATATTTAGTATGAGTAAGCATAACCATAATAAGCTTAACTAGCTTTGTTTATGTGCAAGACATGAACACATACGCAGCAGACAAGTCCTCCAACAAGGAGGGGCTTAGCTGCATGTGGGAGGGGCTTGTCAAAGTGAAACTTTAGGTTTGCTATGAAGGTGTGGTGATGGAAAGACAAGACTATGGCACAAATCAGTGACCCGAGATTTGGATTTCACTTCTCTATTTCTAGGCAGTTTTCTCAGTGCCACTAAATTTGAACTATGTTTTAAACATCTTAAGCCATGCTGACAGAGTAATGATATTTAATGAGAATCATTTAGCAACAACAAACAATTACTATACATGCAACAGTCTCAGTCATGTTAGTATCATCAATATTTACTTCCACTGAATGAAAAAGGATAAATGTACTGAGACTAAAGAACATTGAATGAAAAAAAAAATCAATAGCTCCTTTGTCTGCATTTACCCATTTTATTTTTTAGCCCAATATTTATTTTTGGGACTTCATCTAGTCTCAGAATTAGTTTAATTTAACAAATACTTGCCCTTTAAATCTCTTTAATGGGAATAATGTTGCACAGGCTACAGACATGTTTAGGTGCAAGTTAATCAAGAACATTGTAAAATACAAATAACTTTCTGTTATAAGATAAAAAAACGTCGGCTGCAATGTAATTAGCCTACAGATTCACCTCACTTTATCAGTGAATAAAATTGGTTTAGATGTCCCTATAAGAGTCCCGATGGAAGTGTTCTGAAGCACTAACATTAGTATAATTAAACAAATCTAAGCTTAAGTGTTTGCATATGTGCAGCTATCTGTCATAACACGCCATAATTATAAAACCTACTCATTTTAATCAAACGGCCATTGAAATCAAGTGAACTCAGCGGTCATTTACAGCATGCCATAACCACAGCAAAGGTTTTCGAAAGGAAATCTAAACTACAACAAAAAAAAATATTAACATTATGTTACAATATAATGCTACGTCTTGCTTTGACCATCTATTTAAAATAGCACTGTGATAAATGAACCAATCAGACCCGCAAACATGCAACTTCACGTCCCTGCAGAGATAAAGCTATTACGCAATGCATAATTCACCTGTAATATAATATTGTAACTAAGGTTAGTACTACAAACCAAGGAAGAATAATTATTGTAATAACAAATCATAATGATTATAAATGTGTTTGTTTGCATATGCAAACCGCGCCGGTTTACTTGCAGTATTTGTGTCCGCCGGGAAAACGCTGTTGTTTCTTAGTAGCGCTAATGTGTATTATTTACACCTAGAAAAATGTAGCTGAGAAACTTGCACGTACAGTTATGCGAGGAGCAGCAGATATGTATAGCTACAAGTGAGTTACCGGGCAGATGTTCTCAAATAGACTAATCTACCAACCCACTTCTCAGCTGGCAAAACGTTGTCTACATGTGTAGGCACAGTCTTACAGATCTCTCCCGTTTAGACAGCGTTTTGGTGCTATTCTTTGCAACTCGATGTTCCTCACCGCAGAAAAGGAATGAGACCCGGTTTCATCTTTTAGCAAATCTTCAGCTGTAACATGTCCTACACGTTAGCGGAGCAATTGATCGCCAATTCAAGCGCACACTGACATTAATCCTGCTGAAAACCGCCAAGCCAGCGGCGCTAATTCAACACAACGGCAGAAGCTATTTACATCCCCAAACAGTGAGCGAAATGATCCATGGTGGATACATGA
Source organism: Enteromius thamalakanensis (assembly GCA_032357475.1). NCBI lineage: Eukaryota > Metazoa > Chordata > Actinopteri > Cypriniformes > Cyprinidae > Enteromius > Enteromius thamalakanensis. The sequence goes on from JAUCMT010000026.1 coordinate 13,969,252, forward strand.
ATCCCCGTAACGTGATTAATGCGACCACCAGAAGACAGAGTTGGAAAATAAAGAGGCGAGATCAATACTGTCTTTATTGATAAGCTTTGCCGAATAAACTTGACATTTATCTGCTTAACGGATCTTTCGATACATCAGGCCGAGAAAAATATGTTTCCACGCTAACACCATTACACTTTGAAAAGGTCAAGGGAAAGAGGGGAAAAACTCTCTGTCAAATTACAGAGTACCGAGCTCTCCATTGTGCCTTTCCATTTGCCGCCTCGAGAAGCGCTTAGAATCAGGTTTGCTTGGCTTTTTTTCTTTTCTATTGAGGACAACATAGAGCCATCAAATCAGTGGCAGTTTGCCGTTTTGTGGAGTGAGTGCACACGGCGCCTGGCGATTTAGCCTTGGACTAACTTACTTCGACCGCAGCTCTCGGCTTTTAGCGTGGCGAAAAAAGGAAGCTTTCACCTCTGCTTGCAATCATTTCATCTCTCATAAGGCAGATAATGCCCTTTTCCCCCCGGCTCCGATCTTCCGCCCCAATCAAGCGCTCTTCGCCGCACTTCCAAGTGGGCCCGCTGAGCGCAACCACGCTGCGATTTGAACGTCTTTCGGCCTGCGTTCTGCAGGAGGAGGATCAATAAGAGGATTCCATGTGCAAAGCTGAGGTGACAGGCAAGACTGTGAGAAAGGAGAGCGTGACCTTTGAGAATACAATTTGAAGCATCTCCCAAGTACGCCGAGTTGACTCTGACACCCCGCTGCGCCTGCGCTCGTGGATCATTTATTTTCCTGGACAGTAGCAATTGGGGAAGAGAGTTGATCCTGGCAAACAAAGTCAGATGCATCAATTTCAACACAACCTGCGCCTGTGCCAAAGCTTCCACTTGTTTTCCTTTTCTTTTGTCTTTACCCATCAGAGTTTGACCGAGGGTTATTCGTAAAACACTTCTACGTCTCCTCGGCTTCCAGGCTGGTCCGAAATCACTTTTGCAGAGTGCTTTCTGGCTCCTTGCATTATCTCTCTTTCAATTACAGCCTAAGGCTCATCTACATAGTGCACATTGTAGGATTCACTCTCTTAGCCCGTGCTATTACACCACAACCCTGACAGGAAATCCATAGCCGTCCAGTGAAACGATTTAGCTTCCACTTTCCTAATGCAGGAGGAACTTGCGTGTCATTTCTTTTGTGAGAACCCTGATAAATATTTTAAAGGCTAAGGCCTTGTCTGGAGGGAAGGTTACTGTCAAAGAACTCAAAATTATAACCCTATATGGAGACGATCGATTTTTTTTTTTTTGGGGTAATTTTTTTTTCCACCAGACAACATGCCTGACATTTCCTCCCTGCCCTGCCACCTCGGCGACATTTCTTGCTAATGCATTTCGTGCAACACCTGTTATCCATCATGAAATCTCCATGTTTCGAGATGCTTTCTGAAATCATCTTTGTCATTTTTTGAGCAAAGCCTGCAGGTGCGGATCGCAGTCAACAGGGGGCAGTATAACCTGCCAAATCAACAAGCAGGTCGACGTGTCTGTGTCCCCCAATTGGCGCAGTCTTGTTTGAAGAAAAAATACTGCATTGCATTTAGGACGATTGTGTAGCAACAGCAGGATGAAATGCCTGTGGATTTCACACAGTCGCTGGCAGTCTGTGTTGTGCGCCTCAATTTTGTTTGGACAACCTCCTCTCCATGTATAATTAACATTGATACAATTACTATTCTTTATGTCTGGAGACACGCATAAATATAAACTGGGGCACACAGCGAGTTTACAGTGCGTTTGTGCAGGAGGTCTGCATTAATACTACACTGTAATGAACAGCTCTCATTGTGCACTTCAAGGACAATCAAATTTACATTCATGCTTATTTTTGCTTCCTAAAATTGCCTGCTTGAGACGCCACATAATTAGCACTCTGAAGAGTTTTGGTTGGCTGCTCCACACGCTCATGTGCTGAATTATCAGTATGAGCAACACAAAAAGGATTTAACAGATTATCACTTGCCATTTCTTGGCAAAGTAACACTTTTACTGAGGGTTTCTAACCACAAGGGGAGATGGTTTTTGCTGTGATAATTATATATTCTCTTAAATATTATATATGTATATTTGTTCTTTCTTTTCTTTTTTGCTAAATACAGTTAATTCATATTGTTTTTATTATACGTAAATTGTTAAAATAAAAAAATCCATCAACACATTTAGAATTATTATTAATAAAAATTACATGCATAAATAAATGCACCTTCGTTTTTGATTCTGATAAAAAGCACGTTTCATTTTTTATTTGGTTTCAGTTAAAACCAATTTATTTTTTAATTATTAATATACACCATTACTAATTTAAAATTAAAATAGTTTTTAAATAAAATGCATGTTATTTTTCACGTGACATTGTCCACTTTTATAGACATCCAGACAATCTTAATGCAAAAGCACTAGATTTCAGTCTACTCTCGCCCGAAAACGTGACCTGAATCAGCTAGGCCGAAACCGAACCTTGAGCTTTTCCCAGAAAGAGACCATCCCTCATCTGAAATCATAGAGGCCTTGAGCTTCCATCTCATAAAAGCCATGTCACAATGTCGACAGCCCCACAAAAAGACACTTCCTGCAGAGATCTTACATTCTCACGCACGCAGCCCGAATTACAAAGGAACTCCATTTGATCCTCTGTGAGTCAAGATGCAATTAGCACTACATTTTTGCATGCAAATTGAATTACTTGTTTCCATGGGACCTTAAGACCTCAAAGACATATTCCCTCTTGTCCCTGAAGCAATGTGGGTCTGGCAGCATTAACATTTGATAAGAAGGGTCGTTTACAACTCCCAGCAGCCTGCGAGACTCAGACAGTGACCTTTCAAACCACGGTAAATTTCAGACCTTTAAGATTTGCGCCGCTCTTGTCTGGACAATCGGAAATGTCCTTTCAGCCAGCGCAAAATGCATCCCTTTTTTCTTGAAATAACTCACATAACAGCATTAATTCTTCAAGTCGCTATGGTTATTATTCATAAGACACATGATGCATTTGGTAGAATGCTATTAGGTTACAGAGTTTGGGCCAACGCTCGGATCCTACTTCCTCGTTGCCAAAGAATCCATCTTTTGCATGTAAAGCATCACCTGACGTCTACAAAGCAACATTAGCGTGGATATTGCGGTGATTGATTTCATAACAATACAGTTGTATATCATCCTCTAGTGAAATCTCTTTAATCTAATTTGAGTGCATTGTAAAACGCTCTGCCCAGAGAGAGCAAGTGACAGGGAATAACAATCAGCTTCTTCCCAGGAGTGGGAAGCATCCAGGGAATCTGTTCTGAACAGGGCAAAAATTTGAGTAATATAATGTCAGCATATGCATATTCATCATTGCCGTTACATTATGTTCGACTTACAAAGGCTACAACTGGTTGCATTTTGCCAGCGGGCTCGAGGACAGTGATAGACTCGAACAGCAAGATAACGCAATTTGTAGGGTAAGGTGTTTGTTGCCATAGGAAGAAAGATAGATAAATCATATCAAATAAATAAATAAATGCTGCAGGCGGCTGAGAATGTCTTTGGATATACTTCCTATCGGTTTGATAAGGAAATCAGTGACGCTGAACCGCTTTGCCTTTTGTGCTCAGAAACCAGAATGACATGTTTATTTTCCTGTGAAGCCAGATGTTGAAAGGATACGCGAGAATTAAACTAAAGTACAGTCTTAAAGTAGCGCATTTGCGGCTTCCTCACACAAAGGATCGATTGTGATTCGACATTGGTTCTGTAGGAAACTTTGATTCAACTCGCTCTGTTCTCTGGCATCACCTCTGAACAGAATCAATGTGAAATTTGTGGGAAGTCTTGAAGCTGATCGGTTGAGTTTCAGACACACACACACAGACACAGCATCAAAACCAGAACATCCTGCTTATGGCATCTTGTCTGCTTCGCTCTAACTACGAGAGTTCAGAGCCGGTAGTCTGACTGTATTTTCACACCCTCATCTTTTTGGAATCTCCATCAATATTCTTGACTGGTTTCATAAAACTGCACTTCCAGCTTGAACTGCATCTTGTTCTGCAGCTTTTATTTGTACTTGGATTCTACAAATGGAGGCCTGTTTTCAGAGACTTCTTGCTGTCCTTTCTTAAGTTATTTTTATTTCTTTGTTTTTTTTCATATTTTCCTTTCCTTTCCTTTCATTTCTTTTTTCATTTTCTTCCTTCCATCCTACTTCCCTATATTCTTTCCCTCATTACTTTGTTTCCTTGCCTCATTAATTTTTTTCATATTTCCTTCATTCTATCCCACTTTTTCAAATTCCTCCTTTCTTTTCTTCACTTCATTGCTTTTCTTTCCCATCTTTCTTACTACTCTTCTTTTTTCTTTTAACATTTCCTTTATTTTTCCGCATTCCTTTCTATTTCCCCTCCATTCCTTTATTATATTTTTCATTTCATACTTCCTTCCCTCTATCCATCACCCATTTTTTCCCCTTTTTCCTCTATTTTGGATTTTTGATAACAATTTAGTTTAGGGACAAATTCTCACTATTAACTAGTTGCTTATTAGAACAACTTTTAAAAACATATTGGCTGTCTATTAATTAGTGCTGTCAAATGATTAATCGCATTTGTATGTACTGTGTATATTTATTAAGTATATATAAATACAAACACATGCATGTAGATATTTAATGAAAACATGT
>JAUCMT010000026.1:13974052-13989875 GCA_032357475.1 Enteromius thamalakanensis
TATATTTAATGAAAACATGTTATGTTTATATATTAAATATATTTAGATATAATATCAAATATAAGAAAATAAAATGTTTAAATGCATTTATATGTAATACTATCAAAATATATACTGTTCGTGCGTTTTTTTATATAAACATAATAAATAAACTTAGCATAAACACATATATTATGTAAAGAAAAACTTTTATTTTGGAAGCGATTAATCGCGATTAATCATTTGACAGCACTACTATTAATACTTTAGCACATACTCTGCATGACCATATTCTACATCACTAGTCCTACCAAATACCTAAACTTAATAACTACCTCACTAACTACTAATAATCAGCAAACTAGTAGTATATTGAGGGTAAAGTTAAAATAGACCGGAAGTTTTCCTCTTCCATAATTTCTTCCCAATTTCTACTTTTATTTCCATTCTATCTCCTTTAATTTTTTTCTTTAGCTCCTTTCTTCCTTCCTCTTCTTTTAATTATTCTCTCTTCCTTCCTCCATGCATTGCTCTGCTCTGTTCCTTCCATCAATCTTTATTATAATTACGTCCTTCATAATATCCTATATTTTGCCCTCCTTTTTCCGGTCTCACTTACCTTTCCCTTGCTTCTCTCCTTCCGTCACTCATTAACTTCTCAATTTATTTCTTTTTGTCTTTTTCCTTTTTTCTCTTCTTTTCTTTCTTTCCTTTCACTTTCCCACTCTTTTCATTTCTTTCTTTGGTTTCTTTGTCTTAGCACATTTATCATTCTTTCGGCATGGTGATTTTTACCTTGTTTGATGCCAGACTCACTCATTACAGTGAAGTCCTAGAGGAACGGCACAGGTTTGCTGCCAAGCTGCTCCCACAGCACACAGTGTTTGCTGTTCCCTCTCTTTTGCCTGTGGTGGTGTTATTGGAGTAGGTACCACAAGGACACAGTAAAAACCAAAGGATTTGTCCAACAAGCTTCAGTCTGCTATGGCTCTGCAGCAGTTACACAGAGACGTCAGTTCTGACCTATATATATATATATATTTAAATATATATATATATTTTTTTTCCCAACAAATATGAACATCAATACATGTACGTCCAAAATAAATCACAAGGGCAGCATGGGAACCTATAGTCCAAACACTAAATTCATTATTGATATGCAGCACATCACTAAGAACTAGCTAAAATGAAGTTGGGAATGGAAAGAAGCATGTCTACTTTGTATTTGATGCTTGAAATCAATAGCCTTTGTATAAAACAGGAAATCCCCAGTTTAAAATGCTAGGGGGGAAAATACAGTTTGGCATAACTAGGAATGAGCAGCCTTCAAGAGCAATGAAGATAAGACTAATGGGAATTGTGTGATGTTTGAGGCTTGATAGGTGTTGATGAAGGGGATTTGAAAAAGATACGGCTAGATAGTGATCCTACATAATCTGTTTCCCATCATATCGAACATTTAGCCTAGCGTGATGGGCATGGTGCTCAGGGACCAGCGCTTGCTGAAGATCAGAAATCCAGTTGCGAGACCTTTACTGTAGGCCTGTCTGTTTCAGCATGCTGACATAGTGTAATCAGCACACTGTCAGGCAGTAAAAAGGAGGAGTAAAGCAGTCTTCTGTTGAGCGCTCAGCCTACGCTAATAAGCTTTGTGCGTCCTGTTTGCAGCCAGGCAAATGATGTATAACAGGATGGCGAGAAAAAGAAAAGATCTTAATGTCACCGGCGGGTTGAAGGTATTTCTTCAACATTTCCTCTGTGGAATCTCTGCAAATTTGCCAAGTGCACACTCTCACTTTCTGGTGAGATTAGGAGGCTGTCGGAACCGTCCCCGTCTAATGACAGCGCTTTAATGAGCGGTCATTTCTCCCCGGCTGCTCGCTGCTGGGGGGGGAGGAGTGAAAGAGCTCGGGAGGGAGTCAGGGAGACTGAGACTGGCTCTCTGAAATATCCCCTGCTGGAAGGGGAACGGATGTTCAGATACAGCTCCCTGGGCAACGGCACCACGTCTACAAGCTGTGTGCGCCAGCCCTCTCCGACTTGAAGTTTCTCAGACCACAGCGAGGCCAATTAGGGGTGCGCTGTTGAAAGAGCAGCAATTATTCTTTCGCACGACACGCATGGCTCCTGCATTCCACCCATTATTATCTCCTGGCTCCCCCTCTGTGAAAAGCTGGCAAACTCTTCACGCATCTCTACTCCTATGAGCTTCAGTGAGTCTGGCTGTCCAAAGCTGGAGACCGCCAATGACAGCGCTGAGGTGTCTGGGCTAAAATAGGGCATGAAATAAAAGCAAGCAAGGGAGTGATTAGGAGAAGACCAGGGGAAAGACAGTGCTGGTTTCAGTCGTTGCCTTCTGCTTGCAGAACATCCCTCGTTCGGATTCACAATAATTGCTTACTCCACGTCAAGGCACGATGCAAGCTGAGGCACAAGAGATTAAAGATAAGAATCAGTGGTGGTGTTTTACGCTATGGGCGCAGCAATATGCAGATGCCTTCTAAAGTCGTCCTTCGAATGAACCGTGCACTGAAAAAGCTCATGGTACGCCTCATCCAGAATGGCACATTTCACCGTAGGAGCCTCTACATCCTTGCACTGGGAGTTACATCTGCCTTTGGCGCTGACTCCCCGTAGTCACCCTATCTTCAACCGAGTCATATAAGTAGACAGCTGAGGGGCTGGAATCAGAGGCCTCCTGTGAGGAGGTTGCTTGGGGAAATGTAAAATAGCTTGTTAATACAAGACAAATCAATCAGACGCATTACGTAGAAGTAACTTGATGGCAAGAAGCAATCGGAGCAACGGCGAGCAATTAGTTTGTGGCTTAGCGCTCGCATCCTGAAGAGATTTCACCTTGTCTTCCTCTGAAGAACTCCTGTAGCTTCTTTCATATCCTCGCTTCAAAACAAAATTCATGTTTCTCCTTTAGATAGAGGTACTGATGAAAAATAAAGCTAGTCTCTGTGAAAGGGTTTCCGACGGTGGTGCAGAATAAGATACTCCTCGATTCACAGTGACCTTTGAGCTTTCAAGTCTTTGATTTTTTTTCTCTTCCTCTTTTCAGACAGTCAAGGATCCACTCTGTTGGTGATATTACTGGGAAGGCTAGATGATAATAAAGGAAATTTTGATGGGGCGCACAGCCTGCTTTCTTCCCTCTTGTGACACCGTGAAAAAAAAAAGTTCCGTGACTGAGCAATTCACTCCTTTCATCTTGGTCTGACACGTCTTGCTAGCTTTTAGTTTATTCACTCAGGAATCATCTTCTGGCCGCCAAGAGGCGTAGCTGGACTTCACCGCTCCATAGAAGCAAACTCTCTCGTCTCTTTGACCTGTCTTTTGAAATGCTTTTCCAAATAGCGCGGCGCTCTGTCCACTGACTCAAACCCTGAAACCCAATCATTGACAGCAGAGAACAACAAAACGTTCCCAGGGCTGTCATTTACAATGGACACACAACCACAGAAGCTTGTTTTACAGCTCTTTTGAGATAATCAATGAGTGACTTGGCAGCGCCGGGGTCCTATTGAGGCACATTTCCCACTCGCTCCCTTCCTTTCTCCGCCTCTGTCCTGTCCTCACTCACTCTCTCTCTCTCTCTAGAGAGATTGTTCTCAAATAAATTGATTTGACAGTATTGCTGTGTTTGATAACATGAGGAAGCCAATGAAATCTGTCAAAACGAGCGCCATCATCCACCGTCCCTGCAACACGTACATTCACAGCCCTGCTTAAATGATTGTTTAATACTAAGACTAATTTAGTTCAACAGGCAACTACACATGCTGTAACCATTCCAGCTGATGCCAGAAGATGGAAGACAGTCGGGCCAAGATTGCGCTGGAAGACGGATAGCTTTTAACGCTTAGATAAGAGAGACATGCTGAAATAAGTCACAGCCATCTAGCAGACATAAAATCGAGTGGCACTGCCCAGTCCTGTCACACAGCGACTCAGGATAAATTGATGCGTGGCCTGTCCACTGGGGCTTCTAATTGTATTTTCTTTTACGTGGTAGGTTTTGTCAGGGTGCATCTGTCATGTATGACATCTGTAAAATGACAGCCTTTCTCGAGTGCGGAAAGGAGGCTTCTGGGTCTGAGAGATCATGATACCCATGAATTTCTTGCTCAGACATCCCTTCAGTGGTTTTTAACCATGATGAAACACCACGGATGTTTTTTTTTTTTAACTGATAGTGTCATTCTCTTTTTGGCCATCTACATCCCTGCCACCGAAGTTTGCTTTTAATTTCCATTGTCACAACATAAACGTCAAGTCATTTCCACATGCTTTTGAATGAGTGTCTCAAGCAGTCTTTTAAAATACTATCAATTTTCTATAGCACCATTTGATGACAAGGTACACACTTAACGTCAACAGAAAACCGAGGCTTACGTCTGTATGTGAATTACAGAATATTACCGACACCAAGCTATGAAATAACACACTTTCACAGCCATTACAGTACTGTGCACTTTTCTGTGATCTTTATGTTCTATGTTTATATTTTACTGGCATGGTAATTTGCTTAAAAAAATGGCACCAAACTAACACATCCCTTGCTGTGACTGGAACATAAATGCAATCTTTTCAACTGAAGGTCTTACAACAAGAGGTCTTGTGCAGTATTTAGAGTTCAGCCTTACAGTAGAGACATAATAATTTAATACAGTAGAACTGCAAAGTTATATCTGTATCTCTTAGTGCCCCACCTGTCATTTGAAGTGGCACTCTTCCAATAGTCCAAACACAGCTCCCTAAACCTCTGAACTACGTCTGAATACATCTGACTTTTATCTCTGGGGTGCATGAGCAACACCACACTACAAGAAACATGCTACAAAGAGAAACATACGACTTTTGGAAGAAAAGAACAAGCAGAATTTTATGCCGTCTGCAGCACGGTCACAGCTTAAAAACTGGCTGGTTTTCACATTTCACTTGCCTTTACATTCTGTTTAATAATTACAGCATAGTGCAAACTTTTGTGTACGCGTGTAATTCTACTGATTTTATTTTCACCTTAAAATCCCTTTCAAAAAAGATATGCTCCATACGGAATGAGATATACTGTATTGATCGCATCTTTTTCGTAGTCAGTCATGTTTATTCTGTCATGAGTCAGTCGTCTAATAATAAAATCTCTGTATCATTTATTTATTATTTGGATGATTTGAAATGCTTTAAAAAAAAAACAGCTATGCATTCAGTTCATTCCCTACAGTTACAGAGAACTGCAAAATAAACCCAGATGAGAGTTATTACATGGATGTTTCCTTAATACATACATGGAAATGAGACATTGATTGATTAATTCCCTGCTGTATATTTTCAGGTTGAGAAAATAATAAAATATACAATGTACAATACAAACAGTCTAACACAAATTGAAATACATTCAAGGTCATTTTAATTGCAATGCATGATGGCACAAGTAGCCTTTGCATTAAACACGCTTCTTTGCATTAAATAGATTCCACTTCTATTAATAATCCCCAAAATCAACACTGCAATAATTTTACCTTTTAAATGTATTACACAATGCCTCTTTGACATTTAGCTGTGGACCGATGCTATAATTACAAAAATCTCATCTCATTATCCTAAATTATTACACAACCCTCTGGAGTACTACTTTCTTATTGGCCAGCCTCATAAATTTGTATTTCTGCACACTAACCACTAAACTGACCGTCCCAGGCAGCCGATTTCCTACATGGCTGTGGTGGTTTCATGTCTCGCATATCACCCTGCGGTCTCTTTCTCCTCACATAATAAAAGAATTTCAACTCAAATCAATATTTGATGCCCAATTATTTATTTATTTGACAGGTAGCCATGTAATAAGCTGGATAATGTAGAGTCACCCGGTCATTTCAGCAAAATAAACCCTATTCAGCGTGATACATGACTCCTGTTTATCTTACAATAATGACCTTTACAGAAAAACTATATAAGTGCATGTAAAAGCACTGCAGTTTATGGACTAGGAGCTTTGCAACCACCAAAAACCTTCTGGGGTAAATAGAGGGGGAAGAGAAGAGATGGAGAGGTTAAAAGAGAGAGAGGGAAGGGGACAGAGAGATTTATGTAGGAAGAAAAATTACCTTTGTCGCACAGATGGACAGTGGTAAATGGTGCGTCATTCTGCAGTAATTTACAAATCGCGCGAGTGGAAACAAAATTAGATTAAGAGGGTACGTTGAAATGGACCTGCTAAACATCACTATTAATTACACTGTTGTCAAGGGCGAAAATTATTTATTTTCATGGCAGAAGGGAAAACAAAGGCTGTTGGTGGGTTTAAATGGGTTTACAGGCATTTTTCACTTGAGCAACCTCAGGAAAAACATACAAGGAAAACATAGATTTTCAATTAAAGGACACTAATGTGTACATTACTACTGAAGCAATAAACTTTCTGACTTATGGTGAGCAGCAAGAACAACAAAGACACCGCAGCTTTACGACTCATTGCAGATATTAATGAGCAAGAAAATGTGGGTTTTCGCAGCCCCGAAGATCAACCTTTTTGGATGCTTTCCATTAAATTAGTATCTTCGTATGCTCATTCAGTCATGCATAAAAGGACAGATACCACCCTCACTCACAAAAAAAAAAAAAAATCACATCTGGTAAAAAAAAAAAAAACCCAGAGAGAGTTATCTTGCCTCTGAGACCTTGTGTCATTTTCACATTCTTTTGTTTTCTAATTGTAAAGGCAGAAGAGAAACTCTGGGAGGCTGTCAGAGCGATGAAGATCTCACGCTGACAGCGTGGTGAACTTCTCTGCGAGCCGGTCCGTCCAATTCCAGCCTGAGCGCCGCTCATTAGGGCACGTCTGCGCAGGCACCCGGTCCACCCCGATGCAGGCATCCAGCGGGGCATCTGGCAGGGCTACACTTCAGGTCAGTCTATCTGAGAAGGGAGCGCATCAGCGGCCACTTCATGGATGGCACGCTGTCTGCGGCTGACAGCTTGTCATTTATCACAGCTGAGCAGTGGCGTCAGGTGGGATCATGATTAATTTCACTTTACCACTTTCAGAAATAAGCCCTATAAATCATCTTAAGCTCCGTGCACAAGTTTTGTTGTAGCCACATGACAAATCTTCACCACATCCCGCTCCGCCTCAGCGGCCTACAATGGGTCCTGCCACACGGCTCACAAAAACCAGCCAGCGATGGCCAGGAAGGAGAGTGACATTTCGTAAATACCCCGAAGGATTATTAAAGCAAGACGGTTAGAGCCCACGGTGACGAGTGAAGAAACCGCATCGTCCATTTGTAAAGATAAATGCCTAGCAGTCTTTCTTCACTGTCCATCTGTTTGTGGCTGAATGTTTTTAGCTTTAGCTTTATTTGGCGTCCTTATATACGCTAATGATATAGACGTGTCATTGAAATGTAAAACAGACTTTAATGAAATGTGGGTGGAGAAAGTGTGCTCTTCGTAAGTCAAGAGTTATTGCGACGTCTCCGGCAGCACAGGTGGCGGCGTGCCAATCCATCAGTGTGCTTACTAACAGTTTTTATATCACTCTAATCAGATGTCTTGGTCTAAAATTGTGTTCTGCTTTCACAGGGTGAGTGCTCTAGTCATTTTAAAAGCATCTAATTGATGCCCATGTCACATCTAAAGTTATCATCTTTCGCTGAGATGCTGTTTTTCTTTCCAGCTTTGGATGCCAGGCTACTTAATTAAGTGATGACTTCCAAATTTAAATCAGATCGTTTGAAACGCACTACACTTTTTTTCTCCTCTTTAAAGGCGTCAAGGAACCGATTCACTCAGGAATATATTCGGTAGCCAAGCATGATGCTATCCCTTAATCTATTGTCCACCGCCTCCATATCTCTTTTCAGGATGGCGGGTAATACTTCAGGACGGATGCCCTACATGCTAGAGTAATGTGACACTTAAACGATTTCCTCATAAGGCCCGGTGACAGATAGCGGAGGGTAAACAGCTGCTGCATGTTACATTTTCTTTCCGCTCTGTCTGCATTTCAATGGCCGCACTTTGCTCCAATTTATTCCCATCTCGGAGATATAGACCGTTTCCAACTGTGCCTAAATCCATATTCCCCAATAACACAGTATGCACTTCCCTGGTGAACTCGACAAATGCCACACAATCAGGGCTCCCCAGCTGCTAAGCTATGCCCCACAACACTTCGCTCAGGCACAGAGGCAAGTGAAGCTAATCGATTCCAAGGTTGTGCCTCTCAACCAAATGTAGTCCTGTTTTTAGGAAGTAGTCCCTGAAAAGGAACTCAAAATTACACACGTCGCATGGAAAGAAGGGGAAAATAAAAATGCTAGATGAGAGAGAGAGAGAAATTTATTTATTTTTTCTTCTTTTCACTCGAGAATAAAGGCAGAAAACATTTTGTATGCAACAGAGGGGGTGGTTTTGAGCACTTGGTATAATTTCCTATTAAAGTGAAAAGGTTTGCATGGCTAAATACAATATGGTTGGAATTTCTAACTTACAGAATGTCAGAAAAATGTTTTTATATGTATATATGTGTATGTTATGTAAATGTTTATAAATATATACAAACAGTGCCCTCCACTAATATTGGCACTCTTGGTAAATCTGAGCAAAGGAGGCTGTGAAAATAAATCTGCATTGTTTATCCTTTTGTTCTTTCATTAAAAAAAAATCACACAATTCTAACCTATCATTGAAGTAAAACAATTGAAAATAGAGATAAATTCTTGTAATGAAATATTTTTCTCCAATAATTGTTGATCACAATTATTAGCACCCCTAGAATTTTTATGAGTAATATCTCTATATTCCCATTCATATTCACAATTTTAAGCACTCCTCATGTTCAGATTATGAACATGAAATTATCCAGCCATGGTTTCTTGTTTCACAGTAATATATATAGGAGGGAAAACAAAGGATAAATTCCCTTAATCATCAACACAATGAGAAAAAACTAATAATATATTTATGATGTGCAGCAAAAAATAATTGATCTTCACAAGTTAGTGAAGTGGCTGTAAAAAAAAAGCGAGAGCAGTAAAAATTACAATTTCCACCATCAGGGAAATAATTAAGAATTTCCAATTAAAATAAAATGTTATGAAACTATCTGGAAGAGGATGTGTCTTTATATCATCCTAATACACGGAGAGGAGTAGAGTTTGAGTGGCTAAAGACTCTTTGAAGATTACAGCTGAAGCATTGCAGAAAATAGTCGAGTCTCATGGTCAGAAACAGCCTCTACATCAGCACATGTTGTTCAGGAGGGTTTAAAAAAATTCTCCTTCCTCATCCAAAAACAATCTCCAGCATGTTCAGTTGTCAGACAGGACTGGAACGACAAATGGGACTGGCCTCTATGATAAGATGAAATTAAAAAATGAGCTTTTTAGCAGCAATCACTCAAGGTGGTTTTGGTGAACACAGGGATAAAAAGTTCTCCATGTGTACAATGAAGTACACTGCTGTATTTTTGATGTTGTGGGTCTATATTTCTGCTGGAGCACACTTTGTTTAGACACATGGCTTATTAAATACCAACAGATAACGAATCTCTACAGACTGACTCTATTAGAAATCTTATAATGGGCCATGGTTGTGTCTTCCATTCCAAACACAAAATAAACACAAGAATTATTCACTGAGCACAAAATGAAGCTTTTGCCATGGCTGTCCTAGTCCTCTGACCTGAACCCTGCAGAAAATGAGTGAGGTGAACTAAAGGATATTGCAATAATTGGGTCCTAATAACTGTGGCTAACATGTAGGCTATTGGAGAAAAACATTTATTTTATCATGAGTTTTTCTCCCCATTTTCAATTATTTTAATTCAATGATAGGTTAGAATTTTTTGAATGAAAGATCAAAAAAGCATATTTATTTTCACAGCCATCTTTGCTCAGATTTACCAAGGGTGCCAATATTAGTGGAGGGCACTGTAAATATATAAACACACACACACACACAAACACACACATATACATTCACTACTTTTAATACCTGCCACAAAATATGGCAATATTAAACATTAAATTAAGCATAGTCCAGTCCCAAATGCACACACACAGATGGAGCTGCATTTACTGTGAAGACTTAGAGATACTAAAAGCACTGTACCATGATCCGCACGTGTAAATGAGCACACTGATGCGCTTTGCTCTGAAAAAAAAGGCAGAACAACAGACCATATATTTCATTAACATACTGCACACATTGTGGAATAAACTTGCTGTTAAAGAGAATGCTAGGTGTATCAATACTGCAGGAAAAAAATCAAATTTTTAAACCATTTGACATATTTTTAATAATTAGGTAATCTAACTAATGGCTGCTATAGGATATTTATATTCTCATTGAAGTATTCTTGTTCTGAAGTTTTAATTAGCTGCAATAAATAAATCATTTGTGCTCCACCTCAACAGATGTGCACTACGGTGTTTCATAATATTTGCCATGGAGGTATATGGTAGGTGTCAGCGACGGCGCCTCTCAAAGTCTCCCCGATAGAAGTAAACAAACACAATGAAAAAAATAAATATTTCAGAACTTCATCATTGTGACCTGTTTTCTATATTGCACAAACTCCTCTTCTCACAGAAGCTCCCGAGACGCCATCATTTATAGCTTTGAGCTACAGTAACTGCGAGATATGATTGCTTTGAGCACTTCTCATGCGCAGAACTTTCAGCCGGTGCAAATGAAACTAATTTGACTGGGGAAAGAAAGGCTTAATGCATTTTGAGTGCTTTTCGCAAGCTTCGCATTTGTATGGGTGTCTCGCACACGCGAAATCGCCACCGTTGTTGTTGCTGAGTTGGGAGGGCCAGGCTCGGATTGCCATCGCCACAGGCAGAGGGCCAACTGCGGTATCAGGGTTCTGGGAGGGTATCCCATAAAAATGCATGGCCACATGCTGCTTCCAAAGGCTTTTCATCTTCCCTCTGTCTGCCGAGCCACAAACACCTGGAGCACAAGGGGAGTCCGGAGTGCATGTGTGTGTACAAGGAGGGATATGCACACACACAGGGACGCGTGGGCTTTGTCCGCCCGTCTGCCGGTCAGCTCTCTGACTGCTTATTAATTTAGAAGTGTTTGCAGTCTCTAGGGACAGAGAGATAAATGCCAGCAGCAGAGGCAGGCCTTCGGTGAACTCATAAAACCTATTAAAGGAAGCTGTTCATCACCTCCATCAGCAGGCCTGATTATGGCCGGGGCCAGCTGTAAACCTCCACAGCCCTCAGCGGAGCCCCAGACACACCACTCACTCTGCTAGCAGCCCTCCGAAAGCCGCGCTGCCCACCCAGCGGCTCCCATTACACTGAGAGATGAGACGGCGTTCCCGACTACATAAGGGATTTATCGACGGATGCAAGCTCTGCGCCGTAGCTTCAGATGCCAGTCACTGCGGTTTTAGCGCTTCGCCTCACAATTGCATTATGTGCATGTGTCAACGGTGTTGTATTATCATACAAATACTTGCGAGATGAACATTTATTAAAAAAGGAAGACGCTCGCTGCCTCTTGCGGTTGCCACAAATACAAGATAAAGATAAACTCATCACCCTCCATCAGATTTCCCCTCGGTTTTGCTTGTATCAGCAAGCGAGCGCACCAGCCAGGACGCTACTGCATGTAGTTTTGTTCTATTAGGAGGTTACATTCGCAGCGCACCCCTCCCCTCCCGTGATGTATTTCGCTTATTTGTGTCTTTACGCATCACAAGCGCCGTTTAGAAGCTCTTGCCCGCAGAGAGCAGGGAAACAGCGTGCCAAGGCATCAGTCAAAGACCGAACCTACTTTACAATCAAACATTATGAACTGCTGTTGGAATTAGGACAGCTTCCAGGGAACTAGGGGACACAAAATTATCCAAATCCCATTAATCTTTTTTGAGAGAGATGGTGACATTTTGTAGTCTAATTAAAAATGCCACACAATGAATTTTCCAATGGTAACAATAATTAGCAATTGTCTAGGGACAAGAAAAGGGGACACAAATGCAACGGCTATGCCGTATACGTGCTTGGCTTTTTGCTTATCGCAGTCAGATGGGGGGAAAGGGCTCTTTGATGCATTGAGGTTCCGCATGTTATTATGGTCACACATTCTCTGAACTTCAATTAATTAAGTAGCGCAAAATGCCACTACACGCTGCGAATAATTTAGATTAATGCACCCATTAAATTATCTGTTGCTATCATCATCAGCAATTTCCAAGGAAAATTTCCCAAGTGATTATTATTAGATGTATTATATTATATTTGCTAGAACCATGCAGGACTGTTTATATAACATGCAAAATGCAACATAATGCAACATCATACATCTAGTTTCCAAAACGTTTAGGGCCTATATATAAATCACTGGGAAAAAAAATAAGAGACCACAGCAATTTACTCCTAAATCAGTATCTCTCCGAGTATGACAAGCATTTCATGCCAGTCTTAGTTAAACTTCTACACAAACATACTTCATTCTGTTTATTGAGGTTATTATTTGGTGAGCACCTGAATCCAATTATATTTAATGGGAAAAGTATAAAAAGCACTGCTGTAATCAACACTATCCTCTTGCAGTGTGACCAGTTGGATGGTAAAAAATGCTAAAAGTCTTTCAAAAGTAATTAGAAATTTTAAAAATAAACACTAAACATGCCAAAAACAGTGAATAGAAAAGTTTTAAATTGAGGAAAAAAAAGGCCTCAATCCTAGCTTTACTGAAACAAGGATTCAGTGAGCGTCGAGTTGCTTCTATCCTTAATATTTCAAAGACAGTTCACAAAAAATGAAACAAACGTGCATTGATTTGTATTGGTGGTGTTTTGGTTGGTTGGTGTATTGTTTTTTTCCCCAGAGCTGTATACATAGCCCTCCAAAAGTTTGGAAATGCCTTTGAAAAGTGGGGTTTTGGACAATATTAGCATGAATCCTTTTTAATTTTTGGTAATTTTGCACTGAAAACGGACAACACAAACTACGAAAGCTATATAGTCTACATAAACAGTTTATACAACAAAAAAAAACTTGTTGAAATGTCCACCATTAGCAGCTATTACAGCTCTGCATAATATGGGCATCCGAGCTGTCAGTTTATACAAACGCTGACTTACTCCAGGCCTCCTGAAGGATTGCCCAAAGATGATTCACACTGATTGGACACTTCTTACAGACATCACTGTCCAGTTCCTCCCACAGTAGCTCAACTTTGACATGTATATATTTTGTAATCAAAAAGAAAATTATTATTGCTGCTCTTCGATGATAATATCAAGTTACTTTAATGTACAGTATTTGCACCAAAAAATTATTTATGCTGATACCTTCCAAAACCACACTTTGCCAGGGGCGTTTCCAAACTTTTGGAGGGCAGTGTATATTATTAATGTGTTAAATAACACATTGTTGTACATTATGCTTGTTATATGTTACTTGTACATATAGTAATATGTATCAGTTATAACGAGAACAAATATTCACAATGAACTAAGAGTTTTCCCTGATCAAACTCCTAATTTGCTGCTTTGTTAGAAAATAGGGCTTTGCAGAATAAGACCATAATATGTGTTTTATAAAACACTAATAAACACACAATATGCTAGTAACATCGTTCATAAGCAGTTGCTGGACCTTAAAGCATTAAATCATTATATTCTACATAACTGTTTGCAATAATGACAAATCAAATCCCAAATTACATGGTGATAATTAACTCAGAACTTAAATGCCTACAAGCATTTTATAGTATATTGTATACCTTGCCAATGTATTCAGTGTATTCCATTTTATCATCATGGTGCTAGCAAAGTTGCCATAGAATAGAATTGAATAGAGTATGTGTAATTGTCTATGTACATAGTTACCCAGTCTAAAGTAATTTGCATTTCCTCATTACATTACATTATCTACTGGCGAACGGAAGGGCCAAAATGACATCTCCAATCCAGATGCCAGGGCCAATCATGATGTGAAACTGCCAAGTGATGCACTCCTTAAGATCCATCCATCTGTCACTCCAATTCCCTGGTCAGCAAATCATCTCTTTTCCAAAGACACATGTGAAGCAGACTTCTCCTACCCACTTTAATCATCGCTCCGTGCTCGAAATAACAGAGGCTGTCCCGTAGACCGCTGTCGTTTCTGGTGATCATAACAGATAATTACCCGCCTCCCTGGACAGCCATACTGCACATCTCTCCCAGAAGCACTATCTCCTAGTGAATGTGCTGTACTCGTGAAAGCTCGGTGTGTGAGTAACGAGCTAGAAGTGGCAGTGATTCAGTCCCTTATGTCACCCAGATAGTCTTCAGATGGCAAGCAAAGGTAAGTCAAACTTCACCTACAAAAAATGACTTTTTATCTTGAGGAGTAGGATGAATTAATCAATAAAAAGGATGACCAGTAAAAAATGGTCCGCTCATAATTCCTCACAGGTGGCAGGTCTGGATCGGAGCGTGTGTTTTGGCAACAGGGGGCACTGTTGCTGTTCTGAAGGAGAGAGCTGGCAGCTTGCCGCAGTGAGTGAGTGACCAAAGCAAAATCATTGCTCAGTGACCGACGGGGAAGCTACACTGATCGCCATTGATCCTTTAGTGCTGTCCCCTAGCTTGACCACTGCCCTTGTGCCCGTGCAAGGCTAGCACAGTTTTATCAAACTGGACCACTGCATTTCAGCCGATACACAATAACCCCATTACTGTACCTCTGTGTGCAATGAGGAGAAAGTCAAACCAGATACTTCGGATGCACAGAGAATGCTCTGCATATTACCTAGATAGTCTACACTCTCCTTATCGGTTTGCATTAGTGGGAATGTGAGATATGACATGCAAGGTATTAGAGGGATTTATTTGGTCTGACATTATAAAACTGCTCAAATTGTTAAGGAAATTTAATTATAAGAGGAAATGAGGGAGTTATTACTGTGGTTGTCCCAAACTGCAAATTCAAACACGCTAGATTATTCAATTACGACTGTGCATAAATTGCTGTACATTAGATGCATGTATTATTTGTCAATGAATTAAGAGTTGCGGTAACACTTTATAATAGTTAACACTTGTTAACTAACAACCTTTCCCCTCAATAATTTCTTAGTTTGCTGCTTATGAACAGTTTAAGTAAGGTAGTTGTTAAGTTTAGGTATTGGTAAGGATTATGAATGTAGAATAAGGCATTAATATATGCTTAATTACCACTAATAAATTGCTAATATTCTAGCAATATGCAAGCTAATAAGCAACTAATAGGTGTTACCGTAAAATAACTGTGTTACCAGAGTTACAATTACTAAATTAAACAGAAATAAACCTTTTACGATTAGTTGACAAAAGTTATATTCACATTGCATGCTACTAAAGGTTTGGTGGGGGGAAAAAATAAAAATAAAGTGAAAGGAAACATTTCTAGTCTCAACAAAAGCACAAATGCATGTTATGATTGAATAATAACGCAGCTGTTACAATTAGAATTGACTAAGAGAAAATTATATTATATAACGTATGAAAATTACAAAATATTTTTGCGTTAGGTTTAGGATTAAGGTATCTAAAATATGGTCATGCGCAATAAGGCATAAATATGTGATTCTTAAGTAGTAATTAACAACCCATATCCTATTACTTTGCATGCTAACAAACAACTAGGTAGTGAGAGTGAGGTAGTAGTGAGAATTGGTCATAAAAAAACAAATAATCTAATATACAAAGTCATTCATTTATTAGTTTAGTTCATCAAGTATATAATATAAATATACTTGTATATAGTCAGATAGATAGATAGATAGATAGATAGATAGATAGATAGATAGATAGATAGATAGATAGATAGATAGATAGATA
>JAUCMT010000026.1:13996724-14008000 GCA_032357475.1 Enteromius thamalakanensis
ATTGCAGCCTCTGTGTAGTCTTTCGAGAACATGTTTTTTCACAATGTATTCAGAGGGCAGACAGCAAGACGATCAAGGGGTGATGCATACGGTTTGAAATAAAAATAAATATCGAGCTAAAATCCTGCAACATAGCATAAAGCACCTTTAAGCCACGAGAAAAAAACATTTTAGTTCCCCCCCCCCCATGTCTTTACATTTAAATAAAAAAAGTGTTTTAGAAAAATTATAATATTTTATTCATAAGTTAAGCTTTAGTTATCTAATTTGCATATTGTAATGTGTGTTTTGGGGCAACATGTAGTGAAAAAAGAAGTGTAATAATGGGAGTAATAGTTTACCAGATTTTCATAATAGATACATTTAATAATTAACTACACACACAAACACAAGTGTCAAAGCAGAAATGATAATCATCTCGTTATAAAATATGCACTGCCACAATTTATATACAACAACTTCTGCCCACCCCCCCAAAACAGATTCATTGTTAAAGTAAAATGATGTGCTGTTATTACTAACAATACATCTTATTTGTGCCCAGACTACAAAAGCTATGGCCAGCAGTGCAGCCCACCAAAAACTAGCTGTGCAATCGACTAACAGCCAACAACCTCCAGATCTAAGATCCCTTTATGTCCAATCGGGGAGCGTCAGTACGTCACCTTTACCTGCGGGCCGCTGGTGCTTTCAGCACAGAGTACTATGCAATTGATTGCAGCATCAGTCATGTTTTCCCTCTTGTCAGCCCTCTTAAGACCAGAGAAAAAAAGTTTTAGTTTTTTTTCCTCCATGTCTTTACATTTTAGAGCATAAAAAACACTAATACAAATATTTCAATCATAAGTTAAGCTAGTTATCTAATTTGCATATTATAATGTGTGTTTTGGGGCAACGTGTTCACATGTAGTGAAAAAAGAAGTGTAATGGGATTAATAGTTTACCAGATTTTCGTAATAATATATAATATTTAATAGATTTAATAATTTGTTATGGCTCCCAAATTGTATTATAAACATGCTTTTAGTCCCGGTGTCCTCTTATGAAAATCAACATCAACACCCGTTTCGTAATAGAAAGTCATATTTTGATCTGAAACCCCATAACATTTGCATAAGATGTTGATTTATAACACACAAGAATTACAAAATATATCAGACATATTTGAAGACCAAGAAGAGGGAGTGATCATGATGAAATATCCCATCATTTGGTATCTCTGAAAATTCCTGAATGTGCTCTTTACAGAACACACACACACACGTTATATATATATCTATGTGTGTGTGTTTTACAGTTCTGTCAGGTTGGATGGTAAATGTTGGTGGACAGCCATTTTTAGGTGTCTCCAGAGATGCTCAATTGGGTTTAAATCAGTGCTCTGGATGGGCCATTCAAGAACACTCACGGAGTTGTTGTGAAGCCACTCCTTGGTTATTTTAGCAGTGTGCTTAGGGTCATTGTCTTGTTGGAAGGTAAACCTTCAGCCCAGTCTGAGGTCCTGAGCACTCTGGAGAAGGATTTGGTCCAGGATATGCCTCTACTTGGCCGCATTCATCGTTCCCTCAATTGCAACCAGTCCTTGCAGCTAAAAATCACCGCGACAGCATGATGCTGTCATCACCATGCTTCACTGTTGGGACTGTATTAGACAGGTGATGAGTGCCTGGTTTTCTCCACATACTGCTTAGAATTAAGGCCAAAAAGTTCTATCTTGATCTCATCAGACCAGAGAATATTCTTTTTACCATCTTTGAGTCCTTCAGGTGTTTTTTTAGCAAACTTCAAGCAGCCTTTTAGAGTGGCTAAATATGTGTCACAGCAAAGGGTCTGAATACTTAGGACCATTTGATATTTAAATTTTTCGTTTGAATAAATCTGCAAAAATGTCTACAATTCTGTGTTTTTCTTTCAGTATGGGGTGAGGTGTCTACATTAATGAGGGAAAAAAATGAACTTAAATGATTTTCGCAAATGGCTGCAATGTAACAAAGAGTGAAAAATTTAAGGGGGTCTGAATACTTTTCATACAGACTGTATCTTCACTTAGTCTCAGATACATTGTATTATTAACTACAGAAATGATAATCGTCTCATTATAAAATATGCACTGCTGCAATTTATGTACAACTTCTGCCTTCCTTGTTAAAGTAAAATGATGTGCTGTTATTACTAACAATACATCTTATTTGTGACCAGACTACAAAAGCTATGGCCAGCAGTGCAGCCCACCAAAAATTTTCAGCTGTGCAAACGACTAACAGCAAACAACCTCCAGTTCTAAGATCCCTTTATGTCCAATCGGGGAACATCAGTACGTCACCTTTACCTGCGGGCCGCTGGTGCTTTTCAGCACAGAGTACTATGTAATTGATTGCAGCATCAGCCATGTTTTCACCACACATGCTTACCGCTCAAACATGATCTGCGAGGATGCGGCGCTGCGGTTTTATAGGTCAGCAGGCACGAGCAGCTTCTAACGGAGCTATTTTGAGTGATGATGGAGAAAGTTGCTGGCGTGGAGAGCCGTGATTTACTGGCTCGTCCGGTTTGGTAATGAGGAGTAATTCTGCCTTGACACCCCCCTCCCCTCCTCTCTGCTCCTCAACACCCCACACCCCCTCCCACCCCCTTTTGATGAGCGGTGTCAGAGAAACAGCGGGACGGTCAGTGCTTCTTCACTATGTCTTCTGCAGGAAAGGAGAACCTGACACTTGTCTTATTAACCACAGGATCCAACATGTATCTTCATTAATAGCCTATTAAAAGCGACAGGGAAAATATGAGAAACTGACCTCTTTTACACAATTTCCGTCAAAGAACTGGGGGAGAACTTGCATGATTTATGCTTCCTGGAGAAAAAAAAAAATACGTTATTTAGCTGAAGTTCAAAGGCTAAATAAATCATCATTAGGCCGGCAAAGAAAAAAACACAACAAATCTTTAAGCTTCCAAAGGCGACCAAAGCAGAGTTCATCCCAAAAGGCATTCCGGATGAATCCAAACCATCATTTTCTGGACTAACTCGTGACTCACGCTGAGCTTGAACCCACAATAGCCTCGAGGTCAGACAGGGAGTAATACTAGTGTTCCACAGCCCTTTTACCGCACTCCACAAAACATTCAATACATCCTGCGGGAAGGGACGCTGGGAATTGAGGTACAGGTGATAAATGTCAGTGTACATTTATTTCAAAAGATCTCCATGAATTCCCTTCATCTAGCTGCGTGGTGAATAAGAACGAATTAACCTGGATCACCTCAAATACCTTGAAATTGAATGCGTCTCTGCCGCTCCAACGCCTGAGGTTTTCAAAAAAGCAAACACGACAATGTAATCAGCCATTAGAACATACAAGCACAGAAGAGTCTGTGCAGGTCTATAATGTGACTCGATAGGCCATTAATTAATTTGAATTTAATTTAAGGTTATGCGCTGTGTAAACCGAAAAGACAAAAAGCGCAGGAAGAACACTAAAAGCAGCCAATCAAAACCATGTTGTCTTATTTCCAGTATTAGTTTGGTGTCCTTCAGAGAATAAGTCAAATGCAATCTCACTCACACAGAGACCAGCACTGAATCGAAGAGAACGGCCTCTTTTCCTTCTTAAGTCTTAATTAGTTGTAGCAAAGCCAGATACACTCTGCTCCTTTGAATAGATTCACACTGGAAGGAGCAAAAAGCATCAAAGATGTAATTTTCCCCTGTGTCAGTTTGGTGAAAGAACAAGAGAAAATCTTACCTCTTCTTTTGCCTCCAAATAATTTTTATTCAGTGTTCACACAGCCAGTTATTATCTTTATGACACCACTCCATCCGAGCTCACACACCTCATGGATCTCATTAATTTATTCATCGAATTAAACATTAAGGCTTATTAGATCTACGTGAGAAAAAGCACAATGATGCTTGTGCTCGGCCAGCAATGTACCGCACTCTCCCCTTTGAGAGGGAATATTGCAGAAAGAAAGGTCAAAGAAGGTCAAACCACTGAGCCTGGGGACATTTTGGTTGACTAAACTGCAATGGAGGGCTTTGGTGCACAGTGGAGTAGTACTGAAACATATATATAGCAGATGTATGGATGGACGGGTAAATAAATATATATTTCCCCCCTTACAGTCTGTTTCGAAGGAGACGTGCGTGAAATACCCTGGAGGTGAATCTTGACAGTGATGGTCTGCCACCTGAGTTTATTTGTAACATTACTTTACTTCAAAGGATCCTGCTGTTGGATATTGCCATTAAATTGGCTTTCCACTGGCTGATCTTATCATAGCAGTACACTCTTCAATCCATCAACCTTCACATCTGAAACATTTCAGGAGGAAAAATCTAGCATTTGCTTTATAAAAAGGAGTTTGAAGAGTGAAGTTCATGGAGCAAAGTTGGTGCTTTTCTTGGACTGACCTGCTAGCCATAGAGTATCCCATTTAATTGTAAAGCTGCTGAAGAGACGTTCTAAAAATGCACAATCATAAGCAATGCTTTACAACCATGTTAACCCCAGTTAAAAACACAAACTGCTAAGAATACTAAAATACAAATTAATATAAAATGTACCCTGCAATTGAACTGATATATTTGAATTCTGCTAAATTGGAACAACTAATTTTGTTCTTAATGCATTTTAACTGTGCAGAAGTAATGCTGAAGTTATAGATATACTAAAAGATATTCTAAATTAGAGCTTAAGTATAACTAATGGAAGTATATTTCAGGTACGCTTGCATTCAAAAGCCGACATAAGATATAACAAGATCACACAATCCTTATCACAAAGACAGATTTTGAGCTTATAGAAATGTGCATTATGCACAAGTAGTACTCCAAAAAAAGGTTTAAATATAATTCTGAAGTATGAAAATAATTTAATTTTATTAATACATTTAAAATATAGTGTATTACTTTTTTGCTAGGGATATTTTTAACACTTGATACATTTTTAACAGACTGATTACATCAATGACTGATGTCATGGGGTCTCGTCTGGGAGACCAATATGCTCTGATCTGCTAATTGTAAGCAGCCCTTCAGTCCAGGCCTCAGGTTCATGGCAGGAGGGACATAATGTCTCTGTTCCCTCCTTCAGGGAATGAGGGTTACATACGTAAGCAATACTTTCCCTTTCAGTCAGTCACTTTCACGTTACGTAAATGACTAAAGTCATGGGGTCCCTATGGAAAGTGCCATAACCCGGCCTGCACCATGAAAAGGGCTGCTCAGCCGAAAGGTCAAGGCTGCGTGAGCGGGACTGATCGAAGGCTGTCCATCATGACCATCTCAACACTCTGGGGGTCAGAAGCAGGCCCAGCAGGAGGCCTGGATATGGAAAATGGGGAGGGAGCCCCCAGAACTGGGTGGCTAAAAACAGGAACTGGAACAAAATCAAGGAAACTGGGAGAATGATGGCATCAACCACCCAATGAGCTAACCTCTGTCTGGAGACAGCATTCCCCTTCTGCTGATCTCCAAAACAAACAAAGAGCTCTTTAGAGTTCCTGAAACTCTGAGTGGGTTCCATGTAAAGACGCAAAACATGTACTTGATCATCAGGCTTGAGTGGTAATATGGTATACCGAGGGATCTAAAAATAGCAACGTTATCAGTTTCAATACCGTTATACGGTATTAAAAAAAGCAGTGCACTTAAATAGGAGACAATGCAGGGAATTAATAGCTTACTTCCGTAACCCAGGTTCCCTGAGAAACAGGAACTAGCACTGCGTTCTATACTGTACATACCCGTCTCTTCAGTCGAAGTAACCTGAAGTCCTGGAACCAAGCAGCCGCTATATATAGACGGCCCCGCCCCCTCAGGCGAGCTTCGACAGGAGCTTCGGCCATTGGTTGGCGTAACACGGCACCCAGCCGATTGGTTTATCAAAGTACCACAGCAGCAACCAATGGCAGTGCAGTTTCACTGCATGATTAAAAGAGGCTTCAGTTAAAAGGCAAAAAGGAGTTTTAACCTGGGTTACGGAAGTAACCTATTTGTTTCGCGGTACTTTGGGTTTCGACCAAACAAGAAGGGAGAGGACTGTCTTTCTATGTGTTTTTGCATTTGTGTTTGGTTCTGTCTTTGTGTTTATCTTGTGATGTGTTTTGTCTCTCCCCATGTGCTCCGTGACCTAGTTTGTGTTAATCATGTATTTAGTTCAGGTGTGTCTCCCTCGTTAATGTTCATTGTCTCCCTTACTTTAGTTTCCCTTTGTCATTCATTTGGTGTCCGTCAATAAGTTTGTAACGTTGCTTGTGGTTTGTGAATACTCTGTTTGTAAGTTTATGGATATTACTCCACGTTTTTGTTTCTTATTAAAAGACTTGGTTTATTTTATGTTTACCTAAGTGATCTCCTTCGTCTCCGCAAAACACAGTGTTACAAGGACAAGGCAATTTGTGCGCCTCTGTGCAAAAACTGTTCTGGATTTTTGCAAATTTAATTCTGTTTGAATGTTGTATTTGCACTTTTTTATAAACTGGTATTTGTTGATAATAAAAGTTGTTAATATTGATGTGCATGTTATTTTGTTATTGTTTCAGTATTAATGTTTGTTATTCAGTTTCTAAACAGTTTAGGCACAAGCCAACATTTTAGTCTTACGTCATATTTTTTTTTATTATTCACAGTAATACCGTATAACAAGGTAAAATAGGGAGGTGGTTTGACAGTATCAAAATTTGGACATCGCCCAAGCCTAGTGTGCAGTGAGGATTCATCTAGTTTCTGGAAGAAGAGAAGGAATAGCGCAGGATTTACTTTAGTAAAGACACGCTATAAGATAACAGATCAAAAAGACAGGTGAAAGGAATAACAGATTAATTTACCACAAGATGCAGCGTGCATGCCAGTAATGGAGAGATCACTCTAGTGAGTAAGTACTGTTTGTTTTTTGTATTAGTTTGCGTGTTATTGTGGCATAAACTTGAACACATTTTCTTGTTTTATTTTGCCTGAAGTATAATTCTTGACTGAAATTGTCATGAAGTAGGCGAGAGACGTTCGGATTCAAGTGCAGACAGTTTATTGAAACTCAGAGTAAATAATGGCAGGGTCGGAGTAACGGCAAACAGGCACAAAGGCAAAGACAGTAGATTGATCCAGTGCACATAGCGTGGGGAGTGGGTTTGGCAGAGAAGCAGATGAGTAACTATGAAAACAAACAAGATAGGCGGAGACATGAATGAACAACCACAACTTCAGACAAAATGGGCGGTCCAAAAAAGTCCAGGCATGAAAACAGACACCAACTCCACCCATGTTACATATCCCTAAACCTACCCAACTACACTAGTTACAGAAATATTACAGCTGTAGATACTATGTAGCAATGTGTACTTACACTGTGGTTACATACTAGATACACATCTAGTTACTGTGAAAGTACACAGGTATTAGAGACACTTAATATAAATTGGAACCATTTTGGTCAATTGCTAATTATTTTACCATTTAAAACAGATTTTTATTATATTACATTTTTTTTATAAACTGGTTTTAATTAACAATATTTAGTTTTTTTTTTTTTTCATTTTCTTTATATAATTTTTTATGTAGCTTTTAAGAACACTGCCTTTTATTATTTCTGGCATCTATGTTATTTAATTATGATTTTTAATATTTTGATTTGATTTTAATTAACATACTCATTTTATTACTAAGAGGTTATTTTCTCTGAATTTATTTAGTGTTTTTATTATAAATGATTCCTCACTGTCTATATTTTATTCCAACGTGTGTGTGTATTACTGTACTTCCCATGTTGCAGGTCCTGAGGAGTCCAGTGTTTCGTCGTGATGGCGCTGATATTCACTCTGATGCGATGATTTCAGTAGCACAGGCGATACTAGGAGGAACGGCCAGAGCACAGGGCCTGTACAGCACCATCGACATTGCGGTTAGAAAACAAAAAGACTTTTATTGGCAATTTAAATGTGCCTTGGTACAGTATAATATGACTAAAAGCAAATGTGTTTTTGCAGATTCCTCCAGGCATTCAGACAGACCACAAGATTAAACTGGAAGGGAAAGGCATCCCACGTGTAAATAGCTTCGGTTATGGAGATCATTATGTATATATCAAAATCAAAATTCCTAAGTAAGAGTCATTCAATTTTAAACACTCACAGTCACATATGCTCATCCAGACTGCGTTTGTCTAACTCATGAATCATTTACAGGAAACTGACGAACAGGCAGAGAATGCTGCTCTTAAGCTATGCAGAGGATGAGATGGATGTGGAAGGAACTGTTACTGGAGTAACTAGAACAGACAACAGTTAATCTACACACAAAGACAACATAGAGAAGTTATCCCTTACCTCAGACTTCATTTCTTTCAGCTGTTTTGTTACATGTGTTTTCATTCAGGTAGTTCCCAGGCCAGCAAGACCTCAGAGTCAGAGCAGAGCAGAGAGGAAGAGCCAGAGAAAGAGGAAGGGGGATTTTTCTCCAAACTGAAGAAGATGTTCACCTGAAGATCACGGAAGGCAGCAGTCTTGAGATGTTTTAGTGTAGACTTGGTGTGTATAAACAGGATCTGGTTTTGTATGTTTAATATTTAAAGTCCAGAAATTAAACAATTGTCTCACTGCAAGTTTTGAGAATAGTCGAACAATGTAATTTTACCTCAATGTCTATTTAGACTTTGCTTTTGATGCTATATTTAGGTTTGAACATTTAATTAATAGATGAGTTGTTTTTATTCAGGTAAACAATCTTGTATTTCTATTCTTCTTTAAGGCCAAAGACAAGAAGTACTGTGTGAAAGGAGCACAAGAAATAAGCGCACTGAGCTCATCACTCAAGCAAAGCTTTCAGAAGCTCCACCAGTTCTCAGTCTGAGGATGTCTATCCTGTGCTGTTTGGTAGCCTGTAATGTTTCAGTAGGGAAAGTCTGAATAAATTGTCAAAAGAAATATGTTTTGTTATGCTCTATAATTCTAGTAATTTTATTACATTTCTGTTTGTTGTCATTACCATGAAAGGCTATGTTTTACTGTCAACTTAGTTGAGGCTAAGCAGCATTGCTAGCGACCCTTCAGCTGTGACTACATGATAAATAAAATGTGTAGTCCTTGAATGCATTTGTTTTACTGTCTTTTTAAATTTATCATCTAACTGAGACAAATATTTATAGAAGCAGAATATGTTACTTTAATAAGGTTTACTGAAAAACTAAATCTAAAACATACTAAGATGTGAAAGACCATGGTTTACTGATAAACCATAAATAGTCAAGTGTTCGAAATCGCTTACTTCCCTACTACATAGTACGCAAAAACAGTATGCGAGGCGAGTAGTATGTCCGAATTTATAGTATTCGAAATTTAGTAGACGATAAGTACCTGGATGACCTACTGCTTCCGCCCGAATTCTGTAGTACTCATACTATGGACACTTTTCTATCCCATGAGCCTACAGGAGAGGACGCATCATATTCGAAAAATGGCGGAGAGTTAAGAAGTGGCTCATTTCCAGTGAAAGTAGCTGATTGTGATTAAATTACACTTGTTTAACACAATCTAAATAAACGAATGACTTATCGAAAGTTTACATTTTCACACTGTTGTGAAGACACGAGGCGTGACAACATCAATATGGCGGATGTAGTACGTCCGAATTCCATTCATACTACTCACATTCATACTATATAGAACGTACTGTTTAACAGTTGGGTAGTGTATTAAATTTTAAATGTAGTACCTACTACCTGTTTCAATCTGTTTTTACACTAAATGCTACGGCTGCTATACTTAGTGATGCCATTTTGAAGATGACATTAAAGCTATTAAAGCTATCTACTACGTAAAATAAATCAAATTTGCACCAAGGACGTGCTTAAACATACAGTATGTGCCACAAACTTTCTGACAGAATTAATATCGGACGCTGTTTTCCCAAAAACGTTTAATAAGACTAACTACAACAACATAAATGCAGCAAATCAGTATATTAGAAGACTGGAGTAATGATGCTAAAAACTTTCAACACAGAAATACTGTGCATTTTAAAATATTTTGCTGCACTGTTATAGCTTTATAAATTAACAACGCATTGGTTTTTTTGTGTGTTTTTTTTTTAAATAAACAAAATACTTCCTAGTTTCAACGACGAAACAAGCACTCTATTGTCACCATCCTTACACTCCACTAGGTGGAGGCCTTTCTTTGAAAATTAAAAACGGCACTTCTGTGAGGAGAGATAACAGGGCGGTCTGAGTAAATACAGAAACAGACATTTAATCACTGACACTTGATGTTATCTGACATAACTACACTTTTACTACTTGGCTTATTATCTCAATCTGTCCCAGTTAAAATCCATCACCCCCTGTGTCTTCACAGATGTTGATGCCCACCATGTTTTTTCTTCATGTCCCTAGCACATGACTGAAGTTTGCATAATACTAAATAAATGTTTATCCAAAGAGTGTCCACAGCCAGGATGAACAAAACTATTAAGCAATACAAAGTCACCTTCCAAGTGACATTGTACCAGAGCGGCGTCAAACCCACGATTTGTTGTTTTGATTGGGAGACAGTCTCTGGACTTTGAGGATGAGGAGTAAGTGGAATCTGGAGTTGTATAAATCCATGTCAATCTGGTCTCCAAAACAGCAGCACCATCACAACAACGTCAACATACAGAGGCTCCAAAAAACAGACACTGGCTCCACATACTCAACTGACACTCCAATACACAGTAACTTTGCCCAGAGGAAGCCCAGAAAGAGACTGTGAATGGAGGAATGTCAATCCGGGGTCCTGTGTTTGTTCTTCGCTGCTCCTTGGATACCCAAAGTCTATCATTCGTCACAGGGTCTCTACAAAGTCAAAGAGAAGCTAACTACAAAAGTAAATAATGTATGGCACACACAAACTGACCTGCCTTAAAGCAAAAACGCTTAAACTCCTAAGTCAACAGGCAACCCTACTGAATGAATGGGTAATGCATAAACTTGTAGTATGTAGGTCATACGTATACTACGCATAGACATTCTAGTGCAGTTAAATTGGTCTGAAGACACTTACACACTGCTGCTGCTTGTATATATATATATATGTGCCTGGGGCAGGAGCTGTAAGATTACATAGACAGGTCAAACAAGGGTGAACTACAAGTCCATGTGCAGAGAACTATGAGAGAACATATGCAATGTAATTGGTAACACAGTAGTTTTGAACCTGTAAGTATGCACATGCTGTATAAAACATTATATTGCATTCAAGTTCTCTTAAATACATTATCAGCTGATTGTAAAAGTGTCATGATG
>JAUCMT010000026.1:14022845-14038956 GCA_032357475.1 Enteromius thamalakanensis
ATATATATATATATATATATATACATACATACACGCATACATACATTGTTAATAAAGGCTCTTATAAATGTTGAAAGGTGTTTTGTTTTAGTCTTTTGTGGAAAACATAACTTTTTCAGGATCATTTGATCAAGTTTTTACAAATATCTTTATGGCTAAATTTAATGCAGCCTTTATAGCTCTACTGAACAAAAATAACTAAATTGGTATCTTACAGTGCACGTTTATTAAAAGAGTTGAAAGGGAAAATGAATAACTGCATTTCTTTTTTGTCTGACTTATCCCTACAATCACACTCATTTACCATCCGACACTTCTGACAGTACAAAATATACATGACTTCATTCCGTTCATTTCTGTTGTATCTTGTTGTCATGGACAGACCATGAACAGATAAAGAACATGTGGGGGGAAAGCAGAGATGGTGCTGCCTGACTGAACACATCTCCCTCCAGCAGTGCTGTGTAAGCTAACTGAGATCATGTGATTCACACAATCCACTAAAACTCCATCCAGCAGAGTCGTAACACCGTCTGGTACCACGAGATGGTGAATATTCCACCCCAAAAAGTGCACAGATTGCTCGGCCAAACCACGGAGCAGGCCTTGTCACCTTGTGCAGGGTGCAGAAAGCAGAATTGGGAGGGTAAAAATGAGAAGTGACAGGATATTGATTTGCTTATCGCCACACTGCAGACACACAGGAGTGGAGGGTGAGTGGGAGGTTGGTTATCAGTCGTCCACGTCTGATAGAAAGAGAGAAAGTGAGAGGAGAGAAAGAAAGATTTCTCAACTGATTGGTTTGCCTCATTTTGGACTTGACTTTCGGTGTGTGTAGTGCTGACAGGCGTGCACTTTTACAGTAAATGAAAGTAAGCTTTGTGATGTGATAGGATTATGCGCTTATATAGAGCAGATTGAAAATAAAAGAACGCTATCAACTTCTTTTGTGGAGTTGGCAGAATTGCCTGCAATTAGGTGGGTTTCGTGAAAATACGAGAATATCCTTTCGAAACCTGCTGAAAAAGGTACAAAAGAAGAGCACAATTTCAGCGACGAAAAAGGGCAAGAGTAGTCCATCTAGGTCAGCAGCTCTTTATGCAGCCAAACTTAATTTGCATGCTTTAAAACGCCTTTAGCTTATCGCTTCTTGGATCAAACAGAAACTTGGCATGACGATGAGACCCTGCTATCGCTCTAGGTATTTTCTGTAATCAACACGAAATGGAAAAAAGAAAAAAAGTATTAGATCAATATTTAGCCTGCCCCATTGACTGCTGCACTGCCATCGAGCTGTTTTGCATGCGCTGTTCATGAATTCAGCCAAAACAAGCCGTATGTCGACAACGCGATATTACCTCCACAGGTGCTACCTTGATGAGTATGAGGTAGATTACATATGAAGGCCTGCTTAAAATGCAGCTCTATGTCAAGAGGTACAGCATGTGAATGGGGTACAACAGGAACTCATTTCCCAGTCTTTTCCACGCGGAGTCCCTGGGCTCCTCACGTTCATTTTCACTTCCCATTTGTTTGATAACAAATAGAGGTTCAAAGCCCAGATGGGAAACGGCACCATTAATGAAATCTCTCCTGCATAAAACTTGGGTCGTCTCTGAAGGTGCTTGCGGTCAGGTCATGATAGATCTCAGAATTGGTATGCTACAGGAGCTCCTGGCTCTTCCCAGCACTTGTCAAAATAAAGTTGGATTTGTGTGAAACAAAAAAAAGAGCGAGGTCATTAACTGACAGAGGTTGCTTTTTTCATTAGGATCATTATGATGAAAGTGCATTCATTAGTGATTCTTACAAATCCTGTGATTTTCAGGGGAGAAACAGACAAGTCAGCTATACAGGAATATATATATATGAATACCATTATTTGCAAAAATGAAGCAGGCCTTGAGGCTTCTTTCAGTTCTGACTGAACAATTCTATTCAGAAAGTGTATTTATCAAGTTCTGCAAGGATTCTTTCATTCTGCCTACAGTAGTGCATACATTGAAATAAAGAAACGTCTTGAAAGCAAAAAAAAAAACATAAAAGCAAAGAAAGCACCATTCCATCCTCCAGGATTTAAAACGCAACTTTCGTCATTAACAACTTGCTATATATAATGACTTCTTTTTTTTCCAGAGGCTGGCAACATAAACTATATTCACACTGCAGCTTAATGCGGCCGAAATTTTATTTCTTCCCCCATCACGTGACTCTTGAAATGCTTACAATCTGACATTTAAATCCTGATTTGACCCACTTTCATACTATAAGTGTGTAACAAATGTGAACTAAAAGTCTGCGTAAAGTCAATATTAAATGTGTGTTCTGAGTTTGTCACACTACAGAAAAATGTGTTATTAACCCTCTGAAGTCGGCCGTCACGCCGGCGTGATTTTTTCATCTTTTTTTTCTTATCAGTGTAAAAGACACTAATATAGCTCTGTTGATTTTGGTCACACAAGTAAGTGTTATTTCGAATCTGTTAAATGTCTACTTTTTTAAATTAACTTTTAATAACAAGAAAAGTGTGTGCTTTTGCAAAATAAGGAAAATAAAAAGTGTGCGTGATTTTTCTTTGTTCTCTCTGCGAACAGTTTTTAAAAAGCTTTTACTAAAATTAACTATAACTCCGCAAAAACATGACTCACAGACATGAGAAATATATCTACAGAAAGCATGAATTGTCTGCTTTTAAATGCAGTAAGTGCACGTTGAAAACAAATATTCTTTGTTAAAGTAATGAGTAACCAACACTATACTTAGTTTCTCAATCTGATCTCATTCATTTTAATGTGACCATGTCCACGAGCTACAATCGCTTCGTTATTCCAATATCCACATGAGACACGCTCGACATGAACACGCCCACACAGCTCATGTGCTCCTACCTAGCCAAATTTGAATGCTAAAAAAAAAAATGTCAAAGTGAATAAAAAAAGATGTCAAAAAAAAAAACCTGTCCTCTCAGCTTTCAAACGCTAAGGGTGTGTCCACTCGCGGCACTAAAACCACACCCACTCGCGGCAGAGCTGTCGTCTCCCTCGGGCATTAAGATATTTATGTCCGAGCACTTTTTTCTGATACTAATGACACATGCACTTTTGGTAGGAAGGCGTTCAGAAATGTCAACAGATTAGAGCATCAGCACAAGCGGGGCCAAAAATGCCGTTATAACACAGGCGCACATTCACGCTGATGTGACCGAGCCCGACCCGAACTCGAGCATCTTTTCTAAGTATCTGAACCTGGCCTGGCCCGTCAGGTACCGTCGGGCTCGGGTTGGGTATCCATCCTCTAATGTGGATCAATCTGAAAGCAAATTTTGAGCCATGTTTAGCTGTGTAGAAAGTTGCTATATACTGCAAACCACAAACATTACATTTTATTAAGGCACGTTTAACTACTGCTTGATGTTTTTAGGGCTTTTAAAGCATAAAATACTTTATATGGTCTAATATCTCTGATGGATTGTTTAGGACTTCCTTGTGGTGACTAACTCTAAAATGGCCAACTGCCGCTGAGCTAAAGGGAAATGTAAACCAATAGTTCTCTTAGCATAGACCTCCTTGCACGTACCGCACACACAGTTTGATATTAGAAACATTCAATCTAATTGAAGTATTTAGGAGGATAATCAAGACAAATTCCAAAACCACATTTTTTCTCTTTGTAAATCCTCTTCAAACTGAACATAAATACTTAAATACAAGTCATGTAGGCCCTTACCTTGCAGACTGTATGCGAGTACCTGTCATTGTTGAAGAGCGTTCTACATTTTGCTCACTATGAAGGTTAAGTACTTCATGTTATTTAGCAACACTGATCAAGCCAACTATTTATATGCATACTGTATGGACGCATATCTTACGCGTTAGAATAAAAAAAAAATCTTTGCAAGGCCTCTGAACTGCAGCTGCAAAGTTTGCATTCTCACAAGGTTAATCTTCAGTATCTTTGTCATTGAGACAATAGAGTCGTCAGCCTATTTAAAAAAAAGCCTAAATTGATCCCTTAACAATTCCGTTAATAGAAAGATCTCAGGGACACAAGGGAGAGATAGAGAGGGGAAAAGAGGGCTGATTAAATCGTCTTCATTTACTTAACTTGCAGCTAATAATACAATTAGAACATCTTCAGGCAAGAGTATTGTAGGGTTAAAATGGGTGCTGTGGAAAATGAGTCCCTTGGATTAATGGGAGGAAATGAAGACACCCACACATGAATGCTGTCCATTCCACCAATTCATCACTTCCATCCTCATTGAAGCCACTCGGTTATTACAGAGGAAGTCTTTATCACCACGCTACTTATTTCATTTCACCCTTCACGGGGGGCATTTGCTCACCGACGCGGCCTCTTCGGATCTGACAAAAAAGCCATTTGAACCGTCCCGTGCCCCCCTTCTGCCACCCATCCCCATTACCATAAACCCACTCAGTCATGATAACCATTAATGCAGCGTCTTATTAAAAACCTATCAATACATGCGCTGCCATTGCACTAATGGGCAGGAATTCCTCTCCGTTAGGTCCGGGCTTGCGTTTCCTCTCCGGGCTAATGAGAGCCATCCCTCAGCATCTCTTTGAGCTAAATCACCTTTATTTGTATCTGCCTACTCGTACCGCTGGTAATTTATAGAAGTGTGCACAATGGGAGATGCATTAGAGCTGGCCTGGGGGGGGCACACTTACAGGGTGATTCAGTTCGGCACTGGACTCGTGGTGAGCTGTTAATTGTTCTTCGTCGAAGCTCTGGTGATAACGGAGAAGGAGTCGCTGATGCGATCTCTGATGAGGTTTTATTGCTCCCGAGTTTATTTCCAACGCCGCGTCAAAGGCAGGACAGGACAGCTCCCTCCTAGAAGTTTGCCCTCTAACTCGAGGGAGGAATTGAATATTGCTCTATCCGTCGGAGCATTTTACGGCTTCTGCTCGCCAACCGTGAGAAATGTGGGGGTGTATTTACACTGGCGTTTACAGTGCGAGACAGAAGTGAGGCTCAGCCTCCATAAACTTTGCCGGGAGTCAGTGAGGCTAAATGGTGAAGTCTAAAAGATGTCGGCGATAGAAACTCGAAAACGACATTAGAGAGCCTAGGGACACTGCATATTCTCCCTTAAAGGTTGGATTATTGATCGAGTTCAACATTGTGTTTGTGTGGAAAAAAAAAATAAAAATTCATATCCGTTGTTGTCACGGACATCAGGGGCGATGGAGGTAAATAGTATTGTATTCCGTAAAGCCATATTTTTCCACAAAAAACTACTACTTGTCAGCCTTATTATTGCGATTTCACAAAATAACAACAAAAGCACTTGTCCATGTAAGTGGTTACAGTGATGGCAAATAAGTGGAGCTCTCACTTAAACTGTCAACAATGGGCAACCAAATAGCGCTGCAATCTGAAAAAGAGCCTGACAACAGTCGGCAACCAAAAGGAGCCATGCACAAACAAGACGCGTTTTAACTACTCAGCTTGATTGCCGCTTGAGCGTCGGACCCCATAGACAGCGATGTATAGATCCTGGTGAATCCATGTACTCCATCCCCCTGAGATCTTCATAATGGCCGTCGCAAAACAAGGCAATAATGTCTCATGCAATCATAATCACGATCCACCTTGGGACCACTACGAGCCGACGGTGAGGAAAAGCTCCTGCCAAGCATGAAACTATATAAATACACTTAGATGAGTTGTAGGGAAGGTGTAGATCTGGAGCGGTGCCAGTCATATATCCAAGGCAACAAAAATCATTGGCATGCTGAGTCAGGTGCCAACACACATACATTATACATCTGCTCTGTCTGTGCCGGGGCTCTGCACGCTGCATTTTAGATTACGTTTGCTCACGAATGCTTGTGCAATGCATGAAAAAAAAAATATATGCCCTAAGGTCTAAGCAAATGCTTCTGAGGGAAAACCTGAAAACACTTTAAATAGATGCTCATTTGACATCTTAACAAAAGGAAGGATTTAGGATGGTTAGTCCTAGAGCTAAGAGATGTTGTGGAAGGTGGGGGCGATGGGTGTATACACTGGGGGGCAGCATTGTAGCACAGAGGCTTCAAACTATAAATTCTGAGTAAGAGATAGGTGGGCCATCCCGCTGGGGCTAAATTAGCCATCTATCAGTCGGGACACATTGGGGTAGCAATCCATAGATGCAGAAAAACAGGTTAAGATGACATTGTAGGGAAGAATAGGGGAATGTGCTTTTTAAAAAAGCAGCCCTAGTTTGTCCGCGCCTTTGTATCTTTACTCATTTAATGTTTTCATAAAAGTGCAGGGCGAGGAAAGCAGATTCATTCAAAAATGGGCCATCATAATTTTAGGGGGTAAATTATATATGATGGTAAAAACTATAGCTGCCTATTTGAATTTGAATCTGTCTGAATTGTTAAACAACAAAACTTTAAAGCTCTGCAGTGTCCTGTCCATACAGAGAAACATATTCTTTCAAACCTGAGAGCTGCTGTATAGATTACTAGCAGCTGACATTATCACAATTCCCACACAGAGGTATAGTTTCGAATATTTTATGCCAACACATGCAATCGTCAGTCCCTTGGCACATTTGGTGGGGATTTTATTGCTAATGTATGTAAGGCAGTTAATGCTCACAGATGAGAAAATTCCTGGGTGATGGGCTGTAAAATCCCAAATAGTGTAAAACAAGCCCCAAATGGATATTTTGGGAATGCAAACCCACTAGGCAGATCACAATGTCTCCTCTGAGCCTCACTACCCACCATAAATGTCACACAAATCATCTAATATATTGCCAGAGTAAACACATGCTGCATATTAAGACACCTGCTCAAATTTACTGGACATCAGTAGCAAATTAACTATCATATTATCATTGTCATTTACCAGTGTTGTGTCTATAAATCGCCTCACTTCATTTGCATTGATAGGCAGGAACACAGGGCCGGCGTTGGCCAATTTGCTGCACTAGGCGAGATTTTACCTGGTGCCCCTTGCCTAACAGCCCATTCCACCAATAATCATTGTGTTCAAACATTCACACAGAAACTGCATAGCTTTGTTTTGTTTTTTAGATTTTTATTGGAAACACGCCAATTACTTTGTTCAACCACACTAACCCACTCCTAAACCAACCCGTTACCAAACAAAAATGCAAAATCATTTTTTATTTTTATTTTTGAGCACATGTATCCTGATCATGTATGCAGATAGGAGCGCAATTTTACTATACGCTCTGATGGGTTGTGTTTCACTGTTATTGTACAAACGACCTATACAGGCGTATTAGTTGGAGGAAAGGTTTAACTTAAACTAAACAATGGACATTACACAAAACAGTGTTTGCTATTTTTGTTATTTAATCATTGACAGTTAACCTCATTAATGAATTCGATTTCCAGTAGATTGCAGCGCTGTTACACTAAACTATAGCCCTTTCTAATGTTTAATTCTTAAAATGAAAAACATGCATCTTTAAAAGTTGATTTTACATAAAATCTTTTTTACTAAATTAGCCAATTCAAATTAAAAATGCCACAAATCGCCAAATATTACACAACTACAAAATATTATTAAAATCTGTTGTGTTACTCAAACAAAAATATCACAATTGCAATATCATACATCTCTGGAACTCCAGACATTTTGAGCTAGCTTAGGCCAACATAAAATGTTAATTTTTTTTTTTACCTCATCTAGTTTAATAGCATCATCATTCATTACATAGTTTTACCTATATTTGTCCCGTTTTTCTTCTCTTTTTTTTTTTTTTTCTTCCCTAGGCACCAGAGGGCTTTGGTCTTTTTGACATCATGAAAAATGTTCGATAAAAAAATTGCCACTATCATGTAACTGATGCATGTGAAAGTGGCTGCACAAGGAAAGAATGATTATGCATTGAGTCGGGAGATCAATAAAATACATATTTTTTGTTGGACTCTTTTTTTTATGCAATTACATTCATAGTATTTAAGTCGTGTTGGTAACAAAGTGTATAGTAGCCCTCTTTGTTGGTAATTAAAAAAAACTCGTTTTGGTGCCCCCAGGAATCAGCCCCCTGCCATATTTTTCAGCCAGGAGGATTTTGAATGCAACTGACAAAACATGTGCACTTTGGAAAATTGAAGAGGAAAAAATGAAAAGAAAAAAAAATTGATTGAGTTATATTCTTATAGATATAAATGATTCTTCAACATTTTGAAAAATGTTGACAGCCACTGATGTAGAAGCATTTCTATTCAATTAAAATTTAAAAGCTATTTAATTTTATTATATTTTAATATTAACATTAACTATACACATACATATATACACATATATACATATATACACATA
The DNA here is from genome assembly GCA_032357475.1 of Enteromius thamalakanensis. Lineage (NCBI taxonomy): Eukaryota > Metazoa > Chordata > Actinopteri > Cypriniformes > Cyprinidae > Enteromius > Enteromius thamalakanensis. The sequence goes on from JAUCMT010000026.1 coordinate 14,031,168, forward strand.
TATATATATATATATATAAATACACGCACACAAACATAAATATGCTACTAATAATCAAACTCATAAGTACTTGTTAGTGGGAGATGGATGGAGGTTGTGAAACATCATCATGCCTTTACTGGAGGTCATGGTGTGACATTGTTCTGAGCCGATAGCTCTGCTTAGTGCTTTCCACATCATCCTCAGAATGACTAAATCCTCTCGTCAGGGTCTCTAACCCTCTGCGTCCCTGCTAGTGGTGTGCATTCACACCCTTTGAAGTGGCCTTACTCTGACCTAGTCACTCGGCTTGTCTCCAGATTGATCTGTCTGCACGTCCCCCCTAAAGGTCTCAATGCTCTCTTTGTTGCTTGACTCACCAAGGTTGCACATCATGGGAGAATGACCCCTAACACCTCAAACCTCACACATTATTTCATGGAAAAGATTGCAACAGACATCGTACAAAAATCTAATCGAATAGCCCTATGATACCGCACTTATTTCTGAGACCTGAAAAAAATCATGCCATTTGAGATTTCCAGAAATGAGACATGATCAGTAGAAGGTTATTAACACACAAATATCTGTTAAATGATCAGTAATACAGTAGCTGTAATAACCAATAACTACACTGTGAAAAAAAAATATATAATTTATTTATTTATTTATTTATTAAGTCTTAATATAATTTTGTTGAAATAATTTGTACAGCTAAATACACTTTAAAAAGACAGCAACCTGACTTTTTAATTGAAGAAGGTGGATATTTTTACAAGGTATAAACAACTATTTTATACTGCTTTTCATTATGATTCTGATATTACCAATCATTAAAATAATAATAATAATAATAATAATAATATTATATATATATATAATAAATGGAGCAAAGAAATAGGTCTAATTGAAAACAGACATACAGCATCCCTTCATTATATGAAGAAAAAGCTATATTTCAGTATTTATTATTATCATTATATTTGCCATATTTTAGTATTTATTACTATTATTATCAATAACAAAAAAAATACATTGTGAGAAAGCTGCAGGAGGTTACAACAAAACAAAATGAATACCTCTGAATGTATACAAAAGTATAATTCCATTATAACCAGTTTAAGTGTTAGAAATCTGTAATAAATGCATGCAACATGATGCCAGGAAAGGCCTACACACAGAGACAACTGCACTGTGCTCCCTTTTGTTTAATGTACTTTGCTTCCTATTGTTTTAGTGCTGCTGTGTTGTCATAAACACATTTAGCAGATCTCAGAGGAGGGGGCAGGGCCAGTCTTTCACCAGCTAATTGAAAGAGATAGACAAGCTTGTTTAATAGTACTAGGGGAGGGGAGGATGCTGACGTTCCTTATATTAAATTGCAGTCCAGTGAGTGATTGAGCATTCTAATCCCGTCTAATGCACTCCTTGATACTTTCATGCTGAAATCTGTCGGCTTGAACGCCGTCTTCCGCCCTGCACTTAATATCCTTTGAAAAGCTTTAAGGAATCAAGGGCAATAAATTATATCACGTGAATAAAATGCTTGATGATTTAGTTGGAGGAGTGTTGCATTTATTGCTCTCTTCTCTATTATTTCATTTTGTCACATAATTAGATTTAATTATTCACTTCCATCTCTAATCTGCGCTTCTCATTTCCCCCTAAAATTAATAACATGGATGCTTTTTCTTTCTTGCGCAATTCACATATCAGTTGTTATCTCTGAAGTAGGATATTAAACACGAAAGGCGTGAAAAAGGAAGCTTTAAAGGTATCTCGAATGCACGGGTTTAGATGCGTTAACCACGTAAAAGAATCGAATTAATTGCATTCTTTGATTCATTTATCTATGCAGACTACGACGTCCTGCAGTATGAACATGCCCCCAACTTCAATACACATGGAAATAAGATTAATTGCTGGAGACAGAGGTAAGAAATTAATAAATAAACTGAAGAAATATAATCATGTAAGAACCACTATAAATTTCCTCTTGAATCATTCAACAGAACTTTAGCAGCCCAAGGGGACTTTATAACAAGCTGTTTCCCTTGAAGGTTGCCATGGCCTTCAGCGCGGTAGCTCTGGGGATATCCTAATATATAAAAGATAATGAGAAATTCATATACCTATGGCATCAGTCACCAAGATTCGGACCAATGCACCGATGTCACCACTTAATTCCGGGGAGGTGTTATGTTTAAAACGCTAATTTAAAATCCCCACTGGATACAGGATAATTAGATCTTAATCAAGATATTTTGTTATCTGTGGGAGGCGTAAGCAGGGATTCGTGAAAACGCTGCCTGTGCGTGAGATTTCAGCGTAATTATACAGCCCAGTGTTGGCGGAGGGGTGTAATACATCGTTTCGTGAGACTCCAGTAAGCCTTCTACATTTCGCTGTCGTGAACCCTTGGTTTCGGCCCATCTTTAGTTTAGCGTCTCTGAACTCCACCGCGTACCTTTCACCAAATCCCTTACTAATTGTTTCCGTCTCCTAGGTAGCAAGCCGTGGCTTTGATGTTCAAAACCCTCCTTCCTTACAAAGGAGGCTGGCTGTGGGAGCAGAGGAGGAGGCAGATGGGCCGCGACAGGATGCGGCGAACCTGACGTCTCTCTTCCCCTTTCAAGTGCTCTGGTTCAATCAGTCCTCACCACACAAGCTGTTGTGGAGCACCTTTGAAATCAGAACGTCTGCACAATAGTCTTGACTGCTAATGACTTCTTGTAAAGTTCCAAAGCTGCTCTGATTACCCACCCAAACAAGCGCCGACGAGCGTGCATATGCCTGCGTTCGCACCACTCGTGTCTCCAGCACACAAGGATGCTAGTAAACAATTAATATGTTAATTCCGGGAGTCAATACCAGGCAATCGAGCAGGTGCGGGGTTGAGCGCAAAATAGAGCTTCGTGAAACGCACCCTCCCTTTCCGCGCTCTGGTGTAAAAACTGCAGTTTCGCGACTGATCCTATCCGAGCTCCCCCCCCCACCCTCCTAAACTTCGCAGCTGACAGGAAAAGTCAGAGTGAATATATTCTATAACCTCAAGCCGCTGACCCAATGAACAAGTCGACCAAATGAGCTTTTTAGACAAAGAAAGCTGCCCTGTCTAGATACCAGTGCAGCAATTTGACTCCTTCCCCATTATAATAGGTATGACCTGTTTTCCATAAGACTCAGTGCAGCAGCTTGACATATTTGATCTCTATGATTTGTGTGAAATGTGGTTCGACTGCTGGAGCAGAAAATTTTTGCCCAGTTAATCAAATGGTAGAAGATTCTCAAGTGATTCATTAAAATCGGCCATCCAATTGGACCACAGCCATGTCAAACTGATACAGATACAGGCCTAGTAAATTTGGCACAATCTATGCATAGGGATACCAAGAAAAGAGAAGACGAAAGCTCCTTGTTACATGCAGCTCTACACAAATGTCTGATTTCTTTTTTGGCTGACTATTGGGACCTGTACCTCGTATGTTGCTTTACACATCCGAGATACCATATCATAAATTTTTCCTTTTGGCTCAAGTGGTGCTGTACCGTTAAATTAGTAAAATAGTCTTTGCTCATTATTTTTTGCATGAAGAAGTCCATCTTTTAACACATTTACAGACTACTTATCCTACTACTACTACCCAGGGTGCATGGCCTATCCTTCACCTCTTTAGATGGAAATGGGAGAACATGCAAACTCCACATAGAAAGGCTCACTGAGCCACCCCACATAAAATAGATTTAAAAGCATTTTTAATAAAATGCAAAAAATCCTCAACACGTGGTATGGTTGCACTTCAGGCAACCTGAGTCTTGGTATTTTCAGATGCCACCCTCTTTTCGCTCTCTTCAACGTTGCCTTCTGTTCTATACAGTAAAGGGGAACACGCTAAAAATAGATCTTACTAAACAGTCCAATAAAATATGTTTAATGAAAATGGGGTCTTGTCTTTAAGCAAAAGTAATGAGTCAATCTTGTATGACCATCTTGCAAACATCACTTGATCAAACCTCGTTTTAAATGAAATAAAAAGTCTCTTTGGAATTTCAGGATGGATTTCATGTAATTTATTATTTGAACATGTATCCCACAGTTGTTGCCTCTTATTTAATATATTATGATTGACTGCAGGTTTAAGGTCCACAAAACCGCTCTAGACTCCAGAGCAAGTTTTTGCTCATCTGTTGCTATTACAATCTAAGACAAAATCTATGATCGGGTAACAAATACTAATCAATTATCACTATAATAGTGCAAAACACACGACTGCTAATGTGCTTCAAGCAGAAGCAATGCAAACCTAAAATGACAACTTTACAGTCTATTTACATTTTCATGAGAATTCATTTTAACGCTTTAACAAAAATGTAAAGTGTAACATTTTTGCCATTTTACTGAAGGTGCTTTCCTCCATTTCTAAAACTAGAAGCGACTAGTGGAAATAAGTTTCTTTGGTAATCAACATTTCCTTAATATGAAAAAGGCTCAGAGATGAAAACCACAAAAGAAATGGCTAATCCATGAGACAGTGAATGTGAAAAGTAAGATATCGCTTTAGAGATCTGAAGGCAGCAGAGAACAAATCTAACATGCAGATACTGTAGAAGGGCAAAGTGTGGCACCTCAAATTGAGTGCCTTGAAAGTCGACTAATGCGTCAGGCTGCCTTGAAAGGGGAAGAGTGCAGTTCTTTCCATTCCTGAGCTTCAAGGACACTCCTAAATTGGTTGGTGGGGCAAAGAAAGCAGATATGTGTGCGTGTGAGAGAGAGAGAGATGGGGAAAGAGGGAGAATAAAAGATAGAGAGAGAGTTACCTGCTGTACTCAGCTCTTGAGAGGTTCAAAATTCCAGTCTTAAGCTGATAACAGTGCCAACTGAAAGTGCTAGTCAAAAGGTCGAAAGTCTCCCTTGTCAGGAGGCAGGAGAACTGCACAAGGAGTTCTGGGCCACAGGAAAGCCAGCAGCTGTTTCCATCAAAGCCATCTCTCATCTGAGTGGCCATCTTCCTACTGCGTGTGGACCAATAATTCTGGTATTCAAGCATCCCCACCTCTAAAATGGAGAAGTACTCTCAGCACTTCAGACGAGGTGGTGGGAAAGGTAAAAGATCTTCCATCTCTCACCGAATGTTCAGCAGGCGCGGAAGAGGCTGGTGATACCTGATACATGTAAATAATAGAACCGACGTTTGACAAGCAATTATCCAGCTTTTGTTATCAAGACTGCTTTCGGAATGAGCCAAAACCATTTTAATGAAATTGATTTTTTGTAACAGATTACAGATATAAACAAACAAATTACAGCTGTTTATCCATCAACTTCAGAAAGCAAACAATTATTTAAGCGAGCGCGATGCTGGCTCAGTGAAACTTTTTTGATGACTAATTGTGAGAAAATTCAGTAACCATTCAAATTACAAAATACAGAAACCTGCTCCTGAAAAGAAATTTACTTTCTATAAACAAATAATTTAACTTTTTTGGTGCCCTGACAACTAATTAAAAGACAACAAATACAACAGCATAATGCTAATTTGTTGGAATTAATGGATACTTTCTGGTAGTTTCTCGGTAGTTTCAATGCAGATTCAAAGGGCTCTACACAATTCCAGCTGAGGAGTAAGAGCAATTCTGTAACCTATTTTATATATTTACATTGCAGATACAACTACTCTACAGGGATAGTAGTAGTAGATTGAAAATTTGTTTATCTGCTCACCCCCAGGGCATCCAAGATGTAGGTGATTTTGTTTCCTAAAGTAGAACACAGACGAAGATTTTTAACTCCAAACGTTGCAGTCTGTCAGTCGTATAATGCAAAGTGTATTAACTGTATGTGTGTGTGTGAGAGACATAACACAACGTGTCACGTGCTGGATGTTGTGAAAGAGTTGGACATTGTGGTGTATCAGAGGTAAGAAACTTTATAAATACTGTTCAGTATCTCGTACAAACCGATCATTGTGTGTCTTAGGACATCAATGTATCGTCACAAGCCACAGAGTTTAAGTTTGATTTTTCTCTCAAAGACTGTGTCCCCACTGACCTGCATTATATGACTGACAGACTGCAATGGTTTGAGTTTAAAACCTTTCTTTGTTTTCTATTAAAAAAAAAAGTCACCTACATCTTGGATGCCCTGCAGGGGTAAGCAGATAAATATAAAATCTTAATTTTTTGGGTGTACTATCCCTTTAATTAGCAGTGCATTAGCGGTTTAAGGCAAAAGTTGAAATGAATCGTTATTTAACAGTGAGAATTGGCCAAAGAAAGCTAATATGGAACTACACATGCACCCTATAATTTGATTCAGTTCAAACACTCCTTGACGATGAGTTCTTTCATCAGCACCAACATAATTTCACCGGCAACTGCACAATTTTTCGCCATGTATCTTAGTTAATTTTTTATAAGATTGCATATGGTATTTTTTATTTTTATTTTGTTTTATTTTATTTTTTTCAGTTTCACAGTAATTTTTAACATGCACAAACATTTTGTGTCATAATATATATATTTACAGTATATACACACACACACACACACACACATATATATTTACATATACACACATACAGTATATAAATAAATATATAAGTACTATACTATAATTTTAAAAATGACTATAATATTTTATAAGCATATAATTTTATGCTTTTCTGCCAGCACCAATTATCCCTTGTTGTTCGAACATGCATTCATACTAAGTGTTCAGAAAGCTACAGCATCATAAAGATTTATATTCTTTTCACATATACATATAAATGTTAAAAGTCAGTCAGGTTGTGCAGGCTGTTTCCAACTAGTAAACAGGCACCCATGAGCAGAAGTCAAGTTCACATAAAGAAGTACCCATAAAGACAGTATACTGCTTGAGCACTTTCATTAGGATCACTATCATATCATTATCATAGCATTGATTTAACAAGCACATACATTATTACTATAACTTGGTTATAGATGTTCTCGACATGTATAGGTCAAAAGACACACCTGAGAAAACCATCTGTAGAAATTTCTTGTAAAAGGTTGTAGCATATTAGCTCATTAAGGGAAATGCATGCGATATTTTCCTGGCCACAGAAAAATACCTTCTTGCAGTATCTCTGCATTAGAGACATTAATTTGCAAATCAGAACCAGAAACTCATGTATTTTTTGCAAAAGTTTCATTAACTCTACGTTAACTCGCATAATTAAACACACAAGTTTAAATACACTCACACATGGCTAAAGTGCAAAGAAGGCTTAAGAGTAAATCATTATTAAAAACCTAAACTGAAGTTATGAAAAGAGAGTCAGTTGACCACCTGTAAAACCATCAGTGTCATTCATAATGAGTTCTATAACTAACACTAAACCTCTATTTTGTTTAGTTATATGTACGATACTTGCATTGCCTCGTTGGTGAGGGTCCGATGCGGTCTCGATGGTTCCAAGGTTTTGGATTGGCAATCATGTTCTTCCTGGTTTGAAGAGTGATGTATCCCAAAGACGTCCTGACTCTGATGATTGTTAGATGAAAGGAGAGGTGAGAAAGAGATCTGTCGCGATCCATGGATCTTAAGTTGCATGAAAAATCAAGGCCTCTGCCTGGTGTGAAAAACTAAATGTGTTGATTATGAGGTGATATTAGCTATCATAAACATGCATAAAACAGTATACCATACACAAGGACATACAATACACAATATACGAGGACTAGTGATGTGCGGGTTGGGTATATCTCCAACCCGCGGGTCCCGCTTTTATGAAAAAATTTGGACCACCCCAGCCCGCCCCGCACCACTGTATACATTTTTACAACC
>JAUCMT010000026.1:14040879-14051370 GCA_032357475.1 Enteromius thamalakanensis
AGCAAAGCAGAAGTGCTCACTATCACACATTTAGACTGATTTGTGAACAATGTTTGAGAGAAATGGTAATATTGTGTCTCTGGAATGAATTTCAGATCTTTAAGTACATCTTATGAAAAATCGGAGCAGAAACAAAGGTGTTGCGTTTATATTTTTGTTGAGTATAAAAAACCATTATAATACCAATACTAATTTCTTAATAAAATTGCCCCCCCTGACAAAAAATGTTTTAACCATTGACTATAGTCTTCAACATTAAAGTTTACTGTAATTGAGAGATAAAAAAAAAAAAAAAACAATCTTCACATAACCCATTAAAATAAACGTCATATTTACTTGTGCACTTCAGCAGAAATATACAGAAATTGAAATTGAAGTTATCAGACACATTCTAAATGAAATATAGATAAATTCATAAAGCTATCCCCTTTTTTCTTTGTCCTTTGATTAACAGACATCACAGCAGCTGGTTATTTTAGTTTATTTCTGTTGCTGTTATGTCTTTAAGAGCTGTCGCTGCTGAATGTGACGCAGTTCTGACACAAATCTCATTTACTCTTTTGACCTTTTCTGACCCACTTCAGGTCAGTCATGTTAGATGAGTGAGACAGCGCTGGGCTGCTCCAGAACATCTCAAACACATTTTTTAAAATATATGACATGCTCTGGTATCTTTGTGCATGTATTTGAAGAGCGCACGCTGCAAGCACAGTACATTTTGCCTGGCGCTGAAGTAAGGTGGAACACGCGTTTGAAATATCTAAAGACATCCTGTGACTGAATAAATGCACTTCTTTTCAAGAGAAAAAGTGACAGAAGAAGCAGTTGTGAGTAGGGTGACCAATCCTAGCCATGTCCCTGCGCTACTTGTGTTCAATTATTTAAACGCATTAAACTGAAAGAATAAAATCACATGTGTTAATGCGCTAATTATGACACCACTAAAATACATATACACACACCAGGTATAAATAAATTTGACCCAAACAATGTATTGTTGTCTATTACAAATATGCGACTTAAGACCAGTTTTGTGGTCCAGGGTATTGTTGTTATCATCATCATCATTCTCCTCTTCTCAAGGGACAATTACAAGGATTTTGATGTAGACAGCTAGATTATCCAATTGTCATTGCGCTATTATATGTAGTTAATAAGCGTGTTTTTAGTTTAGTAACATATCACTGCACTTGACCAAAAGAGCAGACTGCTTTCAGCTAGTTCAGTCTGTGAAAGATTGACTCATGTCAAGTCACAGGAAAATGTGAGGAAGTCAAAGTCAGGCCTCAAATACTTGGCAATTCAGGTCTTCAAAATTGAGCCTGTGGTGTGCCTCGAGTTTAATTCACAAGTCTTAAGTCCACATGACTGGAAACAAATACCCTAGACCTGGTGCACGTGGTGGCTGAGCTAAAAATCTGAACACAGGTTTTGTCATTTCCAGCCGATTAAAACCAGATTCATATGGCGGAGAATTACATTAGTGATTCTGCCTAATTATCCTGTGACTTGTCTGAATTAACACAATTAAGCACCATTTTCAGGGGGACCTCGGGATGAGATACACAAGTCATACTCCAAGACCAATTATGCCATTAGTGCCACCAGATGTTCACACAGCTGTATTCACACTGACAACAGCACAGAGGGTTAAATTAACTAGAGTAATTGAACAATAAAACTGGGCTGACGGAGTTCTTTGGAATAAATTAAAATGTGGCTCTTTCATCTATAATATCTCAGATGAGAATATAAGGAACACATCAGTCTCGCTTAGAACAGAACATAGCGGTGTGACTCGAGTATGCACACACCACCGCATCTGATATTTAAACTGACACAATCTGTAGTATTTAATGTGTCTAAATGATGAATGCTGTAATTATCACAGACAAAATGTGTAACTGTGACTCTTTATAAGTAGTGCAAAATTTCAACGCTTCAATTTCTAATCTCATCTCCACGTGGGGCTAAAAATCTCAAAGCAAGTGATACAGCTGGTGACTCTCATAATCATAGAACAACATACAATTTAAAATAGTACAAGAGCTACCACTAAAAAATGGTCATGTTATTCTCTGCGGTTTTCCATTAAGAAAGCTCACAGGTTAATTCGGAATAAGTCACAACGCATCACGTTACCTGCCACTTCCTGTCAATTGCAGCACAGTAGTTGACCCTTCTTTGCTAACTAAGTTTGCATCTTTCTTCGAGCAGAAATAACTCTTTCCATCAATTAGCAAGAACAATCCCTCTGGAGGCGCAATCTGTAATAGATATGCACTAAAGGAAACACGCTTTTTAAAACATTTAATTGAGAAGGACTGGGTCATCCAATTAACCCAAACACACATGGGCTTAAACCATTTGGCAAGTTTTCTGCTTGAGACTTTAAAACGCTAAATACAGTTACATCAGTCTCTTTTAAACTCCGATAGGCTGGCTGCATACTAAGGTCCTAACATTTGGTACCAATTATTGACCGTTATAGACTTCATTAATAAACACAGACCACACCACGGACATTAGAGACTTGCCTGTGTTAATATATTACTGAAATATCATTACTGTTATTTCTGGTGATTGCAGTTGTAACTGAATGTTTTTAATAATAAAAGTTAAGGTATTTATATGTATTTAAACAAACACAGAATGCATATATTCTTAAACTATACAATAAAATAGACCAGTAAAATCACATGTACTTTAATCGATAATTTAATTTGATACGCATGTCCATTCTTACTGATTTCTACAAGTCTTAGGGGGAAACCTATTTGTTGCTGTCTAATATGAGATACAGGCCATATGGAAAACATGACAGGTGTAAAGTAAGAATAAACAAGACAATCTGTTTCACATTTTTTGCAGCCTGTATTTGAATTCTTTACTTTTTCGCCAGCTGTAGGTAAATGTATCAGTCAGCTCCTCTGAAATCCTACCAGGTGTTATACAGAGTAACCAAAGGTTAATCATCACATCAACCGTGAACATGATCTAACAAAAACTGGTAATCAAAAACTATACAGATATTATTTGTGAGCCTGGACCTCTAAAGAGGTCTTAGCATGGGTGTTATATGTGTAGCAATAGCTAACAACACATTGTACATTGTATTTATCTTGGATTTTTCTTGGATGAGGACATTAGGATATTACACAATGATCATGTTCCATGAAAATATTATATATATGAATAAAAGATGAGAGAGGCCTGTAATTTTATAGGTATACCTCAACTATGAAAAACAAAATCACATTGTAGGATTTTTAATGAATTAATTGGTACATTCCTCAGTTTAATAAGCATTTGGTCACCTACAAACAATAAGATTTCTGGCTCTCACAGACCTGTAACTTCTTTTTTTAAGGGGCTCCTCTGTCCTCCGCTCGTTACCTGTATCTGTTTGAACTTGTTATCAGTAAAAGACAGCTGTCCACAACCTCAAACACTCACACTCCAAACTCCACTCTATGACCAAGACCAAAGAGCTGTCAAAGGACACCAGAAACAAAATCGTAGACCTCCACGAGGCTGGGAAGACTGAATCTGCAATAGGTAAGCAGCTTGGTGTGAAGAAATCTACTGTGGGAGCAATTATTAGAAAATGGAGGACATACAAGACCACTGATAATCTCCATTGATCTGGGGCTCCACACAAGATCTCACCGGTGGGGTCAAACTGATCACAAGAACTGTAAGCAAAAATCCCAGAACCAAACAGGCAGACCTAGTGAATGACCTGCAGAGAGCTGGGACCAAAGTAACAAGGCTACCATCAGTAACACACTGCGCTGTTAGGGACTCAAATCCCACAGTGCCAGACACGTCCCCCTGCTTAAACCAGTACATGTCCAGGCCCGTCTGAAGCTTGTAGAGAGCATTTGGAAGATCCAGAAGAGAATTGGGAGAATGTCATATGGTCAGATGAGACCAAAATCGAACTTTTTGGTAAAAACTCAACATGTTGTGTTTTGAGGAGGAAGAATGCTGAGTTGCATCCAAAAAACACCACACCTACTGTGAAGCATAGCGCGGAAACATCATGTTTTGGGGCTGTTTTTCTGCAAAGGGACCAGGACGACTGATCCGTGTAAACAAAAGAATGAATGGGGCCCATGTATCGGGAGATTTTGAGTGAAAACCTCCTTCCATCAGCAAATGCATTGAAGATGAAACGTGGTTGGGTCTTTCAGCATGACAATGATCCCAAGCACACCGCCCGAGCACCGAAGGAGTGGCTTCTCAAGAAGCATTTTAAGGTCCTGGAGTGGCCTAGTCAGTCTCCAGATCTCGACCCTATAGAAAATCTTTGGAGGGAGTTGCAAGTCTGTGTTGCCCAGCGACAGCCCCAAAACATTACTGATCTATGGAGGAATGAGCCAGAAGACCTTGAGAAGACTTACAGAAAATCTTACATAATGTTGTCATTATGTAGATGTAACACAAACATCAACACATTTCAAGCAGTTTTTGGTGCATTTTAAGTCTAATATACAACTTCAGAAACATTTTTGTAGGCCAGTTTTATAAACAAGACTAGTTTTAATTACTGTGAGAAATGCTGTAAATGCACAAGAAAGAGTGGAACTGAATTTGACCAAAAAAAAAAGTTTAATGCAATCTTGCATCTATCGCTCAAGTACCATAAACACCTCTATTTAAGAAACACTCAAGTAGGCCATATCTGGCAAATATTTATTTGAGTCCATCCTCTCAGACACACTGCATTTTACTGCAGAAAATGTGATTTAGAAAAGATGATAGAGGTATCTTATAACTTCCAGATCGTCCAGTAATGGAACAGGCTTATCCTATATTTCCCCATTTTACACTGAGCTAAAACTGATCTTTCAATTCAGCCCTGTAACCTACACATATTCCCTTCAATTTTATCATCACACGTAAAGTGGGTTTCTGTAGCACATGAAAACATATAGACCACCCAGATGATACAAAATAGATGATCATGTCATAGATGATGGTGTCAAATACCCCGGAAACCACGATGGGTGCAGTTTAGAACCATTTCGAGGAAAGTAGAGAAGATAGACAGTCTTTGAAAATGACTTGAAATGATGGCCTGAAATCAAAAGATCCAACCCTCAACACATCAAACATCATACCAAAATATGAACTGACACGAGGAGAAGTATTCACTTTGCCTGACCTTTCATCTATGAAACCTGCAGCAGAATTATTTATGCAGTTGTATTTGATGTGTGTTTTGGACAGGGATGCCACAGAGCTGCGTTTGAAGGAAGTAAATGTGACTCCGAAATGTATCCACAGATGTAAAGTGTCTAAAAGGGTCTTTAGTAAAGTTCAAGCCAGAAATAAAGGTGGCTGTCATTTGATGCATGCATAATGATGATGCATACAGGTCATTAATAACAATATTAAAAATAATAACAACAACAACAACAACAACAACAACAACATGACTTCAGAAATTAGGGTAACATTTGGTTTTTGTGGAGGCACTATGACATTATACAACCTAAACAAGCTTTGCTGTGACAAAACTAAGCATCAAATTATCATACAATTTGAGTCCTCCTGACTTTGGTCTTTTTTCACAAAAGTTGAATTCAATTAAATTCACCCCCCCCAAAAGAAAGACAGAGCTCATGCCACTGACCCATGTGGATAAAACCATCATAAATCTAAACACAACTTTCTGTTACAGAAGCCTACAATCTCAACTTGGTTTAATGGCTTGTGCTTACATCGAGCGGTGGGCTTCGCTGTGCGTTTCCGGACCCATCCCTCACTGTCTTTTCAGTCAGACAACGATAACACCAGCACACGAGTATGAATGTGTCATTTTTCAAGGCACACAAAACCTATGGCACTCAAACCTTTCATTTCTCCTGACTCAAAGGCAGGCAAGGAAGGCCCTGTTTGATAACAGCAATTCTAGAAAGGTCACAGGCGTCAAGAAAATAGGAAGAATGAGCCAGGAGGTTTTAAAGTCGTATTAATGAGAACCCCTTGCTGGCACATGCCTCTGAGGTCAGACCATCACCTAAAATGATAAAGATTTATCATGGGAAGGCAAGCTGGTCAAAGCTTCCTCTTATCTTATGCCATCCCTTTATGAAAGCAGCCACTGTCAGGACCCTTGGTGGATGAAAGCTTCTCTTACACTGCTGCAGACCTAACAGTAGAAAAGAAACATCCAATAAGTCTGTAAATATTTGATGCAATATATTTTGTACTCTTTAAAGATTTTTAAGGCGAGCCAGCACATTATGCTGGACTTTGAAGATCCATTCTGAAGAGGCGATGTACTGTATATGACACAGGAAGCTGCTTATGATAATAAACAAATGATCTTTGCTGTTGGGTTTCGGTTTTAAAAGGTTACAAAAACTAGTTTCAGAAGCTCTTTGGATATTTTCTTTTTTGCCTTACAAGTGCAGTGATGAATCTGACCATTGGAGGTGTACCTAAGGTTCCCCCTGACCACCATATCAGAATATATAGAGGCTGCATGGCTAAACAATAAAGCATGAAGCACAGCTATGACCGTTTCGACTAACAGTTCAGCGTACTACTGCGCAACACCAATGACCAATATAATGTAATGTTACGCAATGCATCCATCCATTAATGAACATCCCAGCTGAAGATAATGAGGAAACTACATCACTTCCTTTGACAAGTGCATTCCAAACAACTAAATGCAGCCCAAAACTGGTTGCTCACTATAAGTAGGGCTGAGCCTGGTCAGTACGTGGATGGGAGACCTCCTGGGAAAACTTGTATTCTGTTTAGGTACTAACGCCCCAGTGACGGGGACACTGGCAAAGATGAGATGTTAAACCGAGTTCCTGACTCTGTCTCCTCTCCAACAGTAAGCTGGTGTGTGATGGGCTTTCTGGCACAATATGGCTGCCATCGCATCATCCAGGTGGATACTACACACTGGTGGTGGATGAGGAAACCCCCATTTACAATGTAAAGCACTTTGAGTGTCCAAAAATCAATATATACATTTAAGGAATTAAATAACAGCACGCACAGGCTCTGCTCACTCAAGTCTCCCCTTACTGGGGGATAAGGATGATGACTTTGATGATTTGGAAAATAACCATGAATCGTACGATACACAAATCCTTTTACCCCTATTAAAACCATGTATTATGTATCTGCAACATAACAAAATTAGCACAATGTAATGTTGAGTTGTGTACTACTGGGCCACCATACTGAATATTTTAGAAAAATGACAGCATTTAATGCACACACTTCAAAATTGTAATGTATCAATACTAACAATGCATTTCTCTTATTTCAATAGGATGAAATAAGAGAAATGCATCGATGCTTTAGAGTTAGTTTTTTATGTGGTAGTAGTTTATAAAAGCAACAATGTACTCAAGGTGTTCTGTATTGTAAATAATTCATGGCTTAAAGGGTTGCAATGCCCTCAAAGCATCACTTGCATACAGTAGATATAACCTACTGTAATCCATATTCTTAATGCAAAAGGAAGCCTCAAATGTCCTGCCAAATGAATGTCAAAAGTACAGAGCCCAAAATAGGATGAAATAAGAGAAATGCATTGATGCTTTCGAGTTTACTCAACGCATTTGCATTACCTTAATATACTTAAGAGATGTATGCAAACAATTGGGTTCTAAACTGGCAAAAAATAAAAATTGTAAGTGAAGGCAGAGTTACTGATGAAAGCGCCAAACATTTATAGGAGAATGCAAAATTGGGGATGGAATTTATATGAGGTGGTTTGAAAAACTATACTGAATGCAAAGGAGTTGAAATATAACAATGTCTTGGTGTTGTCTTTTTTGTACCTTGAAATGCAGAAGAAATCCTTTGTCACTGTGTGGATTAATTTATATGTCAAAATGACAACGGAAAAAATAGAACAAGCATTGATGCTGTGTGTGAGAGAGGATTTATGGAAATTTCTACAATACAAGTGGCTTTCATCACACCACAGGAGAGCCGTCACACAGATTGATTTGATCTTTAATCTGCTGCCTCATAGAGACCATCAGAATCTGATGAGCTTCTAATACACACGTCTGTACATCTGATTTCAGTAATAGAAACAATATTAATATTAAACATTATCGTGTGTACTTAATCAAAAGGTTAAAGCAATTGCAATGAATTTTGCCCAATAAATAAATGTCTCAATTAAAAGTGATTAACTAAATCAAAAGGTTATAAAAAAAACAAATTATTTTTTGCAAATAAATTAATGTCTAACTTAAAGGTAAATTACTCAGGGGCAAAACATTAAAGATAATGTTAAAAGCCCGTGCTGCAGAATTTTCTTCCACCTACTTTGCATCCATCAACTTTCACGCTTAGTTACATATTCAACCTTATTCTTAAGTGATATTTATTTTGTTTGAGGCGGGCACCCCTGGGGGCAGGAATAAAAACCATAAATCCATTGTTGACATGGCAACCATTAAACCTGAATTTCAGGATTTCAGCATGAGGCCGTTTGGCAGTGTGATAAAATGTGTGAGAACAGAGCAATTGAAGCAGCAACTGTTGTGTCTATAGACTCTGGTGTCTCACAGAGAATCTAAGAGTCATTCTTATGAGAACTGCTCTCCTGCTGAAAACACACAACTAAACTGAACCTACAGAAAAGAAAGCATGCTGCACAGGGTTTCTGAAACTGAAAAGCAAATGTTTGTGGTACTGTGACGCATTCGCTTTTGTCGCTGCTAATTTCTGACTAAAGGAGAAAGGTTTTGTTCCTTACTTGCTCTTATTTAGATTCACACTGGTATCTTGAGCCCAAACATGATACCGAGAGTGTTTTGGCGAAGTATGCAAAGACATGCTGTGGTAAACTGATACGAGTGCAGTCTTGGGATTGGTGTAATATCATAAATGCATTCTGGCTAGCGTGCAGCAACACAAAGCCAGGAGTCTTGTAATCCTTAAGCATTTGAAACGGCATTGAGTCATCATCCACAAAGTAGGCCCTTGAATTATCAGCACAGTCTACGCCAAAAATGAGTAATTAGAACACAACACACACGCTGACATTTCATCTAACTCAACACATTAGTTAACCTTCATGTTCTGTTGAGGTATTGCTGCTATTAACCACTTATTTTGCAGTCAAATTATTTTAAGCACATTTAACCCAATTAAAATCCATTAGGCAGAAATCACTAGCTTTTTCATTCTATTTTGCCACCAAGTACTTCTAAACTTCACAAATCTAACTATTCATGTTCATTTCTGACACCTCAAAAAGCCATTGCATAAAAAGAAAAAAAAAAGAATAAGTGCATGTCGAATTGCTTTTATGAAGACGTTTATTTGAAATATTAAAATCACCTTTAGGTCTCCCAAACAGAACATTAGGGTTAAGAACGCTCAATGGAATTCGCACACAAATAAAGAAAAGAATAATGAAATCCATGGTTAAATATTCAGCTCTAAAGCTGTGTTATGAATGGCATTTTCAAGATGCACATGGACTTCCTCAGGTCACGTACCATATCCAGCTGATCCAAAGGCTGGTGATCGTACTTATTTTACAAACAGAGTAAGCTGGAAATAAAGAAGAGGTCTTTGTGTATGCATCTGCTGTAGTTGAAAAAGCTGTTTAAGTGAAAGCAATGACATTGGCTAGCTAAAGAAAAAAAAACAAAAAAGATGGACACTAGGTGGTTTTCGTATAGTACAGACAGCAGGGTGAGGAAGAGCAGCCAGAGGAATGGAGGTGAACCTGACATTGTAAAGAACAGATGGTGTATTTCAGAAGGCATTACTTATACGGCACGTTTGCAATCTACCATAGCACTGTGGTCATGATATAATATTGCTTTGCCAGTGTTGCATACCATATGCCCCAAAAACTGCTGACATGACATTCACAGTACAGGCAAAACATAAGGTTTTCACCTGCAAAATATGGTTTACATTAATATCTTGGTTAAGGTATTAAAGTGACAAAATTCTTTGGTTAGAAAGGAAAACCCCAGCCTATCATGTGTTCTGCAAAACAAACAGAAAAAGAAAGACAAAAAGCTCAAAGAAAATAAATTAAATACAATGAAATCAGTCATTATTTTGTTGGTACCCATGCTTTTGATTTCAGAACCCCTTCTCCACCTTCAGGTGATTTTCATCCTTTCAAAAAATGCTCACTAGTCTTCCTTGACCAGAAACAGCACTTAAGATTCTGCACAGTAGTGCGCCTCCCTGTTTTTTGAAATAATTATGTGGACATTGTGAATGTTCACATCCAGCACATAAGCAATATCCAAAACCAACAGACGAGATTTCCAATATCCTACTTGCTTGCAATCTCTAGCTAGCAGAGCTCTCTATTTTCTCTGAATCCCACAAAATAACAACTAATGATAATGCTAATAACTAGGGATGCACCGATCCAACTTTTACAGTCCCGATACCGATCCCTGGGCTTTGTATATCTGCCGATACCGATCCGATACTATTGTTGAATCAACATTATAAACTGCA
>JAUCMT010000026.1:14058640-14069701 GCA_032357475.1 Enteromius thamalakanensis
CCAATATGGAATATTTCCAAAATTCCCAAGCTTAACTTACCATGGAAATTTACCGGAAACTTTCCGCCCCTTTGCAACCCTAATATTTAGTGACTTTTCAGACCCCCTTGGTGACATTTTTCCCTAAAAGCGACTAGCGACAAATCTAGCGACTTCTTGGACAAACCTCAGTGAGTTCTTGTTCTCCCAGCCCACGCACCCTTCTCTCTGCGTCTGTTCAGTGTGCGGCTGAGAGGAGCAGGGCTTTCAGTTAAAATAGATGTTATGTTGCTTCGAACTCTATTTTACATGCAAATATAGCCACAATCACAGCATAGCCATTGTCTATATCTGATGTGTACTTGGTTTCATCAGACAATGCTCGATTTTAATCTAGATTAATTTGTAAGGTAGAGCTAGTTCAGTAGGCCTTATAATGGCTTGCATTTCAGTCACTATTTCATATTCATTTAGTTTTTCTGACAACAGAAACTATTAAAAATATCAGTGAAAACAATTATATTGAGAATTAGGGTGCATTGAATAAAATTATGTGACCACAGAGAAGCAAGATACTATGACGCACTTATGTAATGAATATGCAAATTGACATACAGTATGACGTCATCTAGCGATAGGTTAAATCAGATGTGTGGAAGGTTTAATAATTTTTTGTTTTTAAAATTGAAAAATTTAAGTTCTTGTTTCAAAGTTTACAGATAGATGGTTAATGTGTGTGCCATTGATATTACTTCATTAGTTTTGTTTTTCCTGTAAATGATTCAATAAATACCGTACCGTGAAATTTCAATACCGTTACATCCCTAAAAACACAGCAACAAATTAAATTGAATTCAAATATTTTACTGTATAATAAATATATTTGTATTAAATAAATGCATATTGATAAAGGCTAATAATCAACTCTCAAAAAAAATTGGAGCATTACATTTGTATTAAAATTGTAGTTTTCATAAATGCTTTTCACCACTTATACTTATGCAAATATGTATATAAAAAGACATCAATTGTCTTGTCAAATTTAAATAAATGCATAATGATAATATGCATAGCGCATATGCTCCTTTCTAGAATCATTTATTATATGTATTATTTAGCAAGCTTTTTATACACTGGAAATACATTTGACTAGCTGCATTTCAGTATACTTTCTGAAGCTCATTTAGATTTATTTTATACTATACTATAATTAGTCATGTAGAGAAATTGATGATCTGTACAGTGTTTTTGAAGTGGCTTCAGTTCGAGACTAAATGAAGACCATGAAAATGTCTTACATATCAACGATTCTGCTCTCTCCACTGTCAACATGTAAAGAAATTATGAGCATGGTCCCTTTAAGAGATTACCTCTTCACAACGCCATTATCTACTTACTACTCATAGATAGACAGACAGATTTTACATAAGAAGTGCAGAACATTTAAGGGCAATATTGGCAATATATACGGTCCCATGCTTGTGGAACACAATGTATGGCATTAGCAGGGGATCTTCCCTGAGGACTAGTCAAAAACCTTGCAAACTGTGTTGCGACAAAATCAAAGGTTCCTCAAATGTCACTGGGTTTTGCAATCCCTGTCTGTCAATTCAATTTTTATTCACATCTGACTTCAAAATGACGATAAGAGAGACGCGAGACATTCTATTGTGTGCTCTCTTATGTAACACTGCACATTGACGTACTGCACGGTAAATGTAAAGGAGGCACCTAACATCATACCCGCGACCCAGAATTATTGTAAAACACCATTCCTCTATTCTATTTACACATGACATTCATCTTTTTTTCCGCCTTGAGGGAAAACGAGGACTTATTACCTAACATAATGTTGTACATGCACAAAAGTGAGAGAAACACAGGATCAGGGATCATGTGTGACATTAGTTTTCTCTATTACTAAAACACTATAACAGCATCTAGGACAGGTGCTACAAAGACACTTTGTCAAAACGTTTAAACACATTTTATAATAACGACATCATTTTGCACAGGTTTAACCATGTTCACATTTTGACACAATACAGCAAACACACGATATAACTACGTCAAGATTCACAAAATGAACACAAATAACACACATTTATCCATGTGTGAACATGAAGTAGCAAAACTGATGACACCAGTCAGAATCTCAGCATGATATGAACAAGAGCACAGGTGATTATGTGTTTAAAAAAAAAAATGAAGGCTGGTAGTGGAAGACAAAGAGGAAGAGAAAAAAATCAAGATGACAAGGTCAAAGGTAATTTGTTCCAGATAAAACACAAAGCACTATAGTTTCAACCTTTTATGAATGTTCATAAGAAAAGCTGGCCTGTACTTGTTAATGATTTATATATATATATATATATATATATATATTTTTTTTTTTTTTTGCTAAATGTAATTGTATCCGCACCACTTTATTTATGCTGCATACTGTAATAAGCATTGACTAGCAGAATGATTCCTGGGGTGATTCCTGTCTGTAATTTTGACAGGTGTTTTTGTCATCTATATACATATATATATTTATTTTATTTATTTATTTTTTTATGTCATGCACTTATACTTAACAATTGTAGCTACTGTAACCAATAAAGTGCACCAGCCACATAAATGTTGCAAAGCCAAGCCTCATTATTTGTTGCTAACCAAGGCTACATTTGATTAAAGAAAAACTTAATCTGGGGTAATATGTTGCACTGTATAAAGCCTGGTGTCAACCGGATAAAAGAAAAATGCAACCAAGGATACAACAAAAAAATGTCATCATCCTCAATCTAAGACTCATGCATGTTATGTACCGATGCTTCTGGTTGTGGGGGAAAATCCTTTATATTACACAGGGTCCGAATCTGAGATCTCTCACACTCTAACCCCCTCGACCATTGTCTGATCCACTGTCTGATCCATCTGACCCATATAAAAATCCCACACTGATAGCGGCGAGTGTAAGGAATAAGTTATCAAATGAAACAGAAACAAAAAGAATGTCTAAAAAATGATAGCAAGACAGAGTTTAAACTTACGGCTACTCGTCTTAAAAAGAGTCTTTGAGCAATCTTTCCTGAAAACATACAGTACTTAAATATACTTTAAAAACGAAGCAAAATTAATTAAAGTGACTTACCATGTGTCCAGAAATTCACTTTCACAATCCCGTAGCGTCCTTCAAAATGCCTACATTAGTACGTAAAAAAGAACAGCTATAACTGTTACAGATGCATACATTTGAAGTACTGAATTAAGACTTTCTATTACAGTACTGCATTTACAGAAACACACCTGTTACTGGAAACTTTTTCATAGGATTCAGCGAGCTGCTCTCTAAACATGCGCATGCTTAATTAATAGTTGATAATGGCGTCGCGCAAAGGTAATCTCTTAAAGGGGCCTTGTTCATAATTTTTTCGCACGTTGACAGCGTTGTTGCATTCGAGGGCAGACTCGTCGATATTTAAGACCGCACATTTTTATGGTCTTCGTTTAGTCTCCAGCTGTAGCCACTTCTAAATATCTGAACAGATAATCGATTTCTCTACATGACCAATTAGCACAAAATAAATGAGCATCAGAAGTTATGCTGAAATACAGTCCATGCAGTGCTGAAAGTTACTGAAATGTATCAGCTAGTATTTTCAGTCATAAAAAACCATCAGAATATCCAGGTAAATACTGTAACTTGTTACTTAAAATTAATAAATAACTCTAAAAGGAAGCATATGCTCTATGCATATGCTCATTATGCATTTATTTAAACAGTCAGTTATGTATTTTTATTTGTATATTTAAATAAATATGTCTTGAGGAAAAGCATTTATGAAAACTACCTTTTGTGCAATTTGAATGCTTGTATACAAGTCAAATTTTGTTGCACTAATTATTAGGCTAGCAATTTAAAGGCTCTTTTATCTATATCTCTTATTGTTAGAGTAAGGGTTTTTACCATTTGTTTTGAAACAGCTGAATCAAGGTGTTTTAATGTAATCAACAGAAGAACTTGTCTTTTTGGTTTGCAACAAGCTGGAGACAAGTGGTGACAACAACACCTGTAGTCATTAAATTGTGGCATTCAGATGAAAACTCTGCCGAGGAAGATCTTACCAAAGAGTGTGTGGAGATCTTACCTAGGAGAATGAGTTTCAGGTGAAGAG
The DNA here is from genome assembly GCA_032357475.1 of Enteromius thamalakanensis. Classification (NCBI taxonomy): domain Eukaryota; kingdom Metazoa; phylum Chordata; class Actinopteri; order Cypriniformes; family Cyprinidae; genus Enteromius; species Enteromius thamalakanensis. The sequence continues at coordinate 14,062,780 of JAUCMT010000026.1, forward strand.
TAGCCATCCAGTACATTCAATATGACAAAGGGTCACGCAACGATATGCCCGAGATTGCAGATGTAGAGGGGGGAATGAGATGTACCGTTGAGAGTCATCAGCATGGTAGTGGTAAAGTAGCTCTGTGATTGGATGATGGTTTTGAGCAATCCGCTGCTGACGGAAAAGAGAAGGAGTTCAAGTACTGATTCCTGTGGTACTTCAGTGAAGGGTGTGAGCTTTTCCAGATGACTTGCTAGGACATATTATCCAGGTTAGATATAAACCACGGAAGGGTGGTTGCACAGTATTTGGTGAGAAGCTAGAGTATGGTCCCGTCCGATTCTCAAATGAGGTTAGTAACAGAGAAGGTGAAGCGATCATGTGGTGGGGAATGTCAGGGGTGTTAGAGAATGAGTTTTTTAAAAGTGGGTCATGAAGTCCTTATGCAGTGAGTGTGAATGGCGGAGAAGTTATATGGGGGGATAGAGAAGGTGACAGAAACTGCACATAGACTGTGTGTGCTAATTTCATTTCTCTTCTGTCTGTGCAACTGACAAAAATAAAAGACTAACACGCAATTAAAGACACACGCTCTCTAAATATTTTTAGCAAGTGCACAGTTTCACTGTAAAGTCAATTTTTTTACATCCTTCCTTGTCATTCCGGATGCTTAATACTGCCCACATAAATCTTGTCAAGGAGTCTTGGTCAACTAATGGCTATTAGCAAAAAACCTGACTTGCAGGGTGAATGTGGTCAACGTTACAGTTGAGACTGAAGAGATAGAGCTGATCCTGTCCATAGTGTGCAAAACTCATTATATCTGCAAGAAATGTTGTGTAAAGTGAGCAGTGTATGTTATTAGTACCCATGAGGTCATTGCATAACTCTCCAGAGTCTGGCAGGCAAGTAGTTCATACATCATATTGGTTCTCTTGCAGTTCATTGGATGTATAATTTGTGAATTATATTAATTTAGCAAAGCTAAAATACAGTATAATAATGCATGTGCTGTACATTGTTTTGGGGCAATACTGCTATGACCAGTTTTTTATGAGGGCTAGTTGTCATAAAGCCATAAATATAACATTGATAATCATTTACTGCACAACACCTTTGCTATTTCAGGTATATGCATACACTAAAACTCCTCTCTGAGTAATGGTCCGTTTCAGTAATGATCAAAAGATAAAGTAAAATAATCTTCATTAACTGTTATAGTCACACATTTATTTACAGTAAATCAAATCAAACATCATTATACAGTTATTTTTACATGTACATATGATTTTGTGTTAGGAAGGCAACTGCTTGAATCAAATATTTTTGATAACTGTCTGTGTCTATTAGACGCTCATATAGCTTGACAGGTAGATTTAGTAGATATTTCTGTCTTGATTGGTAGAAAATGACACTTTCAGTACCAAGATCATGCCTTCGATTCTCCAAACCTTAAATGTGGTATAAATCTTTGTATAAAAGCCTGTGCCAAATGCATAAATGTAACCTTTATAGTATTAAGTCTGTGTGGATAAGTCTCCGTCTTCTGAACACTGGCTGCTGCAGTTTTTCCCCATTATTTTGTTGAACACTTTTCAAGCTCAGTAAGGCTACATGGAGATCCACCCATAAATTCTCATTTGGATTGAGATCTGGACTCTAGGACATTAAAACAGTTGCTTTTAAGCCTTCCTTGCTTTGTTCTCTGTGCTTGGAGTTATTGGCGTGCAGGAACACAAATCAGCTTTTCCTCCAGGATCTCCTTGCAATTTACTGCGTTCATTTATTTACCCTTTACCCTAACAAGCCTTCCAGGCCCCGCTGCAGAAAAGCATCCGCCACCATGCTTCACTATGGGGATGTTGTTTTTCTGTTGATGTGGGGTATTTGACATTTATAACGATTTTGGTTTTGGTCTGGTCAGGTTTCCAGAGAATCTTCCTCCAGCTGGTCTCCCACATACCTTCTGGCGAAACAGTAGACGAGATGTCATCTGACATTATTTTAACTGTGAATTCTCATTGCCACTCTCTCATAAAGCTGTTACAAGTAAAGAACCCAGACAGCAGCACTATATTCACAGTCTCTACAGTATCAGCCACTGAGGATGGTAACATATTCAGGGATGTCTTTTGGTCTCTCTAGTCTCCATCTTCAGTTTACGATGAAGGTCCATTCTAGACAGATTTAAAGCTGCGCCATACTTTCATTTAGTAATTTCCTTATCGATTTAACTGTACTCCAAGCGATATTCAGTGACTTGGACATCATGTGGTATCCATCCCTTGCCTTATGCTTTTCAATTGCTTTTCATTGCTTTTTCCTGCCACAAGATTGACTAACCAGAAGTCGGACCTTCCGGATCAAATTGTATTTATACTGCAAAATAAAAAAAACTAAACACGACTATTTATCTATTGATCTGATTTCTAAGACCATTCGACTGCAACCATTCAGATGATACAGTCAGCTTTATCATGTTAGGTCAATACATCCAAAACTTTCTATTTCGTATTATACTTTTTAGAGCACTTTATAGACTATGATCCACTGTCAAGGTTGTAAAAAACAAAACATGTCCAAGTCCAAGGTTGAACTGTCTACTTTTTATTTATGAATAGTGTCTTTTCTGGCTTAAAAGGTGCCATTTCAGCCATATTTTAACTTCAACTACACGTCGCAACTCAAAAACCCAGCTTGCATCAGCCTACCTTTTTTTTTTCTTCTTCTAGGTTTCTGATTGGCCTAGTAAAAATTCTGTTTACAAAGCCTAAGTCTGTCACAGAGGACTGCTATTTCTCAGGACACTTATTTCAGTGATATGTCATGTGGGACATTATATGCATCGATTGTATTCTGTGAGAAAAAAAAGACACTTTTAGAGTTTAGAGTTTATATTAAGAAATGTAATTTCATCATTTCTTTATGTGTTTTCCATATTATGAACTTTGATGATCTGGTTTGTCTTTGTCATAAAGTCTGTTCTCTATTAAAGCCTGTCTTTCATTAAAAAATCTAATGAAATAAAAAAATTGTGTGTGTGTGTTATATCTGATTCAATTAAATTATACATTTTATTTGCATGTTTTAAAACTAATAATATGTTTGAGGTGAAATCTCATAGCTTTAGGCTTTACATTTCCCATTTTTTAATTGTTACAATAATAAACTGATCTGCCCTACCAAGTATTTTTCAGGAATGAAGGCACAAAAATGCATTAACTGCTGAATTTAAAAGTCTGAACGAAGAGAAAAAAAAAAAAAGAGAAAGAGAGAGAGAGAGAGAGAAATGCTGGAGAATAGAAGGCTTCATTACAACATTCTGACTAGTAAACTAAAAACTAGCAGTCAAATGTATGTTGTGCGCATAGTCCAAACTGGTGTTTCCATGATGCAGAAATATGCACAAATGAACAGTAATGTATAATAATAAATCACAAAAAAAGTAATGTTGAAAGGCATCCAATTAACATTCATTAAATCAAGTTTTCTTTCACAAATAATTTGAGCTTAAACATGATTTTCTGGGAAAACTGCTTTCAAATGTACCAAGGCCACTAATTAATACTTTATAAGTGCAAAAGGACCTCTAAATTAATTTATTAGCAGTATGCAGTGAATAGATTTTTAATGCTCAGAGTTGACATTTCATTAATTCATGTTGTGTGCACACTCACATAGGTGTTTACTGTGGGCACAGCATTTCAACGACTCGCACAAACACATGAGAATGCATTCTCACACAAACACACACACGCTCACCCACCCGCTGACACACACATGCACCCACCCACAAGGACTAACTTGGCATACACTGATTTAATGAGATATCTTTCAGTCTCTGTGAAATTTCTGCCAGTACATAGAGTGCTGAGACGTTAAATAAACATTCAATTCTCAATTTCACATCTGCCTCGCCTTTCAAATATTTAGAAATGCCAGGGCACACTAGAAACTATCTTGGGATGCCTCACAGTGAGTGACTGCTATGCAATATGTGAAAATAATCAAAGACTTGCTTGGCACATGCACAATTTTGAGCATTAGACATGCGCACAAATTCATTATGTTACCCCCTCCATTCAGGATTTCACCTTTGAGCTCATTCGTGATTATAATATAACCCCATTTGCCTCATCCTGTGAAACATTGCCCTTTATTTTTATTGTTTTATATGCCTGTTCATGTCATTACAGTTTTAGGACATTAAAATCACCATATGTCATACAATGTAATACACCAGAAGGCTAATTAGATTGTTAGATTAAGGCTTTATTTGTCTAGTCTGTTATGTAAGCTACAGATGAGCGTTCTTAGTGAATTATTTTGTTTGTGGAATAATGCGCTAGTTAGTTAGCTGTGTATTCTTATGCAGGAAATAATATAACAATGTTAAAGAAAATCATAATACTAATGTGAAACTCACATGGTGTGTTCATTTGTGGCCAATTAGGGGGAGAAAAAAACATTTCATCTGATTTATTTACAAAATGTTAAAAGAATAGTCCACCCAAAAAATTTAACTAAATGTACTTACACTCAGACCATTAAAAAATAGATTAGTTAGTTTAACATACCTGCAAACTCACAAGATGTCAAAAAGATGACCTAATTCTTGTAGGGTAATCACCCCACAGAATACACGTTTGAGAGAATTTTACATGTAAATAAAGTGATCTGGTGCACTCTGACAAAAAAAAATAAAGGAAAAAGACAATATATGCCTTAAGTAAAAACAACACTACTTTTTGGACACTACAACTCTCGTCATGTGTTCATACTTCTTTGTAATTAGTCATTTATTTTTGCAAATTTTAATGTTCACATTAGAGTGTGCATACTAGCTTTTCACTGCAGAGGAAACAAAAAGCTGTATTTGAAGTGGCGTTAGATGCATTTACACAGACTGTTTAATGAAGCTGAGATGCCATAAACACATTTTTACACCACAGACTTTCGAATGCATAAAACATTTTATAAGATTATTGTTTTTAATATGTTTGAACAAACAAGTTAAAAACTGTTGAGAAAAATCATCAGTTGATTGCAGTAAATTACGTTTTTAATGAGCGAGTCATCATTCATTCATACGCCTGATTCATTAAAAAACAGGCAAGTGAATCATTGACTCACTTGATTAGTTTAAAACGTGGATTCATTCAGTAAGAAACATCGGAGACACAGTCAATAATTTTGTGTCAGCTTAACTCTCAGTTAAAAATTTCCACCTCGATGACATGTTTACATGTGGCTGTGAGCGTAGTGTGTGAGATGAGGTGCGTTCGGTTTGAAGTAGCTGTGCGCTTAACATCGACGTACCATGATATAGATTCGAAGCATGCAGAGCCGCCTTCTCTGTTGCTCTCACGGTGATCTGATGTCATACAACGCTGGGTCTGCACAGTGCTGCTTTAAACCGAACACACCCCATCAAAGTCTTGCATATTGATCCGAAATTTTCAAAATAAAGCTCACTCACGTATAATCAATCATATTCACATCACTGTTTACTTGCTTGTAATTTCTCTCTCTATTTGCCATAGACAAAAAACAAACAAACAAAGAAAAAGTAACAAAAACTCTTTGGATCTAGACGATTCTCATAAATGACATATTTGGATTCAAAATGGTGAATTTAGCTGAAAAGCGACTAGTTTTATATGTGATGTTGCAGGATTTTAGCTCGATTTAATTTTTATCTCAAATGTATGCAAATGTACGCGCACATTATCCCCAACAAGTTTGTTTTTGTTGTGATGAACATACTTTACCCATAGCGTTTGTTCTTGGTATTGCAGCCTCTGTGTTGTCTTTCCAGACCGTTTGTTTTCCCAGTGTATTCAGAGGGCAGACAGCAAGACGATCAAGGGGTGATGTATACGGTTTGAGATAAAAATGAAATCGAGCTAAAATCCTGCAACACTGCATAGAGCACCTTTAATAAATGGAACAGATTTGGTGAAATTTAGCATTGTTTAACAATGGATTATCTGCAATGAATGGGTGAAGTCAGAAAGAACAACTCATAAAAGCATTTCAATAATCCATAAGTAATCCACACCACTCAGTTAATCAATTGAACATCAAAAAACTGTTTATTAACAAATTCAGCAAGGCATTTTTAGCTTCTGTTTTGTTATTTCCAGATAAAATATGACTACTCATATCCACAATATTGCTGCCGCCAATTAAAAAGTTTGAATTAAGAGAAAAATTTGCACTTGTGGGTGGATTTTGATGTAAGAAGGTCGAAAACTGACTCATATTTTGGCCATAAGACACGGTTTATAGCTTAAACACCTTAATGATGTGTTTGCTTTTATATAGATGCACAACTTCTCATTTCACAACATGTTAATGGATGGATTGATCTATTACTATGATACATCAGCTGCATTTCTCCAAATCTGTTCTTTTGTAGCAACTATGTAAGTACGTCCACTTATTTAACTAATCCAACCTAACAGTTTACTTATACTCAGGGGTGGATTTATTAAATTTGGGGCCTCAGGGAAATATAGGAATGGGTCCCTAAATTTGCACACATTTACCACATAGTGCCACATAGTTATATCCAGTGTTTCTGTCACGCCCAGCTGGAGCTACCAGCTAAAGACTGTGTTTGGCACTCCAGCTCGCTTTGTACTCTGTGTTTTGTGTCTGTCTTCTTACTGGACTCCATTCCCCAGAATGCACCTCTCCTTCACAGCTGTTCCGAATTAGGTTCAATGATTCAATCAGTACCACCTGTGTATATATACCAGTCTGTTTGTTTGTATGTCACGGTCCATTTGCACTGTCGTCTCGTCTTGTTTTTCCAGTCGTGTTTCTGATCGTTGTCATTCTGTTTGGATTTACCGTTACCGACCCTCGCTCCCATTTTGGATTATCGCCTTGCTTCTCTCTTTGGACTCTGTTTGCTACTGTGTACCGACCCACG
>JAUCMT010000026.1:14069801-14083662 GCA_032357475.1 Enteromius thamalakanensis
GAAGTACATAATTATTTTCCCGTACATACATTATTATTCGAAAATTACGTTTTCTGAAAGAAAATGAAACCCACTTTTTTTCAGAAAAGATTAACATGAAATTCAAAGGTTTCATTTTTTTGCACTTATCAAAGAATCCTATAAAAATATATCATGGTTTCCACAACAATTTATAATAATAAGTAATGTTTCTTGAGCACTAAATCAGCTTATAAGAACGACTTCTGAATTATTGTGTGACATTCAAATACTACACTTGAAAATATTTTAAAACATTATATTATATTATATTATATTATATTATATTATATTATATTATATATATATATTTTTTTTAACCATATTTAAAAAAAATAATACTAATTTATTTAGTAGTAATATTAATAGTACAATTTACAAAATTGTGGCCAAAAATAGGTCAATAAACAGATTTATTATTAGCTACAGAATAGTTATTGTAGTATCTACAGCTTAACGGTGGTTACTGTAAAGTAAGCAAATATATATAAAATATATAGTAATTAATAACTATTTGCTATAAAAAACTGAGGCATGAACACGTAATTTCTATCCGCTACAGTAACTACAATAAGAACAGGATACGTTTAGCATCTTTCTTCAGGCGACAAACTCTTATTCACTCGTACTTCTAGTCGCTGGTTTCTTCTTAAAAAATTACTTTTAAATATAAAATGTTAATGATTGTTGTCAGTAGATCTTGAATGCTAAAACATGCAATATTCCAAACAAGCAAAACTGTAAAACAACCCTTACTTCACAAATCTTTGGTAGAGAGCCAGTGTCACATCGTATTTGTTCTCCAGTCGTTTCAAAGCAGTGTTCACTTTGGGGCTTATTGTGTCCACGTTTACATCCATCTTCCTCACAAGACTGATGAACTGCTTCACACTGCAGAGGAAGAGTGTAGTACATGCATTATAAAAAGACATAACCACACACCGACAGCTCAAACTGCTCAACCTCGGCAGGAAAACCAGGATTTGCCACACATACCTTAGTCCAACTACTTTCAGGAGCTGTGTGAAGGTGAGGCTGAGGCCATTTAGCTCCATGCCTGCAATGAACAGGCAAGCTCCCCACTGCTGTCTGTTTGAATACGGCATCTAGCATGGAGAGCACACACATTTGTGAGATCGCACATTCATACATGAACAGATTGGTAGTGCAGACATAAGAGGAAGGCGTACATTTGCCTTGTCCATCGACTTGATCTCCCTCTCCCAGATTATCCACGCATGATCACAGATGGGATTGGTGGCCTGAAGCTCCTCACTGAGAGACACAAACTCAGGCTCCTTGTCCTTGTGTCTGGTGAAACAACACAGTTGACAGACATGAGTAAACACATTGTGAAGTGACTGACACTGTTGTGGGGTGGTCGCCATACTGGCGCTGTCGGTCATGCAACACTGCTTATACACATAACAAACATTAGTCAGCTGCGTGGGCGCTACTTGAGCTGCATACAAGATCATTTGCACTATTAAGGCTAGATAATTTAATAAGCCACAGGTCAGAATAAGTACGCTGTTTCATTTGAACACAAACATAGGATAAACTATTACAGTGAATGATTATGGAACTGATACATTTTATTTTCACAAATGTTATCCGAAACATGAAAGTAGATAATAAATATGTATACTAAATCCCTTTTGTAAATTCAATTTGATGCAGGCACCAAAATGGGATGTATATGTGCACATCATAAAAGCTGAATGAAGTATTGTACACAATATTTACTTGAGTTTTCTATTAAGAGTGAAAACAGGAATTGTAATCAAAAATATACCAATAAACATATTTATTACTAGGTAACGTTACAGTATAGTTTTTTGTAGCTCCTACAGCTAAACGGTAATAGTAAGCACTGATATATTTTGGTGTATTTGATGCGTCCCAATTATGTTATTTGCTATCAAAAACGTAGTATGAACACTATAATTTATACATGTTACAGTAACAACAATAAAAACGGTAAGTTTTGCACCTTCTTTCAGACGACAAACTCTTACTCATTCACACCGTTTGTCGCTGTCTTCCTCTGCAGCCACCACTAATAACTAAAGACTGTCAGTACTATTCATTCACAGCAGTGTGTTATATCTTTGAGGTTTATTTAAGAGGTATTTGCGCGGTGTAAAGCTCACCGTTCTGGACTCAGCAGCACTGCGTCCTCGCCGCTGTCCGGTGATCCGCTCTTCGTGTTCCCCTTGAGCTCTTTCTTCTGCGGGGTCCCGCTGCTGCGCTTCTTCGGCGGCATGTCGACGGTGTCGCGGTGAAGAGCGCGTTACTCACAGCACAGCGAGCGATCACGAGCTGGCGGTGTTGATGCTGTTGTTGTTGTGGTTAGTGGCTGGATGTCGGAGCCTGAGATCCCTTGTTTGCGTCCGCAACTCTCTACTATTTCCTCAACTACCCAAACCGCGGGAAAATTGATCGACGCAACATCCGCTACTGTCGCGTCACGTCCGGTTTCTGCGCAAATCGACTTATTGTTGCAGTGATTTAAAAAAAATTCCAATATGAATTTATATACAATGTACAATACAATGTATTTAGATTTGTGGATAGTAAAAATGTGTATAGTTTAAAATGCAAGTGAAACGTAAATAGTTTCAAAGACTCGATTCTAAAGTCGCCAGGCGGCAGTTTACGTCTACTTTAAAAGTGAAAATTGTGATGTAATATGCATTTATAACCATTTGGATTAATATTGTTTTGAGAACACCCAATGTGCTTCTCATATGTGAAAAAAACATGTTTAACTGTTAATGCCACGATACAAAGCACGTTTTGGACATGTACAACACATCTACAGGATCTATCTATCTATCATAAAAGTTGAGAAGAATGTCAGAACATAGTTATAGTTTTAGCTACAGTTTTCTATAGCACCTACAGTTTAACGGTGGTTACTGTAATAATACCATAGTAAGCGCTGATAAATTTTGGGTGCATCGTAATTATCATGTTATTACTAAAGTAATTTTAAAACTATTTGCTATCAAAAATAGAAACATGAACACATTTAGAAACACTTTTTTTATGGAATATTATCCCTTATAGAAGTATACTGAAATGTAAACGAGTAAGGGATACTTGCATGACATGGAAGGCCAGTAAGATTTCACAAGTAACGTTAATCTTTATAGAAACACAATAATGTGCAACATAATATTTAAATATATATTTAATTTATTACCTCTCGTTTTTTTATTTTATTTTATATTGATATGATATTGGTCATATTTTTTTTTATATCATGGGAAAAACTCCCAGTTAGTCCTAATTGCACTGACTGCATATCAAAACAGCTTGAATAAACCGTTTTTATTCCTACATGATACACATTTGTATATCCAGTCTGGTGTTTTATTCCATTTGGGAACCTCTCTTTTGTTTCTCCATAGGTTTATTTATAACAGCAGTTCACCCCATGAATTGTGCGTTATTCATAATAGAATGACTTGGAAAATATAACCACCATTTAAAAAAAATAACAAGGTGCTATAAACAGGAGCAAAGGCACCAATGTGCTTTGTCTGGAGTGAGAGATGTAATAAATAAAATTGCCTATATCAAAACTTTCCCCATATACCAAGACGCTGTGAAGGATCATCACACAGTCTCAGTGGAACAACCATCATGAATATACAAGATATTTATCTCAGGGAGTGACAGTCCAAATGTATGACTATTATGCAGCGATACAGAAAAAAACCTATGCACTGAATAATGTGTCATAAATAAATTTCAATTGTAATCTGACAATATTTGGCACACATATCTCCAGATCTCATCACGGTTTTTCTTATACAGAAAGGATACTCATATTGTGCCAATGAATGTGTCATTAATGCATGGAAACAAGTCAAAGCTTGCAGTACAGACCATAAGACTTGGCCATGGACACAGACATTACATTTGATCTAATGGCAAACACAGATTACGGTGCTTGTAACAATATCCTGATGGAAGATGAAAACCCTTGCATTATCCAGAATTATCTTCTGAAACTACCGAAAATGACCTTAACAAGGACTTACGACTTTGGTTAAGAGGTTACTTCAGGGTTTAGGAAGCAAAAAAAAAAAACAGTACATGAAAGGGAGTATGTGAGGAAGAAGGAAAATAAAAAAGGAGAGAGAACCACCTGTTATAATTCCCAGGGCAAGCATTTAACCAATGAGAGAAACATCTCCAAATCTTAAAGTCCACTGTGTTTTGTTTAAACTTCCCGCTCACAGGAGCATAGTGAAGGGTTTCTCCAGGAACTTGCGGAACTCGGCCAGCCACTGTGCACCAACAGCGCCATCTACCACCCGGTGATCACAGCTCAGAGTCACTGACATCATGCTCGCCACATCAAACCTACAGGACATAGAAAACACACACTGACTGGAGGAACTGTTTTAAAAGTGCCATGTATATTAGCAGGGCTGATGACAAATTAATGTCTCTCTATTTGTCTTGCTCACCCTTTTTCGTTGTCTGCAGGCAGCAGTCTCTTTTCTGAGCCACCCACAGCCAGAATGCAGGCTTGAGGAGGGTTAATGATAGCTGAAAAATGCTTGATGCCATACATGCCCAGATTGGAAATAGTGAAGGTACCACCCTACGAAAACCAAAAAAAAACAAGTAATACATTTTATACTGTTTTAGCTTATTACACACATACAGAATGACATTAAGTAACAGAACAAACCAAGACAGACTTAACCCAGAAGAACTGTGGCAACGTCTCCAAGAAAAAAACCTACCTGAAGTTAAATGATAAATTAAATCTATTTATGGCATTATTTTTAAAAGCATAGTGTCTAAAACTTTGAACAGTACTGTAGCTTTGCATTTTGGTATTTTTTTTTTTAAAACATCTTGGAGATGTTGCCACAGTTCTTCTGGATTGAGTCTGTCTCAGTTTGCTCTGTTACTTCATGTCATTCCAGACAGACTGCATGATGATCAGATCAGATCTCTGTGTGGAGCACTGGCTGTTGTCAGACAATAATCTCACTGCATTATTACAATTAATGACAAAAAATAATAGAAGATAGAAATAAGCCACTTAAAACCATTTTTGTTGTTGTTGGTGAAAATACTATTGGCCTAAGACTTTTGCATAGTAATGTATATTATATTTAGGGACGTAAACCTGTTTAGGCTACATTTTCACTGCTCTGTGTTCACTTGCTGTATTTTGATTTTGATTTTGATTTCTAAAGTGTTTAAATTGTCTAAATTGGACTAGGCTATGTCAGGGCAACACAGTGAGCAAGGGAGGCTCACTTTAACCAAATCCTTGTAGAACACTCTTTTTTCGCAATTTCGCAAAAATAAATATGCCATTTTTCTGTGTTTTTCTGTGTCTTTACTGTCAAACCACTCTGCAAATATTTGCTCATGCAGTAACAATAGTTGCTTTCTGCTCTGCTCTGTTCTCAGCTCTGCGTACTGTATGACTTGGCTGTCAAGGAGACTGTGGTTATTAAAAGATATTCCTCTGCTTCCCATTTCCTAGCAAATCAAAGGATTATGAATCTTATTTCCTTCCCATAAAGATTAAATGAAAAATCAGTGCTCTAATGGATGGGCCTATTTTAATCTAGCACATTAATACTTTAGTATGCAGGATATTATTGTTCTATTACAATGACCGTAATCATTTTTGTTTCATAATCTCTGTCAGTCCTGAAATTGCTCACTTCGTTTAATGCTGGTTCTTGCCATGAGGATCATTAATTACCGACTGATCTCAAGGTCTGTTTGGGAGAAACGCATGTTTGACAGGACTTCATGTCAAGTAAGACATATTGCTAGTAGTAGAATGCAAAAGCGCTTATTTTCTAAATACTATCAAAACATTTGATTAAAAATTTTTTTTTTTAAAGTTTGCTTTTTTCTTTTTTTTTTTTTAAATAAAACACACTTTTTTCACTAAAGGAATACTGAAAACACAAAAACAAGTCCCTATTTAATTAGTATCAAATCAGTGGAAATAGATGAGATGATAAGATAATGCAGATGTATTAAATTAAAATAGAACTAGAAAAAAGAACAGCTCTGATTCATTTGGGCCATTCAATAATACGGGTAATGCTGGTGAGCTGACACATAATAAGTTCTTTTAAAATGAAAAACATATGCATATTGTCATATTGTCATGTCACACTCTCACTGCGGCAGACTTGGAAGTGAAATTCACTTCTTTTTAATGCTGTTCTCAAAAGACAGCAAAGTTTTAGACGTGTTGATTAACTTCAGTTTAGAAAAGAAAGACTGCATTAGAGATTTTTTTAAATCAAAAACTCTCCTTATGCCTTATTCTGCAACTATAGTTCTTTATTTTTGTTAAATTTACACAAAACTAAAGTTATGGTTTTTCAAAATGGGCGAACAAAACCATCATCTCTCTCCGTCAAGTCACTGGATAGAATTAGTATTCAGTCTGTAGATAATTATAAATATCTGGGATTTTGGTTGGATAAAAACCTAAATTTTAAATATCATGTTGATTTTCTTGTAAAGAAATTAAAATTCACATTGGGTTTTCTATATAGACTAAAGTGCTGTTTTTCCTTGGCTTCAAGAAAACGTTTAGTTGCCAGCCTTTTTCTGTCACAGGTTGACTATGGGGATACTATTTATAGATTTGCCTCTTTGTCTTCCTTGTCAAACTTGACCCCCTTTATCACTCTGCTCTTAGATATATTACAAATTCTAGTTTTAGGACACATCATTGTTTACTTTTTTAGTTTGGTAGTATGGTCATCTCTGCATTTGCGCAGGCTTGAAAATTGGTATATTTTAATTTATAAAGTTATTGTAGGAAAACTTCCAAAATATCTATGTGGGTAATTTATACCGTTTCAAAATATTTCAGGTCATTTAATTAGTTACAGTTTAAAGTGCCGGCTATTAGAACAGAGGCTGGAAAGCTAAGCCTGTTCTATTTTGGTCCCTGGTCCTGGAATGATGTGCAGCAACTTAAACTACAATCAAACATAGAATAAAAGAGTTGGTTATTGCTAAGTGCAGTTGTTTTGATAATCCTACTTCCATTTAATTCATTATCAATATGATTTTATTAATGTTGTTTTTGTGTACAGTATTATATAAGGTAATTGTGTAATACCGATATGTTTATGCTACTGTAATTTGTTGTATTTATTGCTGATGTTGGTTTTGTTTCTGGCTTGTTATCTGTTTAAATCCTACTTTCGGACCCTGTCTTGACTAGGTCTCACTTGTAAAAAGAGGTTTTAACCTCAATGTGACTTTCCTAGTTAAATAAAGGTTTGATGATTATTTTAAGAACCAGTTTTCAGAATCATCTTTGCTTTTAAGCTTGCTTTTAATTAGTACTTATAAAGTGTGCATTAATGCCTTATTCTGCAGGAATATATTTTATAGCCCTTAAACCTACTCATACTTAATTTGACAGCAGTGTTGGAAATGTAAGGTTACAGATTACAAGTTACCCTATTTTAGTATAAGAAATAGTGTTACTAATCTAATTACTTTGTTGAAATAATGTAACTGATTACATTTGATCATTTTTCTAAATGTTTTCAACTTATAATCAGTTAATCAACTCTCATACTGGTCATAGCCTGAAGCTTTCAGCGACAATGTGAATTGATGCACAGTAATTAGCAGATGTTTTGCTGTACAGGAGAACTAATCAACCGCATCAGAATAGCATTGCTTTTAAATAGTCTTTAAATGGCAGAAAGCATTGTGAACATGAAAAACAGGCAAAGCAAGAAATTATTATTATTAGTGGTGCTTGCCTTTTAAGGCAGAGCACATTATTATTATTATCTCACATACTTATTATTTGTCTTGATTCTGTACAGTTTTGGCACATAACTTGCCCTGCACCATTTGTCACAGACCCACAAAACAGGCATCAAATCATGCAGCCTATTGAGAAATGGTGTGCTATGACTTTTATAAGCGATGGTCGTACACCAGATGAAAAGATGGCCGAAAAATCGCATAGACAATGCATTGTGGCCAAATTTTGACGTATCATAGCGCAGAGAGAGATTTTTATAGAAACATGTGAAACACCACATTTTAAGAGGTTATCAACGTGTGCAAGAACATACCCCGCAGTGGGGTATAAGTTGTACCCCTGGGGGGCAAGAGCGCCCCAAAGTTGTGCCATAGACATACTACGGTAAGGGACATAATACGGCGCATTTTTTACAAATTTGATCATTTACATAGGAATTTTCCATTAAACATTTATTGAAGATTTATTGAATTTATTGATTTACTGGAAAAACATTGCCACATATCTCGTTCCGCACTGTTTGTAGTAGACCTATGAAGGAGGTGTCAAATCCTGTGGCTTATTGAGGAGAGGTGTGCTATGTCTCTTATAAGTGATCAGGTGTACAATGTTCATACAGTGAGCGAACAAAAGTATCCCATAGACTTACCATTGGCATAAAATTTGTGAGATTATTTCTTTATATTACAATTTCATAGGGACTTGGGAGCGGGCTTGTTTGACTCAACAAATATTGACATAACATAAAAGCCACACCCTAGCAACCATTTAGAGCACCCTAGCAACTGATCCCATAGACTGCCATTATAGAGGTTCAGATGGATATCTTATATTACAGTGTCATAGAACATGGGGGTGGGCTCGTTTTGCTCGGGACAGAAAACAGCCAATCTTGAGTCACCATAGAAACTTCCTAGCCATACCCTAGCAACCATTATCAAGTACCCTAACAATGCAAACCCAAGCAGGCATATCTTCAAATGGAAATGTCATAGTGACATGGGGGTTGGTTTGCATCATCCATACTGACAAACAGCATTCATAATATCAATGGCAGCTGCCAAGACACTCCATAGTAACTGTCACAGATCATGCCTCTGTGGCTCTCTCCGAACGACAGCAGCGGGAACCTTCGCCCGAATTCTAGTTCCCACCCGGACCTGTTTTACCGTTGCACCGCGGCGAGTTCCGCTTCAGCTGTTAGCGATTATATCGTTATTACTTGGCCTTTATAAGGACTAGACTTTGTTCCTCACTTCGTGAAGTATTACTTGCCGATGTCAGTAATTCCGAGCGTTTATTTCCTGGACTGCCTTCCCGTGTTTGAACTTGGACTGTTTATCTGGTATCTGATTCTTTCCGCCTGCCCATTGAATTACTGCCTGTTGTTTGACTATTCTGTTGGATTATCTGGATTATATTTGATTGCTGGTGATTGTGACCCTTGCTTGTCTGACTACTCCAATAAAGCCTTGCTCATGGATCTGCCTGTCTCAGAGGATTCATTACAGTAACCAAACACAGTAACTGTTAAGCAAGACCTACAGTATATCTCTGCATCAGAATTTTGTATAGACATGGGAGTTGGTTCTTCTGACTCATGTTTGCAAACCTGACATCAAACGTTTCAGTCATGCAAGCAGTGAATAGCTACATGATAATAGTGATTAGCTATGTACTATTTTATGCTGAAAACTCAATAGTAACATGCAACCGAGTGCGAGTTTTGCCACGGCACGCACCACTCACATTTTCTTCAGGAAATGTACTTTCTAGTTCATATCATATCGTTTTACAGAATCCTTAGTAACTATAACGGATTACACTTACATTTATTTTGTAATTAAATGACAAAAAACAAGCACAACTAGTTATACTGCCTAACAACCACCTTACTAACTATTAATAAGTAGCAAATTACGGTTTATTAATTCAAAATCTGCAGTTATTGGTGAGTATTGCACCCCCAACTAAACCATGGCAATATAATGTTAACTTCAAAGACACGCATGAGACAGAAAAAAGTATTATTATTACTAGAAAGTTCTATTCCCTTGGAAGAGCTTTCAGAGTTGTTGCTAATCTCACAATGAGTCAGAGGATGTACATGGGGATTGTTTGTGTGGATATTATCCACAAGTGACTGAATTTGGCACTAAGTTCAAGGCATATTTACTGCATGGGGAGGGTTAAACCATGAACCATACCAAGTTGGAATTTCTGGCCTATTTAATGATGGCCTTTAATTGTCTTTTATGTTCTGTGCGCTTCTTGCAATTCAAGATTTGCATCATTAATCATATGATAATATGGTTTACTCTGTTGTAAAATAGTAAGAGATCAGGATCTGGAAAGATCATGCTGAAAAATGACCAAAGGAAAATGATCAGTAAATGATGATGAAGATGATTGAGACCCAGGAGCAATTTGACCCGCTGTCGCCTTAGAAGACAGAGAGAAAAGGAAAAAAAATAAAAATCACAGTCACAGTCACGACATTGGTTTAATAGCTAGTCTTTTAGGAATGATATATGATTCTATAAGTTGCTTAACTGACTGTAAATGAATTCACGGATTGTCAAAAATGTGTTAAAGGGATAGTTCACCTAAACTTTTTTCTAACTAACATTAATCTGAATGTCTGGAGTTACTGTTTTTGATCAGCTTTTTCAGAGTCTCATTCTGACGGCAGCCATCCACTGCAGAGGATCCAATGATAAGCGATGCTACATTTCTCAAGGCCTGAGGGTGAGTAAATTTTCAACAAATGTTAATTTTTGACTTCCACGGTTACAGGAAACTGTTTACCAACCAAGGGTGAATATCCATAACCAATTAAGTTAGACATCCAGTTTTTGTACCTTTTCAGAACATGAATGATTCATTTTCCACTACTAAAACAAGATTTTGGCAATTTTAGCAGCTAATACAGTGCTTTAATGCTGCATATTTGAAAATAATTCAAAGCATAACCACGAGACATTAAACGTTTCAGCGTAATGACAAATTGATTGTTGTCAAATCACCCTTGTGCCTCATAACCACTCATTCACGATCATGTAAAGTCAAACGGTTGTTCTCTCCTGTAAAATTATTTCAGAAATCCTTAGAATATTTTAATGCTAATATTATAAGCTCACAAGCATAATGTGATAAGCTGACAAGCTTATTCTAAGCTGTGAAGTTTAAAGAGTTTCTCCCATTAGTTATCGGACGGAGCATTAAATTGCACCAGCGCTCTAGCAGGTACAAAGTTAAATTCTCTTTTAACTTGGAAAGGAGATTATTTTGACTGCCAGTGACAGTGTCATATACAGAGGGGCTGGGGTTTATCTGGGCTGCGTGCGAAGCACAGGTGTTTGGATACAGGACCACGAAGCAGACAGAGGCGATTATCTGACGGCCTGTGATATGCACCGAGGTGTCAGTCTGCTCCGAGAGTAACTACAGCTGTGCGAGGCAAAACATCGCCATGGCAACCCTGTTAACACAGTTCCAGAGGAAGTTCATTGTCTGTCAAAAATTCATGCAAGTGAATCAGCGCAAGGTGGAGTGATAGGAAAACACTACAGTACGTACACTTCCATTTAAAAGTTTGAATTTGTAAGAATTCTTTTGAAAAAGCTCTCTGATGCTCACTAGTATAGATAATTTTGTAAAATAATATTACAATACTGGCTGTCTATTTTAACATATTTTCAAATGCATTTTATTCCTATCATGGCAAAGCTGGCAAAGTCTTCATGATGTTACAGAATGGTGATTAGCAATGTTGAAAAGTGTTGTGCTGCTTAATATTTTTGTGGAAGCAGTGGTACATTTTATCAGGATTCTTTGATTAATAGAAAGTTCATAGAATAGAAATGACGGATGTTTGATCAATAAAGCATCACAGATGACACACACGCACACACACACACACACACACACACACATATATATATATATATATATATATATATATATATATATATACATAATATGTATATATATATTTACATACACATAAAAGCATAGATTACAATGAAATAAAAAGCATTTGAACTTTACTCTTTGTGTGTTCACATGTCTTTCTGATAGAAACAATGTACTTGGTGTTGCATATAAGGTATGTATATAATATAATACATATAAAAAAATCATAAAAATTAAAAAGAAATCTCACAATTGATGCCAGATATTTTGTTTTCTATGTATCCATTTATGCAAAAATTCTTAGTAACTCATGGTGTTAGCTGCTAGCAATGCCAAGGTCATTGGTTCAATCCCCAGAGAATGTGTGGAGAGATGATATGTATAATTTAAAGGCAATGTAAGTCATTTAGATAAAAGTGTCTGCTAAATGCATAAATGTATATAGAAGAACACATTCCCAGATGCATAATACCCAAGAGTATCTCTCTTAACATGCATGGTGAGTGGCTGGTCAGCAACAATGAAGCTCATCGCATTAACCTCCAAGTCTAGCCATTGATCTGTTTTGCTAAACTCCAGAGATCCACACAGTTGCCAATGAATCGATGGCTTATCGAAAGGAATAATTCTTGAAGCCAACACAAAATGTGCCTTTGCCTTTTTAAATATGCATTTTTGTTTGTTTTGTTTGTTTTCAAGCCACACCATTTTGCCATTTCCAAACAACAACCATTCTCATATGTTAACATAAAACTTTTCCTCAACTCAAACTTGTAAAATGACCGAATTGTGTAAAAACATGGGGCTCTAATGATCCCCAAATGCAAGACACTACTTTCATCTATAGATATTTCTCTTGGCGCGTCTAAGCTTACACGAATCAAATAATCCCACTGATCTGCCCCAGAGGCCTCTCCGGGGGTCGCAGTAATTATTCCTCTTTGAGGTGCTGAATATGTATTTATGTCTAATCAGGCCTCACTCTCTCACAAACCAACCCAGCAATTAACCTTCTCCATTGGTCATGTATTTTGGACACAGTAAATGAAGTGTTACTGGGGTCCAGCTCTCTCTGTGTTTACTGGTCTCAATTAGTCACTGATAGTGCATGCAAGGAACAGCTGGCCAGCTTTGTCTGTATAATCTCTTTCTGCAGCTGGAGCGGGCAGGCAGCATGTTCCTCTAATAAGTTGTGCTCCTCTATTGGGAAACACAGTCAAGGGGCTCTGGATCAATGCCGACTCTGACACTCATGGCTTTTTTTCTATTATGCATGTCCAGAGCAGATCCCCAAACTCTAATGAATAGAGACCACAGCATCTTTTCATATAAAAAATAAAAGGAGCACAAACAACCATGCAAGTCACTGCATGAGGCAACGTGGATTTTTGGAGATAAATGAATGGATAAATGCATACATGCAATAAATGAATGCAGTAGATACAATAGGGGTAGAGTCATAGGTGTAGTAATTAAAAGGAGTGAAATGTTTAGCTCATCTCAGTGATAAAGGTGATCAGTAATGCCAGTAGGTAGTGGCAAGTTTATTTATTCAGTTTTGATGCTTACATGAAGTTGTTTATCAGGCAATTCGAAAAATTTATATTTTGTAAAAACTTTGCTAATGGTTTTTTTTCTCGTATTTCCAGGTTATGGCATATGTACAAAGTCACATGGTCATTCTTCAATGTACAGTATAACCTTCAATAAACACTTAATATGTGTATGTTTTCAAGTTTAAGGGGCTTTCTATGCTTAGATAGTTTACACTGCACACATCTGCGGTTCCGTTCCGCTCTGATACGACATTAAAGCTGTTCGTGGCCAATCGTTTGATGCTTGTGTTTATTCTAGCCTTGCCCCACATATTTCTGAATTATCTCTCTATGCTGCTTCTTAAAGATAGATGCTTCTTTGTATAAATATACCCAAAATCCTTCAAATCCCGACAAAATTCGTTGCCATGACTTATCAAATTAAAAGGTTGTGTTTTGGTTGCATAACATTGGTTAATGGAAATGCAGCCATTTCACATTCAAGAGTTCTAGTTTCCTGGTAATAAATAGAGTAGATGTATAGCGCAAATTTGGCGAGCTGTCTGGGGAGCGAGCCGGGAAAACGGCG
>JAUCMT010000026.1:14083762-14108680 GCA_032357475.1 Enteromius thamalakanensis
AGGGGCTTTCTATGCTTAGATAGTTTATACTGCACACATCTGCGGTGCCGTTCTGCTCTGATACGACATTAAAGCTGTTCGTGGCCAATCGTTTGATGCTTGTGTTTATTCCAGCCTTGCCCCACACGTTTCTGAATTATCTCTCTATGCTGCTTCTGTGAAGATAGATGCTTCTTTGTATAAATATACCCAAAATCCTTCAAATCCCAACAAAATTCGTTGCCATGACTTATCAAATTAAAAGGTTGTGTTTTGGTTGCATAACATTGGTTAATAGAAATGCCGCCATTTCACAATAGTATTTTACTGACATTTATCTAATATCACAAATTTTACACAAATCTGTAATGCAAACGCGACTACTGACTTATTCCTTATTTAACAGATTACTGATTTATTATTCAACAATGACAAACTTTGGTACTATTTCTCTTTGTTGAAGAAAAAATAGATGATATAACAGATGATACTGCATTTAAACTGGAAGTTACTCAAAAATTAACTTATTTTTTGCAACACTTTGGAATAGACCTACTGTACTGTTCTGTCATTAATAGAACAAACAAACAGAAACATATTACCATTCTTCTAACTACTATTAACTCATAAGACATTCTGATTAACATATTAGGAAATTCACCAAATAAATGAATCAAAAGTAATAGTCAGTTTACTAATAGGTAATCAATTACTACTATTTTGTTTACACTACCTTAACAAGTAGCTACTGTAAGTAGAGTAATGTGAACTCATGAATAACCATTATGAAACTAATTAACATTTGATCAGTCGCTAAGTATTACCTTTTTTTTTGTGAACCACTGTATAAAATTGTCTGTTTGTCAGTACAGCTATGATGCACACATAAAAGCTCAAAAAAATTATACAAGATTTTCAAAAAACACTTTTCCAAATATTGTGCTCACAAGAAGGACATACTAACATTTCAACATCAACGTTTCTCTTTCTACTCCATCAACATGCAAACATAAATTAAATTGAATTCAAATTTAAATAAATATGTTGAAATGCCACCTAAGCCACTGAGATGAACAAAACAAATAAAGAAAAACACACATTATCAATGATGTAAATGAGCAGACAGACAGATGTATAACCATGAACATGCATTTAGAATTACAATTACAGTTTGAAAACAACCCAAGGTCTATTTAAATATGTATTGCATATTCAGGGGCACACAGAGGAAACCCTGAGGCAGAGTTTAACAACTGACCTGAAACACACACACAGGCATATGCACAAAAAGTCCTTCCCAAGTATTCTAGCCATACATTTTATACATATTAATTAGACATTATACATCTTTCCAAGTGCCTGCAGTATAAGGTATTTATTTATTTATTATTTTGTTGAGATTTTCTTTGAAAAGGGAATTCATTGGAGATAATTACGTTTGCAGGTTAGAAATGCTAATATTCTCAGAAATGGCCCCAGCAGTCATTCACAAAGGTGAATTTGTTATTCGCTCATAGGTATCGCCAACTGCAAGGATTTTCCTCCGGGACAAACACTCACTCAGTGTCTTTGAAGCGTGTTTTGTTTCAAATGAAGACGGTGGTGTCATTGGTATAACCCCTACAAGCTTTATGCCCCCTCTTAGCAGCAGGCTCCAATGTGGGTCAGAAACCTGTAATAAAGCAAGGGAGACTGGGCACTGTTTGGCCAGTCGGCGCGTTTTCCCCGTGTCTTGAAATGTCCAAAGCAGTGTGCTAAATTATTGGGGTCAGCGACTTTGCCTGCTCCCTTGATTTGTTTGAAGACACACAAGGCCCGTTTGACATTGAAGGACATTTTTCTAGCACAGGGGTCATAAATTTATGAAAAAAAACTAAACGTTATCAGATCAACAGACACGAATGCGCCCAGTTGTGCGATTGAATGTCCTTGATATCGAAGAAAATGTAATAATGGCATTTAAACATTTTACAGACATTCACCAGGTCAACACGGCATGATTTTTTATGTTTTAATTATTTACGTGTTAAGAGAGACAGCGGGGTAGCTTTATAAGGTTAAAGGTGCATTTATTTATTTCCTCTCTGCGAGGTGTCTACCTTGCTGGATGTTATTAAACAGACATACTCTCTGTTACAGCATTGCAGCTAATCAGCTTAATGAGGCAAAGATTGCTGCAGTAATCAGGCATCATTAGGCTTATGAGTATTTATTATCAACGGCCTGGATGGAACACAGAGGTGCCACTTCATGATGGCACACAAAGGAAGGGATTGCACAATCTGTTTATTAATCGCCTGCTGTCAGAGGGCCAGTACACTTCAGCGATCCGGGTCGTTCATCAACGCTACGTCCTGGCACGGTTAAGATAGATCTACTCTCCTTGTTCTGACCTATACGTTGTGCATTTCAAAGCCAGCAAAGAATGCAAATAAAAGTTCAGGCTGTCACGTAAGGGACCCCGAGGCGAGCTCATTTAGAGTGGGTGTTTGTGTGTGCAAGCGTAAGTGTACATATGTATGCGAGCGTGAGAGCCGAACTCTATTTGCGTGTCCCTGTGATGGATTCCAACCGTGTCTCATCATGTTTGCCTTTAAGCTCAGTTTCATGCTGTTTGGAACCAGTTTTGCCACAAGTCGAGAATGGTACGCTTTCATAGAAGTCTCCTTGATGTTTTCTTGCTGTCTGTTTGCAAGCGATGCTATGCTTGTTAAGAGGCGCATTTTTCATGTGCATCAAAGTTTACTGCTGCAGCACGATAGAAGACCACCAGCGCTCGGCTCAGGTAACAGTCGGCTTCAGAGCTGATTTTGTGCTGCCGAATAACGTGTTGTGTAACGTTAGCAAACGGGGGGCTTTTGCCGCACTGAATATCAAAACGATTTTTTTAATCTTTTGTTTGTGGGAGACAAAAAGCGATCCATAACAGGCGCCAGTGCTCATTTAAATAGAGAACAAGTCAATAAACACTATGATATTATTCTTTGTCAGAGAAGATGTGTTATAGTTTAACTGTGTTGATGCATTTTAAGACAGTTTCTTTTTTTACTGTGGAATATTTTACGGTATGACTTTATTTTTATAAGTTCCACATACTGACCTTTTGTGGAGACATACACCAGTAACAGAGTATACTGTCATGCTCACTGGGGTAAGTTGTCACAATGGAGCCTTCTAATAAACAGCCTATTATTTTCAGCTCAATTTAAGATTAGACTCCTTATCCAAACCCATCATTTAAGCAATCTTTACAAAACATCTGAAAGGAACCGCTCGGAGATTTAATGTGCAATATTAGTATGCCATATACAATGAACACAGAAACAGTTTTCACTCAAAAATTGCTAATAAATTTCACAATCAATTGCAAAAGAAACAAGAATGGGATTAAACACTGCATTTTTATAGTGTGTTCATAAAGTGCTAAAAATTGGTAATCAATATTGTTCTTATGTGGAGTAAAATTAAATGTGACATTACAAAGCATTTTTTTATTATCAAACCCTGAAACGGAAAACACTACATGCTGCAATTCATTAAATCTATGAAAAAAAGCTTAATAATATCATTGATTTTTTTCTTAATTTTTATGCAGGTGTAATTTAATTGTGTTTGTTGACATCAAAATATATTGAAATTTTAGTTTGCAAGACAGAATTCATAACATTTTAACAATCTAACCTTCTTCTCCTATACTGAGAGGAGAGAAGAAATCTTTACTGAAATGTCTGATGCAAAAATAATGCAAGACCGACATGAACAACAGTGCGCACACATGAAATATGAGATGCATCGGTTCCTCTGCTCTATGACATTATATTGATACATCTGTGGCTGAACCACAAATCCTTCACTTTTGTCCTTTTGAAAGAGAAAGCATAGCAAATAATTTTAGATTGGATTGCAATTGTCCTGATATGTTAATGGAGCCGAACACCACTTATTTAAAAAGCATTTAGCTCAGAGAGCAAAAATAGTCATTGCTAGTTGGATTTATGATATATGCAGATAATTAAATATGCATTTAAATCTGTCTCTAATGATCAGTATTAACGCTTAACTGATGCCTACACATGGTTCTAGCTCTTTAACATCAACCTCTTCTGTCACTGCATATATCATCAAAGAAAGAGAGAATATGCAAGAATCTAAAATTAAACTATTGATGTCACACATGACCTAATGTTTCCACTCATCTATAAAAATGCAGCTGGAGAAAAAATGGTTTATGGCAGGATAGTTTTTATAAGCTTTGAAACACCAATTGAAAGTGAAGTAGAGTGGGATAGACAATAAATCATATTATTAAGTGGATTTCATCATTCTGCCTGAACAGCGTGATGTGGCAACTACATCCTGTAGCACATGCCACCCGTTTGGATGTGCCTTTGAATCTGCCTTTGAAATTGTGAACCCCCCCTAATCTTTCCTCTGGGAAAGGAACGATTAAACCAGAAAGCTCACTCTTTCATTTTCTCTGACAAATTAAAGCCAACAAATTCATCTTTTACAAAAAGTAAGTCAAGAAAACGCCACCCCCTCTCCCCGAGTGAGTGCTACAAGTCTTGGCCCTCTCTGTCACACGGCGGCCCCCAGCCCCCAGTGGCGAAATGAAAAAGTAATTGAGATGTAAATAAAGGAGCCGGGTTCCGTGTTGTCTCCGCTAAATTGATTTTTTTGTCTGCTCGAGTAACATTCTCTCCTTGGCAGGATACTATGTTTTACACTCCTTTGCATCGGTCACAGTATCAGATTGCCGGACCTGGCGACAGTCCTCTGTTTTAGAGATGGTTTCCTCCTATTAATACATCTGCTATCTGAAATCGATATTGATACTGTGTACATATAAAACTTCAATTAGTGCCCAGTGTGCTTTGTAATTTAATCATTGGATTTACAACCAGTGCAGGCGCCTGTCAGGAACAGGTTCAAATCAAATATTCAGGTTACATCCTCGACTTTTGTCTCATTCTGGTTCTTGGCTCGAAACAAATGACTCTGTAATGGCTGTGTATCATTGGTAAGTCTTAGGATGGTTTACAAAAAAGACAATTCTGTGATTGTTTCTTCACCCACATGCCTGAACCTACAGTATATGACATCTTTCTTGGATGGAACACAAAATTAGATATTTAGCAGAATGTCCAAGTTGCTCTTTAAAAATTAAATAAACGGAATGAGAATTACGATCCTGATATTTTTTGCAACCTGGTTTCATAAAAATACATACCTCTGTGTTTTGCAAATGCAAAACTGATATCATAACGTATTTGTTGATGCAACCGAGCCATTTCAGCTTCCTTTCACACAGATTTGAACTGTTTTTTCGAACCGCAGTTAGCTCCTCACCTCTCAAGTTAGCCTCATCTCTGTACTCTGTGAGCTACCAAACAAATCACACATCTACGAAAACTAGGGTGTCCCTTATTTGTGAGGTACTTAGTGATTAAATATTTTAAGCCAAAATCACTGTATCCTCACAATATTTAGGGTATGCTCAAACATTGTGAAATATTGCACACTCAACTGCTACAGATATACGCAAAAACAACACATAAATGTACATTTCAAATAAGATCAGATCTATTAACTATAGAGTGTGAGATTGTAATGCAAAATAAATTACAATATTTAATAACTTTGGATCATAATATGCAAAATAAATAACTTGACTTCCTGTTTGTGGAATAAGTAACTTGCCACAAATAAATAAGTATAACAAGAGCGTCTCTTAGCCAAAAGTTATGTTTATTTTGGCCCCAATTTTGTGGAATGGGCATTGAAATACATATGCTGTGAGCACACTCTAAACACAATACAAACTGAATCATTTTTTCGATCCATAAAGTTGGATTAGAGTTTTAATTTTAAGTGGTAGATAAGGGACACTCTAATGAAAAACCCATAGATATAAAGATGGATTTGTGTGATGATAACATTCAAAAGTCTCCAGCATATTAATATTGTTTTGAAGTCACATCATATTCTTCAAGCATTGTGTGAAAATGTTGCTTATTTATCAAAACTCTGCCTCCGGTATTTAATTGTTTTAGAAATTGTAGTGACATAATACTTATTGGTACGCATTGTGTTTCTTGCTAAAAAGTGCATCAAGGTAACATGCCATGAGACCAGTTTTTGTGTGTGTGTGTGTGTGTGTGTGCGTGCAAATGGATGGAAACGGTTAGATTCCTTTTGTGTTACAGGAAAGTAAGTCAGTCATACAGGCTTGGAAACACATGAAGTTGAGTATACATAACAATACTGATAAAGTTTTAATTAAAATCCACCTATTCTTTATCCTTGCTAAAAACTTCTCCAAAAAAACTACTTTGTAAGACAAATAAGCAAAAAAGATTATTTATTGAGAAAGTTCAACAAAATATCTATACATTTGAGTCAATATTCCCTTAACTGAAGACCTGAAACTGAAAAATGGATTTAAGGGAGTTAATCTGATACATTGAATTATTTGATGCTAAATTCAAGGCTGTTTCAGAATTCAGAATCCAACTGAAAGAAAGTAACAGTGTGCGGTTCTATAGATGCTAAGTGAAGGTCAGTTTGTCTAAATAAACCAAGATGACTCATGTGTAGCTCAAAGAGTCCATCGATAAAAATAAAGAATGTCAATAGATATAATGCATCAATTTGGAAATAGATGTCAATTCACATCTTTTTTCTATCATTTTATACGTTTATGTAAATTTTTTCTCTGGAAAAACGTAACATCAACAATATAAATACAATAAGAATTCCAAGCAATGAATGTAAGACTATTGTACTATACATATATTTTACTAATGCCATTTCTATTAAATAAATCTACTTAATAATCCTTCAGGCATATGCATTTTTAAAGGCTTTCTATTAAACGTCTGTTGGAATGTCTTCTGTCTGAGGCTAACACATTACTATTATTGTTATTAATGAGTCTATCTAAAACATTCTGTCGCATAAATTCTTTGTTTTGTCTTTTGTTCCAGTAAAAAAAATGCTGCATATGGCTCAGCGAGAGTAGTTTCACCATCTACACTTTATTCATGTATCATCTGTTGTGATCAGTCATCTATAACACCTTTTTTTTCCTAGTCTTTTCTTTTCTACTCATTCAAATCAATTTTATTACCTCTTCCATTTAGCTGGGTTCTTAGTTTTGGCATTTTCAACCTTTATAAAATCAAATCAAATAATAAAATAAAAGTGTGTGTGTGTTTTTTGGTGTTTCACTTCACTTCACAGAATATCCTAATGCACAAGTGCCAAATGTGGAGGAATTTCCCTGATTACATAAAGTATATAACAACGACATCAATCTCTACCGGTAATCAGGCCTCAATTTATTGTTATTTCAAATCAATATAGCCGAACATTAGCACTGCCAAGCTGCTCGTATTGATTTTATGGTAGATGGCTATAATTAAAGCAGCTAGCATGGCTTTATCAAGTAACATCCTGAACAGCTCAAAGCGCTGATAGACCAGTGTTAATTAACATTATCTAATCGATTGACCAATGACCTGAGCGGGAAATCTTTTGAACCGGGACACAGCAGGAAACATGACAATTCTATCTCACCGAGTAAACCCTGGTGACGTCTCTGGGTTGTTGAAAGGCAATTTGCCACCCTTGTCAGACCGAGCTCTCTTACTTGGGCTGTTAAGTGTGTGGTTTGTCACTGTGCTGGTGGAAGAGCCTCCCCTGACATCACACTGACCAGTAGTATCCCATGAGCAATGCAAAGACTAGTCTGTGACTGGTGGACAGCTGACGACAAGCTGACACCAACATGTAATCACCTGCTATGGCTGAAGCATTAATAAATTATTTAATATCTTAGGCTGTTTTTATTTTAAATTGCCATCTGGGTAACCAGAAATGCTGTGGGTGTGAAGTAGTGATTCATAATTTGTACAGTGTGAACATTCTAATATAATGTAATATAATATCATGTTTTTTGGACACATTAACGGTTCAATTCTTACTATTAGCAAGCTTTAACTAAGACTTTTGCCTTAATAAACTATGCTTTGCTGCTTATTCATAGTTAGTAAGTTGAGGTATTGGGTAGAATATGGTCATGCAGAAAATGTGCTTTAGAAGTGCTAATAAACAACAAATATGATAATAATAGCCATGCTAATAAGCAAATAGTAAGAATAGGTCTCTATTAAAGTTATCTTTTTTATTTTGATTACTTAATTGCATGTAATTAAACATGTATATCCATTAATGTGTATAGCTGCTGGTCTTATTGAGAATGATTAATCACCAGTTTCATTTTCAGTAAAATGCCTCTTATCTTTTATCGAATTTTCTATGCCAAATGTTCATGATCCACTAAATTTCCTGCCAAACAAATCCCCATCTACAGTTATTTTCTCGATGAATGCCTTGTTTCACTGTGAAATATGTCAAATTATGGGAAAAGGGGGTTTTGAATCACATTTTTTCTTTCTTCTTCTTGCATTGGTTGTACATATTTCATTTTATGTATATAATGAGTATATAAATATATATATATATATATATATTTAATTATTGTTAAATTAAAGAAAAAAAAAAGAAAATGAAAGAAATAAAGCCCTCCATTATACAGATAAATAGACACATGTCAGAAATGACCAGGGGCTTGAATGCCCCACAAATGTAATGTATGAAATAAAAAGACCCTGCAATTAAACTATTTATCTATTTTTATCTTTATCTTTATCTATTTCTAAGCGAAAACTGATCAACTGAACACTCATCAACAACTGTGAACAAGACACAAAAATGCATAATTTACATACAATTTTTAACAGCCTGTTGTCATTGGTAACAGTTTATATTGTTTTGAATGATTGAAGTTATTAGTTAAATCATTTACAAATGTACTTGACACAAAGACAACAAATACAATTAACAAGGTGATTGACTGAAATTGATTCTCAGGGGTATTTTTTACCTTTATACAGAAAGCATACAGAACATTTTATAGAAAGGTTAACTTGGTACTGCTGGATACCTGGCCATATTTCTGTACATGTCTTTAGAAGTCACACACACATTAAAAAATAAACTCCCTGGCATCTATTTTGTCCCACTTTGAGCAAATATTGACCTGGAAGAACTTTTGAGTTCTGAACTCCGCCCTTAACATTCTCAACACACAGTCTTCATCAGCATCATTAACAACATCCATGAGCTTTAAGATGACAAACACACTCCTGGGGGATCGAGGCTGAGCTTTCACATCTGAAAGACGAGTTTCTCTCAAACATGCTCCATATCTGTGGATTTCTGACACCACAGCCGCCGTATGCAAGAAACTCCTTGAGGTTGTCCGCAGTAAAAGTTAATGGAGCTCAACGAAAAGTCATTCAAGGACCTGAAATTAGTCCATTCAAGTGGAAAAGTATTTGACTGATATTTTATTGCCAGGAATGAGTGAGTGGAAACCAAGAGGCACAACAGTGTCTCGTGAACGATGACTAGAAAAGATCCGCCTCACAGCAAATAATCTGTGGCTTGCAAATGACTTTTATGAGCCGAATGACATGCTTCTGTTGAAACACAAGTGTAAATCAGCTCGGGTTTATGAGGTAATTATTTGGCTTGAATAAGGACACCACCGGTATCTTCAAAGTCAATCTGTGGTCCTACACAGAAACCTTATCATGGCTTTTAGTACACCAGATCATTCAGTTTAATTAAGTAATTGTCTGAATGATTTGTTCATGAATCGATTGATCTGATTCTCTAGTTCAACTCATTGAGTCATCAATCGAGTCACAGCAGTTAACAGCTCACTGGAGTGGAAAATTATAAGTAATTCATGATAACACTGTACAACAAGGTCCCATTAGTTAACATTAGTAAATGCATTAACTAACAATAACCAACACATCTGTTACAATATTTATTATAGCTTAGACAAATTTGATTGTTCATGGATAGTAAATGTTAGCTCAGATTCATTAAATAATACAAATAGTCTAATAAATGTAACATTTTATAAGTATTAATAAATGGCTAATATATGCTTCCTAATAATCAACTCATTAAGATGCTGAAATAAAGGGTTAGGCTACCCAGATTTCATTATGTTTATTTATTTATGTATGTATTTATGTGATTTCTGTTAGGTTTATTTGTTTATTCATTCGTTCGCTCAATCACACATTTAATTGATTTCAAGTTTTATAGTTTTAGTTTTAGTTAACTGTAATAACCCTACCTCAGAAGACCAGAAATATGGCACACCAGACATACTGAAAGCTTTAGTTTCCATGATTGCAATTGCAAAGAAAAAACAATTCCATTTTTCCAAATATCACTTTTTGTGCTCCACAAGAGAAACACGTTTTTGGGTGAACTACTATACTTAAGTAAAACGTACTAATCATAGGCGGGGATCTCTGTTTTATTGCTACTGTTTCAGTGAGCTCCTTGTTTAGGTTTAATTAGTACAGAGAACTGACAGACTGCGGCTTCCAATGCCTTGATGTTGTGCCTCGCCTTTGGCATCACTGACCACATAATCATTGGCTGGCACAACTGGGACAAGGCTTGATTTTGAAAGGCTCTCGCTCCACTGATTCGCTGTGCATCCGTAAGATTGATCACAGTGGTTTATCAGAAACAACACGCGTTTCATCCCCCTTGGATTCTGGGGAGGGAGAAGGTGGAAGCCTGAGCGGGTCTGTCCCTACCTTGTCCCTCCCATCGAAGTGCCATAAACACCAGCGTGACACCGAGGGAGAGAGATTTTGACAGCTCAAGTGTGTCAGCCCATCATGACTCGCTCGTGGCACTTTTGATTAAAAGAGAAAAACAGATAACATCAACTGTTGCCACAGAAAGAGCTAGATAACCATGGCCCAACATTTATAGGGTATTCAACTCAATTAAAAATATATCTGTCAACACTCCCTGTAAACTGTCAATATTTTATAATAAGTTTGTGTGGTTAAAATAGCCCATGGGGGGAAAAAATAAGATTTATACACTAGTTTGACAGAAAGCAATATTTTGACTGTCATTAAACTGCCATGGCTTTATTTCTCAGTGTTTGAGAAGCTATGCTTAGTATTCTAAAAATAAGTCATTTTGAATCACAGGGTCTAAAATCATAAGTTTGTTTATGCTAATACTGTTTTATAGACTGCTAATAAATCAAGGCTTTTGGTTTCATATAATAGAGCAGTTCTTTGTGACTCAAACACAATTCTAGTACAAAATGCATTCACATACCAATAGGAGGTCCCATTCTGAACCAGAGATGCAACTGTTTTCAATATTCAGAAGATGGTGCTATTTGTTTATGTATGCATGCATTGCATGAACCCATCTGCTTGCATTCACACCAATCTGAACACGCAATGTGCTACTGGTCCGAAAATTGCATTTGCAAAATTCTGAAATATGACAGATAGAAGACAGAATAATGCAGATTTGTGCACAGCAGAATGTAGACTGTATAAAATAGCTCTCCTTGTGCATATGATACAGATTCTTCATATCTTAGACAAGACATGTTAAATGTATAGACACAAGAAATAAACAGCCAGCCATTGCATACAAGACTGCATGTTTAGCATTTCCTCCAAACTCAAGTTGATTCTGATTAGACATCTTGACCCTCTCTGTTAGCAGTCATATACTTGAAGGTCATGTTAAGTATATAGAATAATAATGTAATTATACAAACTCAGCCCTGGAAGACCTCACATGTTATACGCAATTAAAGTCCAAGATGTGCGCCCACGAAATAGCCACGCGTTTTGATCCCGGCTTGAAGGGCACCACAGGATCCTGGTTTAATCGTCTGGCAAGAATGCAGAAGTGGAAAATTTGATGATGCCAGTTGTTAAGTGGATCTTCGTACTCAACACATTCATGCCACTTTAGATGCAATATTTTATGCTAGTTACACTGCTGTGCCTTTTCAAGATCAGTGCTGTATTCCTGAGGCGGGTCACAAAGCTCTGTTCGGTGCCTAGAGGTGATATAGAACAAACAACATTTTTACTATAAATAAAAGCTTTAACTAAATAATTCCTGATTCCTAAATAATTCATCATGATGCCATTTTACAGTATAGATCAGCTTTGGACATTCTTCTGCAGTGGGTCAGATTTGCATACTTTCTTGACCATTGCTTTTTTTAATAGACTTAAAGGAATAGTTTACCCAAAAAATTTAAATTACAGGATATTGTTCTCATCCTTGATGTGTATTACTTTGTATGAGTTTTTTTTTTCCCCTTCTGGCTCTTCCAAGCTTGTTAATGCTGCTGGATAGGGACCATTGTTTTGAAGTTACATAAATCTGATAAAAACTATTTCTAGTTTAAAAAAATTATGTCAGTTATTTAAAATTTTATTTTTGGGTGAACTATTCCTTCGATAAAGGCATTGTTCACCCTAAAGTTTGTTTAAATGTATTGACCCTCAGGCCATCCAAGATGTGGTTCAAACAGATTTGGAGAAATTTTGCATTATGTCCCTTGCTTACCAATAGATCTTCTGCAGTGAATGGGTGCCGTCAGAAAGATAGTCCAAACAACTGATAAAAACATTACAAAAGTAATAAATGAAATCAAGCGAAGTAAAAAGCTGTGTGTTTGTACAGTAAATACCAAATCTATCATATTTTAACTTATTTTATTCATAATTTCTGTACAATAGGAGAGAAATCAAACAGTTCAAAGAAGTTCTGAACAAATATGTTGGTGGATTTACATTTGAGGGACAACAGGGGATGGACTTTATCACTAGATTTCATCTTAGATGGTCTCAGAGATTGTACTCAGTAATGAGGTCAAAAACATATCAGGACAGGATAATGACACTTACAAATTTGATTTTCCATTAGATAAAATAATGAATATATTATCTAAATGGCATTCAACTGAAAAGAAGAATACACTTATCAAGCAAAATAAATAAAGAAATAGTGTACATCTCTTTTTAAAAGACACTTCTTAGGTTTTAACATTGAAAAATAATATAATTAATAATAATAATAATATTAATAATAATTAATAATAATAATTAAAAATTCAGTTGTCAAACAGTAATGGCTCATGTTCTTTGTTAATATGATGAACTAGACCTGCGGATGTGTCCAAAGTAAGCTATATAAGCATATTGTATGTAGGTAAGTTCTTCATAAAGGTTTCTCAAAGAGGCATGATGTTTAATAAGCTAATCAAATATTTAGTGGCTGTTTATTTCTCAATAGAAATAGAATCACAAAAGAAAAAAAGAAAACTGCACTTTTATAAATAAATCAACTCCAATAAATTTCAACTCTTCTATCAGACACTATTTTTATTCTTTCCTTGACATTGATACCTCTTTGCCGCTTTCAAAAATTTACCAGACAGAGTCATCTTTGTAGACGGGATGCTTCACCAGCACTGGATTCGGATTCTAGCCTTCCTTCCTCCATTTTTCAGCTTTTGGATACAACTTGTATGAACTCGAGGTGAAATGATGTCATATATCCACAAAAGTGACCTTACACTGCAGCTGTCAAAAATAATAAAACACAAAAGATAACAAAAAAAGTTAGTTTTGAGACCAGCTCTAACATCATTTTTGGCAGATGCCTAAAACTAGAATGGAATTCATGCAATTTTAAGTAGCAAATGTGTTCTTTAAAGCCGTACACAATAGACAGTATTACACAGAATATTAATCTTTGATGACTGATCATGTTTCACACGTTTTTAGAGGAAGCCCACTGTAAATGCTGACCTACCTCCACATATTTGTCTCTTTTATATCTATTTTCTATCAGATGCCAAAGTTCATGATTTCCCACCTGGTAGGCATTAAACAGCTGAAGGCAGCTCCTTTATGACACATAAAGAGAATAATTCATATAATCACAGAGATGTATTGACTGTTCTCATTTGATAGGAGTCTGTGGTAGCAGCCTGTCTCTGGCTGTCATCTCCGACTGGTTTTATTACCTGTAAATCACGCAGCAGTGGCCCCCCGTGGGTTTTAGTACAGCACAAAGGGCGGAGTGGAAGTTAACTGACATCTAATCTGCACAAAGAGAGAGCGGGAGCTTATTTGAATCCCCATTCGCTGACAGCGTGAGACTGGAGAATTCTCTATCTCTGACAGAGAAATGTGATCTTAAGAACAGTCATTCTGACTTCATGCAAATATTGAAATGAAACAGGGCCAAAACAGGATTCGAACTTCCCCTCATCTGCTCCATGGGTGAGGTGCACCCCTGCTACGGTGTCCCTGTATTTTTCTGATTACAATAGGCAGAATCACTTGGGCCAACACAATCCTCTATGCTGACAAGTCTCCTGCAGATAATTTCCTCGCTCGCCTTTGTGTACACATTTCTTTTGCTTGCCTGCTATCAAATTTAATCAGCCTCGGCCTCCTCTCTGGCACGTGAAACCACGGTCAGTGGAAGCACAAGACGAGTGACAATACCGGGCCTCGATTAATTCATCCCCCCTCCCGGCTCTTTTCCTCGCGGCTCGTTGCTGTATTTGTTGTAGCTTAAAGGTAGACAGCTGAATGTTAAGTCAGGGAATATCCCCGAGTCTAAACAAAGGTTGTTTTCACACACAATAGACCTTTTATCTCTTCACGCAAGCCCTCTACCACTGACAGACTTGTTACGATAACAACATGGCTCCTCCAAGGCATGTTCTCCACTGAATATTGCATTCAATTTGAAATTCGCCAGAGACTTCCCTTTAATCAACTTTATATGTCACACCTAAGCGGCAGAAAGAGAGTTTCACGCGGTAATTTGTTTTGATTAAAAAAGGAAAATACCGAAAAATGCAGGTTTGAGGGCAGCGTCGAGGAAATTCGCATTCGCACTGCAACGTTGCTGATATTTGTATTCAATCTGCCTTGCATAAATCTGGCCTAACTTATTCAGCTTGAATCGTACCAAAGTTTCCTGAGGGGCCTGGATGTGGAAGAGAGTAGTTCTTAGAGAAGCACTTTCTGGTATTCATAAAATAATGGCAATGCCAAGATAGCACAAAGGAACTAATATATATTTATTCAAACTTCTTCTGTAATCATTCGGCTTTGACTATTAAACTAGTCATCAAATCGTTATTAAAAAAAGGTCATACTTTATTTTAGGTGTTCTTAGCTAGCTAGCTAGCTAGAGAGATAGATAGATATGTATCATGGTTTTCAAAAAAAAAAAACAATAACAAAATCAGAATATTAGAATAATTTCTAGAATGAAAATACATTCAGATTTAGTAAACATAAGTATGGAAGCTTGTTTCTGCCACTGAATGATTGTTGTGACTTTGAAAAAATAAGTGCGTGATATGAACTCGCGAATGTGCAATTCTGACTTTATAACTTAAGTTTATATAAGTTTATATCTCTCAGGTCTAAGAAAATAAGCAAAAATTAAAAAAATTGTCTCCTAAAATTTTACTTACTTCAGATTTTTGAAGGGTAACACTTTATTTTGATGGTCACTTTCTGTTGACAATAAGTAGCTTTGCACCTATATGTCAACTAACTCTCATTAGAATATTAGTACACTCTTTAATCAATATCTGCTAACTCTTTATTGTGATGGTCTCCTAAAAGATGCTCTACTGACTATAAGTAACATATCAGCCTATTTTAACCCAAACTCTACCAGTCTACTAATACTCTGCTAGCACTCTATTGAGAGTTAGTAGATATGTAGGTGCAATGTTACGTATAATTAACAGAATATGTTAAAGGGACCATCAAAATAAAGTGAAACCTACTCTTCCGTTTACCCAATGAAAAATGTAAAAGTGACCATGGTTCTCCCACGCTAAACCACGCGCTCCATTACATATTGCAGATTACTATGCTTTGTTGTTTTTAATACATTCACTTGTATTTATTATTGCTGTTTATAATGCTTTTTTAAAACCTTAAAATATTGCAGTCCCTTACTGTATGGAAACTTAAATGACGGTCTAGCTTCGCTTCTAAAAAGGCATCTCTTATCAATAGTTCCATATTCCCCATAGCTCTAAATTTGGTAAGAACCTAAAGAGAATCTTAAAGTCTTTCTTTTTAAGTGTATGGCAACATGAAAAGCAGCATCACTCAGTCCTAACAATGATTTTATCTTAGCAAGAGACGTGCTAGAGCGAGCTGCCATCACTCTCCCCCTATTTCCCCTCTATTGCGCTGTCATCCCACAGACATTAATATTTACTCATCATAATTAAATATTAACCTTGATTGGGCTGCCTTCCTCTTAAAATTAGAGCACTGATATTGAAATCGCAGCAAGACATTTTAAATGATTTCCTTCAGCTAATGTTAAATGTTATTACCTGCCCTGTAGCATGTTGTTTTAGAGTGATGGTAATTGATCAGGCTTACTGTATTAGTTTTTTGAGTATGTTTGATAATGACAACTTCCTGTAATGGATTATTAATAGGTAAGAGCAGAAAATGTCTGCCTTCATGCCTGGCTAAGCTAACAATGAGGATCATTTGGCCAGACGGTGTCAGGATGGATTTGAACCGAAGTGACGCATTCCGCAGGAGCTTTGGATCTTGTATACAGAATTGATTTGATAAATACGGCCCAAAGAGTCATGCAATTTGCAAGGTGATACATTTTCAGGGGCCAAATCAATTTCTTGTCTTGAAAGCATTGGTGAATATATCAAAGCAAATTACCTTGGAGGTCTTAATCTCTAAGTGAGCGATAAAATGTACACGCTCACACACAGACAGCCACAAAAAATAAAAACAAATAATGTTTTCTTCAAGTTGATGCTTATGAAAATTACATTTATTTGTCCTGCATTTAAAGTAGTCAGTGCAGTTATGCTTGTAATCACAAACTGTAATCACAATCAAAACACCACATTCAACTATGTACAAAGTCAAATAATGCTTTGTTCACTTTTGAACACATATTTATTAATCTGAGAGTAATAATTTTAAAACAATTATTGAACTGTTCTATCACATAAAGAAAGAAAATAGCCCAGAACGAAATGTTCCACCATAGCCTGGCCCCCCCTCGTACTTCCTTTGATGCTACATTCATTTCGTGAGCAAAGTTAGTCAGTAGAGCATTTCCTTTCCCAAAAAAGTGGGAACCAATGAGAAACGAGCACACCAAAGGTAGGTAGCTTGGCCAGACTAAGCTCCTATGAGCTTAATAGTCGCGGAAGCCAGGCTAGGTCCACCATGCAACAACTGAAAAATGTAAAGAATCATACTTTAGCTTGGTTGGTAACTCTTTAGAATAATGTTCTGTCGTTAATGATTAATTACACAGAAACAAATGACTAATGCACTTTTAATATTGCAACTACTATTAATGAACAAAAAACTCGGTAACACTTTATTTTAAGGGTCCAGAATAATGCATTAGTTAAGCATTAATTAATGGTTAATTTGTTTACAATTAAGAATTAGTTTAGCAAAAACACACTAGTAATTAATGATTAACCTAACATTTTAAGGGCCCGAATTCTGCGTTAGTTAAACATAAATAAACTAGTAATTTATGATTAACTTGTTAATAATTATGCATCAGTTAAGCATGGACGCGCATAAAATCTAATGATTCTGAACATATAGTAAGTGGATATTAGCCATTATTTACAATTCATTAGTCATAAACTTGAATATTACTCAATAGGTGCCATAATTAATATGGATTTAAGTTTCACTTTAGAATAGGGGGTCAAATTGCATATATTAGCACTATATTAATAGTTTAGCCTTAATTATTAGCTCATTCTAATCAATAAACATGAATATCACTCAATAAGTGTTATAATGTACTGTAGGTTTAAACGGGGTTAAGTAGTCTTTATTAGTAGCTCTTAGGGAGATATACAAAGTAATAGTTAATAATTAGCTAATAGTCGAGCAATCAATCACTTGTATTTATACAGTTTAGCACTTTTAACAATACAGATTGTAGCAAAGCACTGATCATTATCAAATAGGAGAAAAGAGTGATGGTAATGTATAATGACGAGATTAAACTATTTATTTATCAAATGCAGAGATGGTCTCTGTAGTCAACATGACGATAATCACTAGAAATTAGGTGCACCCAACTAAGCAAGTCAGAGGCGACAACGGCAAGGAACCAAAACCCCATCCATGAGAGAATGGAGAAAAAAAAAACCTTGGGAGAAACCAGGCTTAGTTGATGCCAGTTCCCCTTATGGCCGGATGCCCAATTTAATTTTAAGCGCATGTCAGATTGTGCAAAGGACTTATAGTGTTTGTTTGTGTGCATTTGTTTCTGGCAACCTGTCCTGTCCTCCGATGAAGATCATCTCTTTGTGCTTGTACAGTACACAATCTGATCTGGATACGGACCGAGAAACAGAATAAGAGAGAGACATACTAATATTAGCGTAGATGCGTACATTGTGTGTTAAGGGGAGTGTTCCTAGTTCTGGCTAATCTAATTAATGCAGCCTATCAATCCTTTAATGGATTTGATTAATAAATGTGTATTAGTGTGTTAAGTGTAAGCCAGAGTAAAGAGATCTGTCTTTAATCTAGATTTAAACTGACAGAGTGTGCCTGCCTCCCAAACAGTATTAGGTACATTCTTCCAAAGTTTGGGTGTTAAATAGGAAAAAGATTGCCCGCAGAAGATTTTGACATTCTACTTATTTTCATAAGTAATTCTACTTATTACTTATTTTCAAATGGCCAGAGTTTTGAGAACACAGCAGACATGGAGGACTATAATGTGAAAAGAGCTCACTCAAGTACTGAGTAGCTAAACTATTCAGGGCTTTTAAAATCTATACAATGTTTTATAGGGCACCAGTGCAGTGATGACAAGAACCGGATTAATATGCTCATACTACCTGCTGCATTTTGAACGAGCTGTAGTCTATTTATCAAGCGTGCAGAACAACCACCCAATAAAGCATAACAATAGTCTTACCTTGAGGTAATAAAACGCATGAATGAACATTTCTCCATTTGAGGTTGAGAGCACAGGTCGCAATTTAGATATGTTCTTGAGATGGAAAAATACAGTTTTACAGATACTAGAAACATGCCTTTCAAATGAAAGATTGCTATCAAACCTAGCTTCCTAACAGATGAGTTGACAGAGCAGTCATTAAGTGTTAGACAGTGTTCTAGATTATTTAATGTGGGTTTTTTAGGTAATAGTAAACTACCACATTTACTAAGCACTATACTACTTACTAATTCATTAATCAGAGTTTCTTGTTAGCAGTACAGTTACTAGAATGCTAATATTGAGTTACTTATGTATTCTTGTGTAGTTATTCATTAATGATGGAATTGTATTCTAAAACTTTACTGTTTAGTTTAGGCTCACTATTAGCTAACTATTAACTATGACTGTGCTTTATTAAGTACTGATAAACAGCAGATATGCTAATCATAAGCAACTAGTGAGAATTGGTCTCTGAACTAAAGTGTTACCATAAATATTATACGCACCAGCATGGTAAAAATGTCAAAATGGACAAGAATATAGATCAAAGCTTCCAGATGCATTTTAAAGGTTGGATAACTTTAGAGAGCGTCTTAATGCACCATAGGGGACCATTCAAATTTAATAATCGGCAACACCGAGGTAAGCATCTCGTTCAATAAAGCAGTTGTGGTATCTGGTAATGGCTACTTTCATGGCACTTCATGGCTTGAACACAATTCCCCTTTTCTCTAATTGCACGGTCGAGGGGAAACCTGGGACCAAAGTAGGTGCAGCCTAGATGTTATAAAAGTATAATGTTTAATGTCATATACTTTCAGAGAGCTTGAAAGCAGAGTCCGTGAGATATGATCATTATTTAGACAGCCTCTGCTTTATGCATTTGAAGACTTTGCCTAACAGAGCCATTACTTTGTGTTGTATCTTACCTATGGCCATGCAAATGCACCCTGGCCTCTCAAAGACTGCTTCTTGCACCTTCTCTCCAAATAAATAAGTAATCTCTGGGAAAAAAACATTATTGAGGTAGTAGCTTTCAAGCAGACTTGTGGTGATGGGTGCAGTTAAAATCTTTCACTTTAAAAATGTATGTGTTAAATAAAAGGTTTTCCATTACCCCTGCTCAAACTGTCTTTTTCCCCTTACTTCCACCTTAAGAACTTTGGACAGACTGAACCTGAAATCCCTTAGCTATGTGTGAATACACAACGCTGGAATTATGCTGAATGCATATTATGCAGATGAGCAATTTATAACTTTTTAACTGAAGCTGTAAATTTCTAACAAACACATACACTGACCCCTAAAATTATTTTGGAACTCAAGTCAAAGGAACAGATGAATGTGTAAATTCACATCCCAGATGTAGATAAGAACTGGAGATATCACTTGCTCATCAATGGATCCTCAGCAGTAAATGGGTGCCGTCAAAACGAGTTTCCAAACTGACAAAAAACATCTTTTGCGTTTGCATTTGCACTGAACCCATTATTAAGATATTCTTAAATGTCAAACCATCGCTTACTGTTAAAATATGCCTCCTTTGTCCGTAATATTGCATTCTCCAATCGTTTGGGCTTTCTGTCTGACGGCACCCATTCACTGGTGAGCAAGTGCTATAAATGCAAAATAGAGGAAGAAACAAATTAATTTATCTCAAATTGCCTGAGGGTGAAAACTTTCATTTTCATTTATGGGTGAGCTATTCATTTAATGTATGAAATTGAATTTCAATGCATTCAGTAAAAAAAAAAAAAAAAAACAAGAAAAAAAGTGGCGTCTGCAAACAAATGAGTTTTTCTCAGCACTAACTTCACTTTTTTGAGGCAGTTTGAACAACACATCTCTCGTTTTTTATCATTTATAAACCTAGCACCCTTCTTTCAAGTTTTGCTTGAATATCTTATCTTTTTTTTTATTATGATGTATGTGGTTTGATATTTTGTTCTACTTTAGCCAAGACATTTATGCATTCAGAGTTGTTTAAAAAACTTTGTGGGCCCAGCAATATTTTGCTATTGGGATACAAGCGGTTCATTAAGTTGTCTATGTATCAAAACTAATGTATGTGAACCATGTCAATGTGACAGTCGCAAAGGTCCCTGTTGATTACATGCCGCACAAACAAAAGTGATACCCTCTGCAGACAAAGGGAAATCCCAGACACATCCCATTGACAAGGTTGATGTAAATTAACTATTTGAAAGAGTCCGTAACAATAGGTTACTGTCAGCCGATAGAGAATAAAAATGTCAGTCCTGTCAGTAAGCACATTGTCCAAAGTTCTCAAGCTCTTGACAGGAACACGGTTTGACAATTTGAAAGAAAGGCTCTATTGCTTCCCTTATTTTAATATTTTAGCAATGAATCTCAGAATAAGACACAGCTAAACCCTCAGTGAACAAAAAAAAAAACAACACATGGCACTTCAACAAGTGCTGAATGCTCTTAAACATTTATGTGCATTATTTCCACTTCAAGGAATTGTATTTCTTATTAATATATTTTAATGATGCAACATAGTGCAAATTCAGCTCAGTGAATAATTCATTAATTGAGAACTAACCTTACAAAGAAAGCAATGATATCATTCGCAGCTTATCTGACTCTAAATTGCTAATAAAGAGAAATCAAAATAGCCTTTTTGATTTTTGTGGAGGGACCGAAAGGGAAGACATATACATACAGGATATTATGTGAATTCACTATAGTTTATCATGTCATTTAACAGCATTAAGACTTTTCTTTCCAAGAAGAGGCGCACACATCTCCCCTAATTGTGTTAAGAAAAAGAAAATGCCATTAGGTTTTCCTCAGAGAGTAAACTTGGAGGCTTGTCTGATTTGAAGTATGCAACTTTTGCATAAGTATCATCTCAAGGATAATTGGAAATGGTTTACTCATTAGGAGCAACAAATCACTTAAACTGTAGATTAATGACTTGAAGATATGCTGTTAAGATGGGGATTGATTTTAAGATTCAATTTAGAAAAGTAATTCTATATAGAACATATTAAGGGTGATGGTTTGAATGCACGCAGAGACAAAAGATTGCTATTATATTATACAAGTGTGTCTGTGTATATATAAATTTAGATATTTTTGTTATATATATTTTAATATTATATATTTGTTCAATTAGATTAGCAGCTAAGTAACAAGTAAACGCAACCTATTTGTGTCAGATATTCACTTTAAATGCTATCAATTTAACTAATTCCATTGTGACAACTTACCCCAAATATGCCATGCAAGCAGCTGTTAGTACGTTGTCAAGAAAGGTCAATGTTTGTTTAATCAACAGTCCTCCACCCATTTATTTTCCTCAGCAATAAAAGTGTAAATGTTCAGTATGTATGTGCATGTAACAAAAACTGGCATTCAAAAATAAATCTACCTCCCAATCAAAAAGTGACAGCCAGCCCTGAAGCAAAAACACAAAACAGCTGAAAAACAATAACGCAATAAAGGAACCAGTATAGTGAATGAAATTGTGACCCAAACAGTAAAAGGCTGTAATGAGTTATTCAATTTGTAGCAATATGTTTCAGATGTAGAAAAATAAACAAATCCTAAAGACTAATTGTATACTAATAGAGTGGAACGGAAGGTTAAAACCCTCAGGATAAGACCAAATTAAGCTGTCAATCACCTAAACTGATATGGATAAATTAAGGCATGTCCTGCCACATGTCTCACTTGCGTTGCATTCTAACAGGCACCTCATGGTAGCGGCGT
Organism: Enteromius thamalakanensis; assembly: GCA_032357475.1. Taxonomy (NCBI): domain Eukaryota; kingdom Metazoa; phylum Chordata; class Actinopteri; order Cypriniformes; family Cyprinidae; genus Enteromius; species Enteromius thamalakanensis. The sequence continues at coordinate 14,106,431 of JAUCMT010000026.1, forward strand.
TCATTTTTGACAGGCTTTCTCTCTGTTCTGCCTGCCCTTCAGATTCCAGCGTCAGCCTCTCAGTCTCTTATCTCTCAGACTTTTTCGTTCTTTTTTTTCCATGTCTTGCCCTTTCCCCCAAAGACCATGTGTATGCTTTCAATTGCCTCAGTAACAGAGGATCAGCTATGCTTTCCTAGTCACAAATATCAAATGCTTAAGACACCATGAGCCACAAGGACGCGCGGTATCTAAAAATTAGAATGGGGGGGGGGGGGGGCATGTGCTATAAAAGAGGCTTATTCTGAGAGAAACATCCTTGAGCTGACAAAGCAAATAGAATAATGTAAAATATGTATGCTGCGTATCCAGAAGAAAGCTCTGTTTTCCATTCTAAATGTTTTAACAATCTTCAAAGAGCATGTCATTTGCATTTCAGCTTAATATATACACAAATAAAACATTGGTCCCGGTCGCAGCCAATCATTACGCATAAGCTCTTCGTGTTTCAAATGAATTGGTTTCATAATCTTGCAAATTCTGACTGTGAATCTGCACGGAACAATGCATAAAGCAAGATCTATGTTTTCTTCATCAGCTGCCAAGAGAGGACTGAATAAATACTTCTTAAATTCTTCACGTTAATGACTTGACGACCTAATTGTTAAACAAGTCAGTTAGGTCACCTAATGCTGTGTGCGCACGTATCTTGAAGTCTTAAACCCATTACTGGATATTACTTGCACATTAGTCCTGAAAGTCTGTGGTAGTTTCATTTTGTCTGGCTCCTCAAAAAGCCAAGGTCATATGAATGACGGATTGGAGGGTGCTTTTATACTTCCATATTTAGCTTTTTATCTGCTTAAATCGCTGCCTTAAGGCTGCAAATTGAGAAAACAGCCAGGGTCTCAATCCCAAACCCATTTGAGCATAATAAGTATAAACCATCCAATGGCATTTCTTCGATCTGTCGATCTAACAGTCTGCAGATGAAGTGCAGAACAGGCACAAAGCCATTATTTCAGACCCCCACAGTTACGGGAATTGCAAAGTTGCCTTTGCAGATACATCAGCATTTTTTCCCCCCGTAATATTAACATAAAATGGAGATTTCTTTATTCTTCCATGCTGAAACATACCAACCAGGATTGATCAAATGAAGCATGTTTCAAATAACCTTCATGTTTCACTATTGTTACAGGCGCAGTCTGGGGATAGCTTTAGATAATGCATACTCATTACTTAAGCATTTTATATAAAGCAAAGCGACATCCATCACAAAGTGATTGATCAGAAAGAGCAGGTGTTAACTACCAGAAGTTCAGTGATTTAACTGTGAAAAATTTCCGAGTCAACTCAGAAAATATTCTCTGTCGTACAGCTTTTGACATTTAATCTTATTCTTTGGAGCATACAAGTTCCACCAGAGCAAAGCTACGGATGCAGCTTATACCAGCTCAACTGAGGAGACAAATAGCTGGTGGATTTTTTAACATGATTTCAGTACTTCACACAATATCGGAGAGAGCAGGGGACAAACGAACACTCGCAAGTTTCTGCAAATGTACATTGTGTTCAAATCCCTTTTTTGCAGGGGGAAGGGTAATGGTGAAAAGTACTTTTTTATTTATTTTTCTGAAGATACAGTTGACTGTTGTGTCAGTAAAACTGCAAGCATTCATTAAAGGGTTCCTTTAAATTTCTTGCATGGTCTTGATATGGCAACAAGTTAATTAAAGTTTCTGATTGCAGTGCGGGTGCAGAATGTTAAGCACAACTATTCCATGTTATTTTCCACACCAATCTAATGCTACATTTACAGCGATAGTAATATCTGCCAAAATAGGCCAATGGAATTAAAACAGTTTGGATCTAACTTTTAGTTCAATCTATCTTATTGTAAAAAAAATATAATCCTAATATTTGTTTTTCATGCCTTGTCCAGCAAATTGAATCAATACAAGCTATGATACAGCACATCATATTTTTTGTCATCATCATTTTGCTGACACCTGCTATCATGGGAGGTGAATGAGCCAGCAAATTAGGTGCCACATTGGACCACATTTTGTTATTAGAGATGTCAGTATTGCAAAGCTGACAGGTTACTTCAAACTGTCAGCTTTCTGAGTGTCACAGTGGAATATCTGAAAGTGCTCACCTCACACTGGACAGAAATATATATATAAGTATGTCTATCATCTATCTATCTATCTATCTATCTATCTATCTATCTATCTATCTATCTATCTATCTATCTATCTATCTATC
>JAUCMT010000026.1:14145682-14155732 GCA_032357475.1 Enteromius thamalakanensis
TGGCCGTGCGGAACCGGGTTATTGTGAATATCCGGGTTTTAAAAGGGTTACTGGCTGCATGTAAACGCACTCAATGAGCCCCCCTCATGACATCGACATCGGTAGTTGTTAAATTTAGTTTAGTAGGTAGGTTTAGGGAATAATAAGGCATTAATATGGGCTTAATTACTACTATTAAACGGCTAATATTCTAGTAATATGCATGCTAATAAGCAACTAGTTAAGAGACTCTAAAAAAAGTGTTTATTCGCAAAAAGAAATAACTTTTTTTTCCAAAATTCAGTTTTTTTATTATGTTTATATTTTTATTTACCTAAAAAAGAAAACAAACAAAACAACTCCAGTTTGCTCAATATTAATTGGCATGCAAAATGAAGATTTATATGTATATATATATATATATATATATATATATATAAGAATTCAGTTATCTGTTTTTGCAAATGAACTCAAATGTTAATACTACTTATTACACAGCTTCTTGGAATACTCGATTCTGATTGGTCAGTTGCAGCATGCCAAGGTGCCAAGGTTTGTTATTCCCAGATAACAACCGGTAAAACTAATAACACAGGCAACAAGGAACATACAAAACCAATGACTGTACAACTGATATACTTTCAACTGATCGATTTTTGAAGGCATTCATAGAAATATAATTCTACAATCCTGTCATTTAAGCTACAAAAAGGAAGATGCCATGTGGAAAGCGTGTTTTTGACCCACTTTTTAGACTTTTTATATCAGTTCTAGTGAGACATTAATATTCTAGTAATTAAATATCCACTTAGTTATCACCAAAGCTGACTCTACTTTGGGAGGTACCTCTATCTTTTTGTACGAATACTGCCTGTGAAGTTATTGCCTGATAGGGCAGCAAGGCACACGTTAAGTCAGATGCAGTCTATGAGTGAGTCACTGAACTATTCCTTCAATCAGTTTGTTCAATAACACACATATTTTCTGCAGTTCTGTTGTAATACAGTGATACAAGAGCAAAAAACAGACAACAGCGATTCTGTCTAAACAGTGACACAATATTGCTACCTAAACTGTGGTATCAAAGAAATATCACATTTGTAATCATGTTTTTTGAATAAATATGAGCACGGAGTATGCTTATTTTCAGAAACGCACCTGCATGGCTGATACTTAAATATATCATGTTTCTCAAAATGCCTAAGCTGAAACATTTCCTCATATACAGTAGGATCAGAAATTAAGCAGAGACTACCAGTCACATGTTATCTACATCTCTGTTCCTAAGAGCAGAACCTGATAGAGAACCACTATAGCTTGTACATTAAACTCTGAAAGGTTGCAGACTTTCTGTATTCATTACAGTGGGTCCATTTAAAAGTTCGCTAATTAGCTGATTTATTTTGATGATAGATAAAAGGTACAATATATGAGGACTCAAACGATCTCCAAATTATAGATAATTAATGTCCCCTGTACCATTCATCCTCAATAGCTTGCTCTGCAATATTATCTGTAATATGGTATTATATCCCACGCTATAGTGCACAAGCCTACTGTTTTTGCTCTTGCAACCACCAATTACTGATAGTTCAGGCCATCTGGTGAGACCTGATTTCTGGTCATTTCTAAGTAATCTGCTGCGTTTAAATCTTCTCCCAAGCGTATTTCTGATACTGTAGTTCCAATTGAGTTTCCAAATGTCCACACGCTGCTGCCATATCAACATTTTTCTGATACTTTACCCTATTTTGTTTGGTGAAACAGTCTGGTCTCTAGTCCGAAATATTTTTCCTGCTCTGCTCCAATCTCTTCAGGATCAATAACATGTCAACAGGTCAAGCTACCTGATCATCTTTCAAACAAAAATAGCGATGTTAGGAAAGAGTGTTTCACTCTTGACATAATAGAAGCTGGACTGAAATATCTTGTTTTAAGTGCGCGTTTGACAGTCTCGTCTGGGGATAACGACATGTTTAGAAATGAGTCTGTCTAACGACTGTCAAAGAATGCCCGCTAACAGAAAATCATTAAGATTCTGCTGGACTTTTCTTAACCTTCTAAAATAATATGAAAGAGAGCATGTCTCGCTGGGTTTGGTGAGATTTAGTGTTTAATGTAGGTGCGTTTTGATAAATCAGCAGCGTTAGCTCATTAGATTCCTTTGGGAATTCTAATTACACATAAATAATTCATTTCCATTTCAATTTGGTTTCTTGTTTGGAATGTTTCATTTGAAAATAAATAACAAATGGGCTCTTCACGGGGTCACATCTACCCTCAAATGCATCATGTTCTCTGCGACCCTGGAAATGTAATACTAGTCTGGCATACCATCTAATCACCAGAGCTCAGTGTGTTGCATTTGTCATCATGTCTTCTGAAGGAAGCCGCTGCACAGAGGCTAAAAAAACTGCGAGTTAATAAAAGTTCAATTAACAGGACTGAGTGCAGGCTGAGGGAAACCTGCCATAGCCAGTCTCTTTCACGGAGCCGTGCTGAGAACAGCCTCAGACTGATATTAGTTCTGACATAGTTTGCTCGCACCTGTCTGAGCTCAATTACCTAAATAACAACAGCTTTGAAAATATAATAAGGGAAGTCAACTAATTTCGCTTCCCTCCTCCTTGTGCGGCAAATCCATAAATAATGGCTCCGAAAAAGCTTTTACATCCATCTTTCACAGTCATTACTGCCGCAGCCGTATAGATAAAACCATGTTATTGTTTTCATTTTCTGCGAGAAATGCTCCACTTTCTTAACAATGAAAATAGAACATAAAAGTAACCCAAAAAAACGAAGCACTGAAGTAAGACGGAGAACAACATGTTATGGTCACGCTGTCAAAATGCAGTGATGCAAAAGTTACAAAGTGTTTGTGAAGGCTGAGTCTAGACGTTATTGAGTCAGGTTAACTTTCTAAGCACAAATAGGGCTATTGTAACAAGCATGCAAAACGATCCTTAATGCTTTTGTAATGACATTTGGGGGTTAAGTCCATTTAAAGAGGAAAGAGTAGTAGTATAAATCAATGGCTTATTATTGTATGGAAACATATTAGCATTGATTTTCCATTGCTGAATTATTGAGAATCGTAGGAGAAATTCGGTGAGCATGCTGTGCTTGACATCACACAGTTGTCCAACAGAGCATTGACATCAGCTGTACTTGCCTTGTAGACAAAGAGCACAATTTAGACTCTGCATGGATCAAACAACCATAAGACACAAAGCTGACAATAACCACCAAAACTGAATATAATAATACAAACATCTGAATCAAGATAAATCCATTGTCCACAATGCAGGGTTTTCAAGTCTGACAAAAAGATGCAACCACACTGTAAAAAATTACCGTGATTTTAACGGTAAAAACCTGTTAAATGGTTAATGGTAAACTCCTGTAACATTTGCAAGGAAAACATTTGTACCACAACATTGCAACCACAGCGATCGTTTTATTACAGTTAATTTGTACAGATTTGTTTACTGTGTACATTTAAATAAGAATGTTTAGAGTATGTATTTAGGCTTATTAATACAGTATTAAATATTTATTTTGCCTTGAACAAAATCATTTATTTATTTATTGTAAGAGGAAAAATCAGTATTTAAAATTAACTTTAAAGACTATCACACACACACAAATTATAATAAAAAAGAAGCTCCATATGAGTCATACGATCAAGATTAGTTGTAATGCAATAGAGATAGTTATAAAAGTGTGTAATTATATACTATAAATGTATCATTTATAAGTATTATTTTATCTGGCAGAAAAATGTAAAAACATGCTGGGAGGATAATATGTAGGCTACAACACAGATAAAATACAAATTAAATGGCATAATTTATTTGGGGGGGGGGAAAAAAAGTAAGATTTGAAATAAAGATGTTCGACAGCAGCATTTGGCACGGTTCCCTTGCCTGAACATTCAAAGTTGGAGAGAATAAAATGTTTATTTGTAATTCTTGTGTGGGCAAACAAAATTATCACATTAAAATACATCCCAGCGGATGGTCTTTTCACTGGCAGCTTCATATTTACTTGCCAAAACATCACGCATTAATCATGCAATATGTGTGCTTGCATAGTCCAGCCCCATCCATTTTTTTCCATGTCCAGTTAATGGGTGTCTAAAATTAGGCAAGGAGCGTTTGTAAAAAGGGTCAATGATTTTTAAGGGTATCTATTGCACTAAAACTATCACTATATTACCCACAACTCCTTTGCGCTGCAGGCTTAGATTAAGATGAGCTCGAGAGGGGCTTGGGTGACTGCAATGCTCAGGCTTTTGTCCATTTAAAAGTGTCTCCTCCCATTTTATATTCAACGCACTTCATTAATCTTTCAGATGTATTTCACTCATCTGCAGTTCTGTTCTCATCCCGTTTTCTGGTTCACTTACAGACACACTGATGGCTTGAAAATGGGTAAGGGCCTTGAAAATGAGGGCATAGGAAGACAGAGGTGACTGAATATATTATCACTACTTGCAGACCATGTCTATATTTAATATATGTTATTATATATAACACCTGAGCAGTTCAATTTTCATGTGCCTACATAAGACTCCTGATGGACAAATCCATTCAGAATATCGGTTTTGCCATTCTACGAGCTGGAAAGTTTTATTGTTGCACAATCTTCTGAACTCTTCCTAAGGCAACAACTAATAGGAAAATAAGAGAAGGTGTTGAAAAATTGAGCAGGTGTGACTGTAAATAAAGTTTATGTGGCAAAGAAAATGTAGCATTTCTTTCATCACTGGGGAAACAGTGGAAGTAGTTAATCCCTGGAGGCGCTGTCGTCATACTCCTGTTTGTCACAAATCCGTTTATGGATACAGGTAGACACTTCCTTGATTAACTTATCTTTTCATGGCATTGTTTAAAATGGAATTTAAAATTATTTCACAGTTTAATCCACTGAGGATTTTATTTTCCCTCCAGTTCCACACACCAACATCCTGATTTAATAATTCTTTTACTGGACACGCAACACTTCTGCTGGTTCTTGAGTCTTACTGGGGTGTAGCAAAGAAATCCCTTAAAAAAAAAAAAAAAAAAAAAATATACATATATATATATATATATATATATATATATATACACACACAAACACACACATGCACACGCACACACACACGCACACACACACAATACTACATTTTATTTATTAACTTAAAAATGAACTTTAATTTAACACATACAAATGGCTCTAAATCTGTATTTTATTTATTTGTTTTTATTGATACAATTTTCATTAATAACCACGATCTCTGCACTATTTGTCTCAAATGATAGTGTAATCCAGCCAGTCTGTTTTCTTTCATGCAGTTGTTTAATAAACTATTAAAAATTCCAAATATGAGTCTTTACTATATTCTTTGCAATTGTGATTTCTAAATAAATGCATGCACCATCTGTGCCATAATACACTTTCATTATTGTTTATGTATATATATACACACACACACACACACACACTTTGAGTTTTTACATGTGTGTGTGTGTACTCTTTGGAGACCCTGGTAGAAACAAATATGTTCAGTATTTCTTATTCTGTATGTCATCTAAAGCAGTGCAGAATCACAGATAATATGTACCGGCAATTCTGGGTTGTTGTGTTCGCAGTACTGTGAATTATTCTTGCGTACAGACAGCTTGGCTCAACACAGACACCTGCTCAACAAGACAATCTGTCACTCTCTCTAGACAAACACTGTCAGTCTCGCAAGTCAAAGTTTTATCTTTTAGCACTAACTTCGGTGCATATTCCAGTGTAATTCGGCCAAAAATGTCCAGTTAGATATAAACATGTTGTCTCTCTGACACATTCAACCGCCAATCACGCTTTGCATGGTATCGCTTGACATTTCAAGTTGGGCAATAATGCATCAAAACACATACTGATATAGCACATGTGTGGATATTTCATTTTGTTGAAACTATATGCCACAAACAAAACTCTTGAATCGTTAAATTTTGCATGTAACATTAAGCATGTATGTACACATATAGGTCACACACACACACACACACACACACAAATACACACACATATATATATATATATATATATACACAGTGATTGCTTATGCAAGTATCAGTTGCAAGTTTAGTTTATTAATACAAGGTTTGAACTGATTTCTTTCCGCTTTAAGCATGAACTAGTTTGTGGCTGAACATTAGCTATGGTATCATGAGGACTGGACTTCCCTGAGGCAGAGCAGGAATGCTCTTCTTGTTGATTTTTGCCACTTTGACAGATATGATTTTCATACTAGTGCATAGGACAGGGTCTTATAGTCTCATTTAAGACATTCTTACCCGAGGTTAGAATGTAGTCACTTGAATGTGCATTTGGACATGAGTAGAAGTGACACATTTTCCACTTACATAGCTTGCTTAGTACAGCAAGAAAAAAAAAGAGGAAAGACAGGCCTCAACTTAAAAAAAAAAAAAAAAAGTAAATGGTCAAGATTTGTGTTGGTAAAACCACAATATTATCTTTACTTTAAAGAGGTCATCTGGTGCCACATGCACTTGTACAAGCTGTTTGGACTGAAATGTGTGCTGGGAGTGTGTACACCACCACCCTACAATGATAAAGTTCCACCAGTAGTTTTCTTTTACAGTAATTTGATAAAAATAAGTTGCCCCTTCTAAAATCAAGCCATTCTCAAATACATGTCAGTGTGGCGTCACACAGACGTAGGCCACTCCCACAATAGTTGATTGACAGCAGCGTGTCACACAGACTGAACTGGTGTCTTACCTCTGAACCGCTATCAGACCGAGACGCAGAGACAAGCAGGACTTCTAAGAGATTGAGGTGTTTTGTTGTTGAATGTATTAATGAACAAAGCAGTAGTCATTTATTCCCGACATCTTAGTGACTGAAGACTCACATTAACATAACGTTTGATTGTGAAGGAAATGCAGCCATGATCAACCGAAATGCATTTACTGTATGTTTGTGCCAATCATTTATGATCCAGCCTTCACCTACAGAAGCAGTGAGTATAATGCCTTTTAATGAATCTTTGCAAATCGTCTTTCCTGATAATGTGCTAATGAGCAAGTTTCACTATGAATAAAAAAAGATCCTCTGAGAGTGCCTCGAAAAAGAGGGGCGGGGTGAGCGAAGCTCGTGAAGATTTAAAGGAGAAGTACACAGAACAGAGTGATTTCTAAAGAGCTGTTTTTGACAGGGTAAAATGAGGGGTTTTTACACTATCTTTGAGAAATGTTAAAATAAACTATATTACAAACTTTCCATTAAGACCAGTGAAAGTTAGTGGAAAATTGGCTTTGTATAACTCCTTTAACTGTTATACTGTTATCATTTTGCTTAGAAATATTTCCGAAACATTTAAATGTAAAGAGTGAAACAGTATTCTCTTGTAAACTGTGCTGCATTCTTTTCTTTTTTTGTTTGTTTGTTTTTTATCATGCATGTACATGTACTGTAACTTCAGAAAATTGCATACTATTATCTTAATTAAAATTAGATTTGACATTTACTCTGTACTAAACTGAGACACTTAGCTCAGTGTTTCCAATGTTTTCTCTTACATAAGTATCCTAACAGCCCCTTCAGTAAAGCTCAAGTACTCCTTCATTAACATTAATTCGAAATGTGCTCCTCTTAACTCACATTACAGAATAATTTCTGATTTATTGGTTTCAAGCCGAAGAATGTAATATTTGCTTCCCTAGCGTCACCAAACGGTATTGGAAAAATAATCTAGCTGTGGTTAATAATGTGGTTGGCTCCACAGTTCTTCAGCATTAGGCTTGTTAGCACATTGTACATGTGTGATTGAATATTTATGAGGCGTGCAACATTTATGTCCACTTCACTGTCATGAAACGGCATTTACAACACTGTTGTCAAAGTAGACATGTCAAAAAGACGTCATCTTCTCATTGTACACCACACTCAGAGCAGTCCAGAGATTTCTTCAAGTTTCATCATGCTTCCCATGTCTTATTGATTTCTTTAAGCTGTGAACATGGATTGACAACCCCATTCAAACATTTGATTTCAAGGAACCAGAACATCATAAAGACAACAGAGGGAGACCTCAAACATGGCCATGATCAGACTGTCTTGTGTAGTCATTGAACTCTGAAGGGCCCGCGGAGGTTGGAGGGCATCAGTATCTCTTAAGTCTGGCATGTTAGTGATATAATTGTAATTCGCTCAACTGGAGAAAGTGCCTGCAGAAAATGGTCAATAAAAAAAAATGGTTATGTATGAGTCAAGTCTCTTTTATATTTCCGCTGAGAGTTGAGGATATTCTCATTATTTGGGAAAGTTCTGTAGGGACAATTAAACCTAAACTATACTTAATTTTGTGCATTGCAAATTTTGTCATCACCGTTGTGTCACAGTCATAAAAATAACTACTAAAGATAGACAAACAGACATATATATACATTCTGAATTAGAAGACGAAAACTCATATCTGTGAAAAATTAACAAAAAATTTAAATTTCGCTCAGACTTGCAAGAATTTAACTTTGAATTCTAAATGTTTTCTCAAAATTATAATAAGTTAAATCAGAATTCTAAATGTTTTTTTTTCTCTCTCAGAATTGTGAGAAATAAACTCAAAATTGTTAAAAAGTTAAATCATCAATATTTTAATTTTTTTTCAGATATGCACAAACAGGGGCGACGTGTTCTGTGTACCTCGTCACGCTGCGCAAAATTCAGTGCGTGTTCGATGCTTTGGTGCTGTTAAAAGTCCATTATTATTCTATTCAGGACTTATTATACTGTATGAACACCTTTGACTCACATCACCATACCGTCCCCCCCACTTTTAAATTGGCTGCTACGCCCCTGCGCACAAATGTAGTTTAATTGTGGGATACAAACTCATTTTAACTTAGATTTTTTTATTCCTAGTAATTATAAATAATTTACTTATAATACTTATTTATTCATAATTTATATCTCACAATTCCCCTGCCATCTTGCAATTTAGATTTTTTTCTTGACTAACATAACATACAGTACAATAGATAACAACAAAAACTGCTCCCAATACAAAGTCAGAATTGTGAGACATAAACTTACAATTGTGAGAAAAAGTTGCAATTAGCTTTTAAATTTCATTCTGTTCACTTCTATATACTGTAAATTAACTGTAGGCGTTATTTGTGCATTATTTTATGCATGCACAGACTATTGACAAGGATAAATCTTCTGTGTGCACATATGTCAAGCACCCGTGTCTGCACTTACTATAATATGGATTACATTTAAAAAAAAAAAAAAAAAAAATACAGAATATACTTTAAGGGTGCTGTATGCAGGATTTACCAAATTCAAAATAATAAGTATGTTAACTTAGCATGTTTCTTAAATTACTGTAAACATATTATAGTATTTTTATGCTTTAGTACAGTCAAAAATGTACATACAGCACCTTTAAGGCTTTACAGAAAATTATTTACAAAAATAACTCCTGTAACTGCAATGAAAAGCTTGTATGTTAATTATAACTCCATTTATTTCTCTACTAAAGGCACACACCACTTTTTTTGAAAATAGGCTTATTTTCCAACTCCACAAGAGTTATACAGTATTAGTTTTCAACCATGGAAACATTCTTTGATTATTACACCAGAATGAGAGTATATTTACTAGACATATCGGCCAAGAAAATCGCAAATTAACTACAAAGTAACTACAAAAGAAAAAAAAAGGAAAAAGTGCTACCGCCTGAACTGGAAATCGGCTGAATAAATTCAAAAACTGTAAAACTTGATTGTTTAACCAACCTGATCTCACGGCAATTTGTACGTATTTTACGAGGTGGCTAATTCGTACGAATTTGTACAACCTCACTCGTACGAATTATTCTAAGTCGTACGTATTTTACGAGATGGCAATTCGTATGAATTTGTACAAATGACCTAAACATATCCCCGCCCCTAAACCTACCCATCACATGATTTTAGACAAATCGTACGAAATCGTACGAGTGAGGTCGTACGAATTAGTACGAATTGGCACAAATTCGGCACCTCGTACGAATATGTACGAATTGCT
>JAUCMT010000026.1:14163388-14176599 GCA_032357475.1 Enteromius thamalakanensis
ACACTTCCGGTGGCTTCACTGGCTGACGGCAGTTTAGAACGCAATGAGCGATCCAGTCATTCTATATAGATCAGTGGGTGGTAATGAGCAAAACCTGGATGTGTGATTAGGCCCAGGTATGGGAAGTTATGGGAAATGGAGTACAGTAAACTATTATTTGGGTCAGGGTGCCCTCTGGTGCCGATCGGAAAGAGCCACTGAGGTCTTCGTGACAGAGCCCCTCCCATGTGAGGTCGTTCTCTGGGAATAGGTGCTGGTTTGTTAGCTTCTTTTTCTGAAGTGAATTTGATCTTATTCCTCTCAGCATGAAGCGTACAGTAACCTTGATGAACTTCAGGTAAACTCTTGCTGCTTTGATTGGCAGGCAGCACACCCTGTTTGTTTGTATTTTTCATTTTCTAAAAGCACAAAGTTGTGTCGTTATTATATGTATATACAAACTAAAGTAGACCCTTCACAGGTTCGATTGATGTCTCAAAACGCATAAATGCGTGAGATCAACCCAGAGGGTTAAAGAGGGGCCCAGTATGTCCTGAGCACTGACCCAGAAATGTTCCTCTGGTCCACATGCCTCCCTGTCAACCAGATATTTCAGTACCTGACCTCGGCGTCTCAAATCCAGGATTTCATGGATCTGATGAGCCTCCTAGCCGTCCACAATAATGGGAGGGGTCCTCGTGTCTCTCGGATCACCAGCGGGCTTAAGCTGGGAGACATGAAAGGTGGGTGAGATACAATATTGAGCAGGTAAATCTAATCAGTAAGATACAGGGGCAATTTGTCTGAGGATATTGAATAGACCCACATACCTGGGACAAGGTAGTTGGAGGCGCATGTCTCTTGTGGAGAGCCAGACCCATTGACCAGGTGTTCAGTAAACTCGGGGCCCTCTCTTCTCCGCTAATATGCCTGTTCTCTGGTTCAGTGAACAGCTCACTGGAGATGCGTGGGTGGTATTCTTGATCTCCTCACTGTGTTGTAGCCAGCCATTCACCGCGGGCAGTTCTGAGGGTTCGCTTGTCCAGGGACACAAAAGGAGGTTGAAATCCAAGCACGCACTGAAAAGGGGTCATACCGGTATGACCATATTAGGGTTTCCGCAGCAAATTTGTGGCATACTTGTGGCATACGTGGCTTTCCAAACTCTAGATTTAAATTGTCGACCTCAGTCAGAAACCTGTTGTCAGGAAGGCTATAATACGGAAAGATAAATTCCATTAATGTTCCATTAATATCTCTGTGGTTTTTAAAGGCGGTGGGTAATTTATGGAGTGGTATGAGACGACAGGCTTTAGAGAAACGGTCGATGACTGTGAGAATAGTTGAGTTGGGTAGATCGGTGATAAAGTATATTGCTATGTGGGACTAGGGACATTGCGGAATAGGCAGTGGTTGGAGCAGAGCAGCAGGGCATTGATGTGAAGATTTTGTGATGCTGCAGGAAGGACATTGTTGAACGAATAGTACGGTGTCAGATTAAAGAGTTGCCCACCAGAAGTGCTCTGACACAAGATAGAGGGTGGCTGTGATGCCTGGATGGCCGGAACTGGTATAGTCGTGGATCATATGGAGAAGTTTCTGTAGTATATTTGGGGGAAAAAAGTGTGGAGATGGAGGATGTTGTGTGTTGGCTACTGTGATTTCCGTCATAATATCCCATTGAACTGGTGCAAGAATTTTTATGGAGGGAAGGGCAGGATCTGGGTTGTTGTGGTTATTAGCTTGTTGGGGTTCATGAATTCAAGAAAGGGTGTCAGCTTTACAATTCTTAGATCCAGGTGTGTAGGTTATCTTGAAATTGAAACAGGAGAAGAATAGGGACCATCTTGCCTGACACGGGTTGAGACGGTTGGCTGAGCAGATATATTCCAGTTTGCGGTGTTTCATGAGAACGGTGAGTGGTTCGCTAGCCCCTCTCTAGCCAGTGTCTTTACTCCTCTATGGCAGCTTTCATGGCCAACAGCTCACGGTCATCCCAACAATGCCTGTGTTGGACACATCTTAACAATGAACTCACAATCAGGATCTGTGCAGTGAAGAATGGGGGCCTGGATGAACCTGTTCTTTAATGTGTGAAAGGCCTTGATGGCAGCAGGATCTGTCTAGTTCAACTGTTGGTGTTGCGCAGATCGAGTTTGGTGAAATACTTAGTTAAGCGGAGCTGTTCAAGAGCTGAGAATACTAGGGGTAATGGGTACCGAAACTTTATGGTTTTGTCGTTCAGGTTTTGATAATCAATGCAGGGTCTCAATCCACCATCTTCCTTTTTTAAGAAAAAAAAAGCCTGCCGATGTGGAGGGACGAATGAAACCCTTAGCTATCTCATCCTCAATGTATTCTCTCATCGCCTCAGACTCTGAGATAATGGAAAGACACGACCCTTAGTGGGGATGGCCCTGGGTTGCAGCTCAATGGCACAGTCACTAGACAATTGCGGAGGCAATTGAGTGGTTTTGCACTTGCTAAAAGCCTCAATTAGGTTGTGGTACTCCTCAGGGACCTGCTGGCGTTTCGAGAGTCTGGGGCTTTGGATTTTAAACAGGTGTGATGAAAGAGTTCTGACCATAGCTGGTGTGCCAAGAGATTCGGGGTTGTGCCTTTCTAGCCAGGGTAGACCAAGGATGACAGCATTTTTAGGGGAGTCGAACACGAACAGTCGAATTGTCTGGTTTTGCAAGTTGTCAGCTGTAAGCCTGAGATCTTGAGTGGTGAATTGGACTGATCTTGATCCCAGTAAACGAGGGTCTGGAATCGGGATCAGCACCCCTGGCCGAGACTCTGGAACTGGATTCAGGAACAGCTATCCTGGCCGGGATTCAGGGACTGAACTCACCATCGGCTCTCTTGGCCGAAACTCTGGAACTGGATTTGGGATCGGCTCTCCTGGCTGAAAACCAGGAACTGGGATCGGGATAGGCACTCCTGGCCATAAATGAGGGGCTGGATTCGGGATCTGCACTCCTGATTGAGACTCTGAAACTGGATTCGGGAATGGCTCTCCTGGCCAAAAAACAGGAACTGGGATCGGGATCGGCAATCCTAGCTGTAAACGAGGGGCTGGAATCGGGATCGGCACCCCTGGCCGAGACTCTGGAACTGCATTCGAGATCGGCACTCTGAGACAGAAATCAGGAACTGGATTGGAGACCGGCACCCTGGGCCGGAAATCAGGAACTGGAGTTGGGATCGATGGAACGGAGTCCGCAGAAATCAGGTCTGGTAAATCAGACCACAAATCTGGCTCAGGATTTTTACCACGCAGGATGGAATCCGCAGGAAACTGAAGTGTCTGCCCATTGAGGAGGTGTTGTAGGAATTCCTCGGGGCTCATCATTCTCCGGTTATTCTCAGATATAAGACAAAGAACATATTGAGACACTTGAGGAATGACACTGAGGGTTGAAACACAGACACTTAAATACACATACTAATGAGGACAGAACTTAAGGCACATGGAGAACACAGCTGGCACGGGTTACACAATTAACTAAACTAAAACAGGAAACACAGGACCAAATATGAGCAAGGGCGGATCAAAACACAGGACGAACTAAACACAGACACTGACAACAATGGTGAGTCTTAGGAGTTGTTGTTGATGAGACAGCAACGTGGTGGCCTAAGCCTTGAGTTCTGAGCTGAAATACGGCTGCTGAATGCTGGATCGTGCGGCA
The DNA here is from genome assembly GCA_032357475.1 of Enteromius thamalakanensis. Lineage (NCBI taxonomy): Eukaryota > Metazoa > Chordata > Actinopteri > Cypriniformes > Cyprinidae > Enteromius > Enteromius thamalakanensis. The sequence continues at coordinate 14,167,063 of JAUCMT010000026.1, forward strand.
AATCTTCTGTAACAATGAGTCGGAGGCAGAAGAATCCAAGTGCAGCATTTTATTAGAGGCAACAAGGTTAAACAGGCAATGGTCACAGCAGCAAAACAGGGATATCAGAGGCAGGACTGAGACATAAACAATACCGGGCAAACGTCTGGGTCTACAGAGGTCTCAATTGTGACAATAAGAAACTAGTTAATACCAAATACTATTAGTAACATGTGACAAAATATGTTGACCCTGGAACACATCTAACTCAGCAAAATCAGGATGTGCTGAATGGACTGCCAAGGGTTTGTTTAATAAGAGTTACCTATTTTAGTTTAGCTGATTCAAACATGAACTGAAATGAGAAATAGGACGTCCATTATTGCACAGTTTCTTATGTCAAATACTAAAAAGTGAATAGTTTATCACCAAATAATATATTTGTAGGTTATTCTTGTAACCCAGAAAATCTTTGTTTTATGGATACAGTACATATTTGATGAAACCATCTGAGACCAAAGCAACACATCCTGTTTGAAATCAACAAACATGAGCATTGTTTGAGAAGTGTATGGCAGGCCTGTTTTCCGTCGAACTAACAGTGACAGCTGGAGAGACAGAAGTGCTTGAATTCTCAAGAAATACAAACCAAATAAGTATTGTACGCATCGTTTCTAAGAAAAAGTTTTTGCACAGTTTTAATACTAGTAAGTACACAGTCTGGTAAATAACATCTATCTCTGTCGAAAGCCATTAAACATACCATGATTTCTGGTGAAACATGAGAAACATGCAAGCTACTGTTCAATCCATGTTTCTGACAAACTGCTCCTTTTGCTTGCAAAGCTTGCATTTGTTTGATTAGAAATACAATAAAAACAGCAGTATTGTAAAATATTATTACAATTTTAAATACTTAATGTAAAGTTTACTTTAAAATGTAATTTATTCCTACAATTCTCAGCAACAAGACTGCAGTTTTCAGTTTCACATGATCCTTCATATATATAAATACATACTCTGTATATATATTTATATATATATAAACGAAAAGGGGTTTAATTACAAAAGTTATAAGTGTAATAATTGAGTTACAAAAAAAATAAAATAAACACTTTCTGTTTAAATTAATTGCAATTTTGTTTTTCCTGAGTCAAGAATAAATATCACCCTTTTTTTCCTGATTTACTAAATTTACCCACCAAAATGTCATCCAGTGTAACAATCTTGCCAGGCATATTTACAACAAAAATATATTTATGACACAATGAAAGATTAATTACTTTCACCCCAAATAATAATTAGTTGTAATTCATTATTTTTTTATTTTATTTGCCACTATCCTAGGTTTTAACCGTTTGTCAGTAAGATCTTTTTTTTAATAAGTACAAGTCAGAATAAGCATGCTGTTTGAATTTGAAACCTTAAAAGTAGACACTTTACATTTAAAGTGCTTCTATAGACATAAAATTTAGTTTGATGCAGACGATTTAACGTCTTTGACCCATATATACAGAACAAAGTACAAGTATTTAACGTCAAAAATAAATAAATCAAATTGGCAGTCAAACACACTTGACAGGTTTCAAATTGTATACTTCCAGAGATTCCCATGCCAGATTTCTCCAATGGATATCTGAAGAGCCACTCACGCATGAAACAATGGATTTACTGACATCTAACAGACCTTGGAGAGTTAAAACAGTCGACACTGAATAAAAAGAAGAGTTTATGGTAATAAAGCCCTTGATTGATTTTACCCCATTTTCTATTTTCAATCTACACTTTCTGTTTATCGAAATTGTATCAAAACACACGTTCAGTCATGAACAGACCCTGTAAGTGAAAGTGAATGTGAAAGATCATTTCTTGCTTGTCAGAGTCCTGGCATGCCGGTTTCACACATCACTCTTAAAGAAGAATGTGATGGGATCGAGAGACAGGACTACTCGTTTAGTGCTGTCACTTTCTTTTTACTGCCGCTTCAGGAAAATGAGTGAAAACAAATAGATAAGCTCAGAAAAGAAGGGCACACCCAGTGTGATTTTACAATGCCAGTCAATGTAATGAGAAAAGGGAAGCCCTCTCTGTCGAGTCTCGAGATAAAGGCTGTGCCTATCACAGAGAGGACCTCACTCGCACCCATCCTTCACCAGAGAAGAAAAACAGCCAAGGACCTTCACATGGGCCCAGAGAGGTCGTCACTGTCACATGTATATTAATGACCCCAAAAAAGCATGAGACAAAGTTACAACATGCCAAACTTGAGACGACAAACTTCTTAAAGTCACCTTAACGCTTAAACTTCACTTATTTTTAATGACTTTCTCATCATGTAATCCTCTTTGAAACAGTGAATGAAAGAATTGCTGCAATGTTACACTAAAGCAAACCCGTTCCCTCTGGGATTCTGCTTAAAACCTGGCATAAGTTGCTGTACGTCCACACTAATTACCACTGCATGCTCTCAAAAATTTCATCCAAAAATTTCATAAAGCGAGCGCATGATTTGCAGAGCGAATCTATCTGATTTATGTAGTCTTTTTGTACATGGATCACAGAATTAAAAGATATTGCACCCTGTCTGTGTAACGAGGCAAAGCGTATTACGCTCTTCTATGTGTCATTTAATGCAATTGTAAATGTGAGAAGGGTAAGGTGGCTTTAAAAAAAAAAAAAAGGTTGTCATTAAGTATCATATATTTAATTTATATTTAAGTTGCACAAAAAAATAAAATAAAAATACTGTCAAGTATGTTAAGTACACACATGCTGTGAAACCATAGTAAATACAAAAATCTAATTGGCTGTTTATTGTAACGCCTGCATTTCTACTACACAGATATTTGATATACTGTATATATATATATATATATATATACACACATAGTCTCATTAACACCTGGTTCTATTTGCTGCTATATGTAGCCTATTGGAACGGTCAAAGTTAGTTAGTTAAGAGTAAACACTTAAGTTCAGTGTGTATCTGCAGCAGTAGTTAGACACTGTAACGTGTTCTGTCTGTTTACACAGTGTTGTAAACAATTTGTAATAAAACATCTAATAATATTCTTGGTATTCTGAAATGCCCTAGATAACAATACCATGCATGTTCATTAACACAATATATCTCATTATCTTAAATATGAGCACATCTCTACTCTACGTCACATTTTGTTCAGATACACTTGAACTAACATTAATACTTGACTGTGCTTAGAAAACAACAACTATTATGTCTGTAAATGTGGACTGCGAAATTAGGCTCCCCAGCAGTTTATGCATAAGACTTTAGGTTGAGAAGATGTACACTGATTGTCTTTCAGGATGTAAGGTCTGTTCCGTTTTTTCGTTGGTATTGCTTACACCGTCTTATGCCCTGGGCTTGCCGCCAGGTAGGCAGACTTGGCTCCAGGTGCATTTCCCTTTGGGCAGAAACACCACAATGACTAAAACTGAAGGCAAAACAAATGGCAAGTTTATCTCTTGCTTCTCAGAATTAATTCTTTATGAGAGATACATGTGCTCCTTGTCGTCATCTGCCTTTGAAGACATGTTCACATTTGGAGCATGAACAATGAATTTACATGAAGACTTCATAGCATTAAAAATGCAGTCCTGGGAATTTCAACTGCATTTTTTTCCCCACTCGAGTCACTAAGGGATTTTATGTCAGCAGGATTGTTAGAGGATTTTGAAGGTCAGATTTAAACCTGAATTACATACATGAGCACCATGCTCACGTTAATAATATACACAATGTTTCAACAGTAAAGCCATATAATGTAAATAATATGCAAGCTAATGATTGATGAATGCTGAAACTATGCTGTGAATGATTTTAGTGGGAACAAAAAGTGCTATGAATAATACTGAAAATGTTAAAATAGATTTTTATACAATTATAAAACTTCACATTTTAAATCCTCAAAATCCTGTCCTTCCTCAGCACTTTTAACTATAGTAAAATAATAATAATAATTTAAAAAAAAATGTTTCTTTGACAAGAAATGAATACTTCATTCAGCAAGGATGCATTAAAGGGGTCTTGTTCTACTTTTTACACTTTCAAATTCTTTAAGTGCTTAATGTATTAGCATGAATAAGATCTGCAAAGTTACAGAGCACAAAGTCCACTCCAAACTGATTTTTAAAAGTTAGCATTTTCACATTTCTAAAAAATGCTTGTTGCATAAAAGAGATAAAAAATAGAGATATAAAAAAACTGAAATATATACAAATATTTTCTGAATAAAAATGGTTGTGTGTAGACACCCCTTGTGTTATTCTTTGAATAACTTCTGAAGGATGATGTGACACGGAAAACTGGAACTGATTGACTTTAAAATATATTATTATTGCACGCTTCTATTCAAATACATAGTCACTCTAAACATTCCTTTATCAAACATATTTGAGAATGTCCATCCTACACAAACCGTATACATTTGCAACTTAATGATTAATGTCTCTTTTCATGTTTTCTTCATAAGAATAACTAAACAGTAGGCACAGCTTCATTTTTGCACATTTAATTATGAGCGATTGCTTAAAGCAGCCAGTGAGGTGGCCAGCTCGGCAGCAGTGATGGACCTATAAATAATGTTATCAGTGCTATCTCCAGTGGCTTGCTTAATTACAGCAACCTTGTGTGCCTAATTACGCACAGATGTTATCAAGACCAAAGTGAAAGTTACTTGTGGAAAATCAAATAAACAGCTGAAGTTATTTACCAATTGCATAATAAGATGCCATAGAGAACTATCATTTTTAGAATATTAAATTTTAGGTTATATAATACTTGATCATAAACCACTGTGACATAAACAATTAAGAAGCTTTAATTAGATTTGAGGAGCCTGTGTGATTCCTGCTGACTCCAGAATTTCATCATCAATTACAGTAATTAATTAGTAAGGTGTGCAAGTTTGTGTGTGTGTTTATATATACACATAGAGATTTGTTTGTACTGTGATGTTTATGGGCAAGTGACCCGCTTTGTTAATTCTAGGTGGAGTACACCTGTGGTATTAATTAAAAACAAGTCATATGTTTGTCTTAAATTGTTAAGGGAACAAACTAGAAACAGCCTTTATAAAAAAATACCTGCTGAGCACCGTTAAAGTTTTGTGGTTAAAATCTGCATAAAATGTTCTCTAGAAGGCAAAAAAAAAAAAAAGTTTACCTCTTCACATCAAAAAGGGTGCGAACATATGCCTGCAGCCGAGAAACGCGACACATCAGTCATAGTTAGTCTTGCAACAGATGCTTCCAGTGATCTGTGTGGCTTTTTCAGGTGGTGACAGAGGTAAGCAAAGCCGTATCCCAGAGGTTTGAGGCATAAGTGTGCGAGAGAGGTTCATATTTCTCTGGGGTAATGCAGCTGATTGTTCAATCACGTCACATGCCCCACTTAGGGAGGCTGGAGAGGCAATCATGTGCATCTGAAGGCAAAGAGATCGATTGCTCCATCTTTTCCCTCCGTTGAGCTCCTCCTCGAGCCGTGTCCATCTGACATGCTGGCAGCTGTTGAAGCTGTTTGCAGCAGGTAGAGCCTCTGGATGTGAATTTGAGGTAGAAGCTTTGCCCAATTTATGACCTTCGGGAACTGCGGTTAAGCCAGAGGACACAGCGATAACGTTTATATAACAACCGCAGAGTTGCTATACTCAAACTAACGCAATACAGAACCACATGATACACAGTTTACTCTTGATATTGTACTGTATTACAGTTTTGTTTTGAGAGCATATAATATTACGGGGAAAGGGCAAAATAAATAAACACAATGTCAAAGTATGAGTGTTTTTTTTCCCAGCAGTTAAAATATATATAAAAATATATAAAAACTCACATTGTTGAAATTTTATTTTTGGTAACACTATATTTTGATAGTCCACTTAACGGTAAGTAACTTTGTAAAGTCAGCTAGCATTCAGAGTATTAGCAGATTGTCTGCTTAATATCTTGTAATAGGTTATTTTTATGGTTCCACAACATACTGTACAACATACCGACTATCAGCAACTTTGCTAGTATGAAACTAGGTCTGGGCGATATATATTGAATGATATATTATGCGCATCTCTTCAGTAAAGCCAGTTCTTTGATAAGCTGTTCATCAATGTTCATCATTGATTTCCCTTCCTTTATAAGTTGCTTCCTGTCTTTCAGTGCTTGTCGGTTATCGTCTGAGTTAAGTGTATGTGTAACCTGCTCCTGTGTTTTGTAAATATTAAATATATTTCTTCACTACAACGAACCTCTCTGGGCTTTGCCTATGCACCGACATGACACAGATGGAACTCCAGCTTATAAACAGAGCTGTAGATTACTGACAAACTACGGGTTAAGTTTCGTGGGTGATTCAATGGCGTAGCTTGTCAGTGATCTACGGCTCTGTTTAAAAGCTGGCGTTCCATTTAAAAACAGGTGACCGATATTTACCGCTAATCAAAGAACCGGCTTTACTAAAAATATATTTTTTGGAACCAAATACATTTTCTCCTCAGGATTCTTTTATGAATAACAAGTAAAAAACAACATAATTTTTTAACCAAATATAAAACATTTCTAAAATGTAAATCTATGCTGTGACTTTTTTGTTCATTTAATAGATCCTTTGTTAAATAATAATAAATAAAAGTAATAATAATACTAAAAGTATTAATTTCTTTCAAAGAAGAAAGAATAAAAATTTATTGTTCCCAAACTTTTGAACAGTAGTGAAACAGTAAACTACTGTAACAGTAGTTTTAAACATGCTTACCCATTTTAAATAAATATGCTTCTCTTTTTAATATTTTAATGATCAAAGAATCCTAAAAAAAACGATTAAGCAGCTCAACTGTTTCCAACACTAATAATAAAAAATATGCATATTAGAATGATTTCTGTAAGGATCATGTGACACTGAAGACTGGAGTAATGATGTTTTGTATCACAGGTATAAATTACATTTTAAAATATATTCACACAGAAAACAGTAATTTTTAATTGAAATAATATTTCACATTTTTTTCTGGATTTTTAATCTAATAAATGCAGCCTCGATGAGCAGAAGAAACATCTTTAAAAACCAATTAGTATCTTACTGGTCTAAAACTTTTGAACGGTTATTGCCCAGCCGTATATGAAACTTATTGTACTTAAGCTAAACCTACCCCTAAAATTATTGTATCACCTAAACCTAAGAGTCTACTTAGACATGGTAGTAGACATGTAGTTGCAAATTATTGAGAATTAGTGGATGTAGTCGCAAAGTTAATTATAGTTAGTAGAATGTCTAAAGTGGACTATTAATAATTATTCATTATTTTATATATTTTCATATAACAAACTAAATTAAACTAACAAACCAATAAACCAAAACCAATCCACTCCAATTCAACCCAATCCAACCCGTCCCATCCCATCCCAACCAAGCCAAACCAAACCAAACCAAACCAAACCAAACCAAACCAAACCAAAAAACATGCAAACAAAACCCAACTTAACCCAAACCAACAAAAATTAACAAACAAACCAACAAACTAGCAAACCAAACCCAACCAAACCAAACCAACAAACTAAAAAATAAAAAACCTACAAACCAAACCAATTATATTATTTTATTACTATATTATAATTTAATATTCTATTATAATTAAGTTATAATAAAAAAACAAATTATATATATATATATCATTTTTTTATATCATGTTTTATATTATTTAAAACAGTCCAACGGTAATATATATGAACACACTACATACATCAGATATAAGCAGTAACAGAACCGCTTGAAAGTACTGCAGCAAAAATATTAAGAACTAGTGTAGGAAGCACTCATGGAAATGTCTGAGTGCTGGTGTGAATTTGCTGTGCAGCTGTAACCATCCTCAGATACATGTAGGGAATATGTTAAAGGATATAGATGGATCAAATGAATGAAAAACCAGTTTGAGGTCCCGGCTGAATTGTTAGCAAGTCCTATGCATGAGTTTGGAAGCTGAGCTCAAACATTCCTGGTTGATGTCAGCTGGTATATCCACAGGAAGCTCATGTTCACAGAATGTGAACTTCAGCACAAAGGAATAATCTTCTCCCATGGTGAAAGACAGAATGCGGACCCATACGAAGGAACACGCCTGTGCCGCTTTGAAGGAAGAAGCCTTCCAGAATGGAAAAAGCATTCGTTTTTAGTGATGCATGGCCTTATAACCGAAATGATACAAAATATTAGCGCACATCGAGTATATACTTTTTTCAATCACACCAGCCGCAAATGAGCTTACAAAGCATTACCTAGCAACAGCACCACACGCACACAAGAAAAGCACTGACTTGCAAAACAGAAGTGAAGTTTAAGCCTCACACTTCTTTCCAGACCAATACGTGCCCTGTTTTAGGTTAGCGTGAAATGCGTGCTTTGAAGGAAACTAATTTAGCATGCATTACAAGGCCTGTCTTTCATACTGAAGGCAAGAGTTCCTTTCCGTTTGTTCCTCCTTAGCCCCTAATCTAATGATCACGTCGATCCCACCGGAGAATAAGCGAGAGGCATTTACATAACTCAGCAACAGAGAAATACTCAAAGCATCCACGTTCTTGTTAGGAGTCTACCAATCTGACAAAGAAAAATGACCAGAGCTACTGGAGTGGCAGCACTTGACTCGAGACTTTGATTCCCCTCCATCCCTACAGAATTCACTTTCATAGTGGGTGTACCAGTGCATAAAGTCTTCCCTGGTTGAGACCTGACAGCCTCGGATGCCAAAAAATCCATCTTCCAATGCAATTTAGCACAGAGGGAGCAGGGAAGATGGGAAAATTATACAGGACTCTTGCCTGAGTTTTAACAGGTAGCTGTGGAGACCCACAGACACATTTGAAATAATGACAGGTTGCTGGAATCTGACAAGTCAAAGTTAGTCACTCTAAAATAAAAATTCAGTCACCTCTGAAACATGAATGGCAGTGGTGAATACTACGGCTGTCCTCATGTCTAGACTGTTTGAGGAAGAGTCACCTCTAAAAACCTGATCCAGTGTATATTTTCCATTCACTGCCTGGGATGATGCACGCTACTAAAAATCAATATCTTTTTGAGGGGTAACGATACAGAATATTCCTAAATGGAGTGCAGGGTTTGTGTTGTTTACTGGATACAGACACATTCTGACACTGGCTTTAAATCGTGCCAATGAGATAATGATTGCAATGGGTTGAAAATGAAGAAAAATCATGAAATTAAGAATTTATAAGCAAAATTATCTTTTTATAGTTGACAATTTGCAGAGTGATTCATAAGAGTTTTCTTCCACTTTAAAATCAATATAAGATATATGGAAAATGTCAGTACTGTAATTTTCATAGTTGTAATGTGAAATAAAACAATTTTCATAAATTACTGTTTTTTTAATCAATTGTTTTATTACCATATATTCCATATACTTCATATTGTATTCCATTTTAGAATCATATTGAGTGGGTCACGTAAATGTTTTCCCCTACAAAGCTACCCACATTACTATAGATGATGATTTTATATATATATATATATATATACACACATAT
>JAUCMT010000026.1:14187395-14208457 GCA_032357475.1 Enteromius thamalakanensis
GATTTTGTGCAGTAGGCTAGATAAATAACAGAATATTTGTTTTTATTAAATTGATTTTAAAATAAGTCCATTTTGCGTGAGTCCCGCGAATAATTAAATTCTCCCGCAACCCGCACTAACATGAGGACCTTACCGCCCGCACCCGCGTTCTCCCTTCAAATCTTGTCCCGCGCCGCACTCGGTGCGTTGGGTCCCACGGTTCTCCCGCGGGAGTGCAGGTCTCTACTTCAGATATCTGCTAGTGAGGCACCGTGAGCCAACGCATAAGATGAAGTGACACTCCTTGTTGAGTAAGCTCTCAGTCCTAAAGGGGCACGGCTCTCCTTGGTATAGAAAAGCCAGGGAGATGGCTTCAACCCCCCAGTGGGCCAACCTTTGTTTGGAGACAGCATTCCCTTTCTGCTGACCACCATAGCAGATAAAGAGCTGCTGGGAGTGTTTGATGTTCCAAGTGTGGTCAGTGTAGAGGCGCAATGCACATACAAAACACAACAACTCTAAGGCAGGGTCTGTCTTCTCCTGAGGCAGAGCTTGAAGGTTCACTACCTGATAGTGGAAGGGCGTGGTAATAACCTTGGGCACGTAGCCGGGCCGGGGTCTCAAAACAACATGAGAATAAGCCAGGCCGAACTCTAGGCACTCTTCGTCTACAAAGAAGGCTTGTAGGTCCCCCACCCTCTTGATGGAGGCCAACACAGTCAGGAGCGCTGTTTTCAGCGTTAGATATTTTTAAATCCACTGACTGAAGGGGCTCAAATGGGACCTGCCGCAGGCCTTATAGGGCGACAAGTCATCAAGTCTCCAGACCACCCTTTGATCCTCGGCCTCCCATGGCTTGAACAGCACGACCCACACATTTCATGGAGCACTCACTCAATCACCCAGTGGTCGGATACCTGTCAGTCTAAATACCTCACCTGCCTCGGCGGGCTTCTTCTTCGTGAAGAAAAAGGATGGAGGTCTCAGGTCCTGTATCGACTATCACTCCCTGAACCAGATAACAGTGAAATACAGGTACCCTCTGCCCTTAGTTCCAGCAACCCTCGAGCAGATTCGGTCAGCCAGATTTTTCACTAAATTGGACCTGAGGAGCGCTTACGATCTCATTCGTATTTGTGAGGGTGATGAATGGAAAATGGCCTTCTCCACCACAAGTGGGCACTGGGCACAAGTGGGTCCAATGGTCCCTCTGTATTTCAAGCTCTAGTAAGTGAAATCTTCCTGGAAATGCTCAATAGATATGTGATCGTTTACATTGAAGACATTCTGGTTTATTCAGAAACTCTCAAAGAACATATCCAGCACGTACGCACAGTTCTAAGGAAATTGACTGACAACCACCTCTATGCTAAACTGAGTACGTGTGAGTTTCATCAGACCTCCGTGGCCTTTCTTATGATACCTCATAAGTCCCCAGGGCGAGGCTATGGATGAGAAGGTCAATGCAGTACTCAACTGGCCCAAACCACAGAACTTAAAAGTTCTCCAGCGGTTTTTGGACTTTGCAAACTTCTATAGACGTTTCATCCATTTTAGCTGCCCCATTAACCGCCATGACACGCAGGGAGACCTAGCAACTACCATGGACGCCTGAAAGTGAAAACGCCTTTCAAAAGCTTAAATTGAAGTTCACGTCTGCACCCATCCTACGACATCCTAATCCAGAAATCCAATTTATCGTGGAAGTGGACGCCTCAAACTCAGGCATTGGAGCTGTTTTATCTCAACATCAGGGAGACCGACCAAGATTTTACCACTGTGCCTACTTTTCTCGAAAATTAACCCCCGCACAGCGCAACTATGATGTTGGTAATAATAGATAATAATAATATAATAGAGAGCTTCTTGCCTTGAAAGCAGCATTAGAGGGATGGGGTACTGGCTAGAGGGCGCCAGGGAACCTTTTCTTGTGTACATAGATAATCGCAACCTGGAATACCTGCGCACGGCCAAGAGACTGAATGCTCAACAAGCCAGATGGTCACTTTTCTTCTCTCGGTTTGCATTCAAAATTACATACAGACCTGGGAACAAAAACGGCAAAGTGGACGCTCTCTCCAGGCAATACGACAAACCATCTCACCTCAGCCAACCTAAAAACATCATTTCGCCCTCTCTGATTCTGGATCCCGTTCAATGGGATATAACGAATGAGATCACTACAGCTCAAACTGATGATCCAGCACCACCCGAATGTCCCCCCAACCGAACCCATGTTCCAAAAAAGAATTATGCAAATGGTTCATGAGAATCCTAGTGCTAGTCATCGTGGTATATTAGCCACACAAAAATTAGTCACCAATTGTTTCTGGTGGCCCACCTTAGTCCTGACATCACAGCTTTTGTAAAGTCCTGCATCACCTGTAACATGTAAAAGAACTTTCGCCAACGGCCAGCTGGACTACTTCAACCATTACCGATACCTCAAAGACCATGGTCACACCTAGCCATTGACTTTGTTACTGATCTGCCCCTCTCAAACCAGAACACTACCATTCTGACCATAATTGATTGCTTTTCCAAGGCCTGTCGCTAAGTTTCCCTTAGCAAATTACCCACTGCCTGGGAGACCGCCCAAATCCTGATGGAGCAGGTCTTTCGTTTTTATGGTCTGCCTGAAGACATTGTTTCAAATGGAAGGCCACAATTGACTTCAAGAGTATAGAGGGCCTTTTGCAACCAGTTAAAAATCAACATAAGCCTGACCTCTGGCTACCATCCTGAAGCCAATGGACAAGCAAAACGGATCAATCAGGAGTTAATTTGCTTCCTTCGTTCATATTGTCATAATCAACAGGATTGGAGTCAGTTCCTCTTCTGGGCAGAATATGCACAGAATTCCGTCAGAAAACCAGCCACCAATCTCACTCCGTTTCAATGCAATCAGACGAAGTGAGGAAACTTGGAATACAGCAAATGTGCATCTCCAACGGTAAGTAAGAAGAGTAGACCCTGGCGTCCCACTCATACTCGCTTCAGGATCCGCTCGGAGGGGGAGGGCTCTGTTACGAGCCGCACCTCTGTGGCTCTCTCCAACCAGCAGCGGCGGGAACCTTCGCCAGAGAACTAGTGTTTCTACCTGGACTCTTAAAACTCAAGTACATTGGGCTAACGCGCTCACAGGTGTTAGCTATTATCACCACTATTTATACGCCATTTCAGGAGTCAGACTGAGTTTATCTGGGCTGTTATTTGGACTTTGAATCTTGCTGCCTGCTCTGAACTCCCTGCCTGCCCTCGACTACGATTCTGTTTGCTCCCTGATATCTCTGTAGGCCCGTTACTGACTACTGCCTGTTTGTCGCTGATTAATAAACGCTGCATAATGGATCCTCACGCCTCAGATGGTTCCTTACAGTGTGTGTGTTAAAATATATTATAAAATATATTACATTTATATTGTCTCCCGATTACTGGAATTTGCACAGCATCAACCAATTAGATTCAAGAATCATTTTTATTTACCATTTGTGCATAAAACCAACAGTCCAATGCACATTGAAATTCTAGTGCAGAGCTCTCTGGGTCATGTTTAAGGAGATTAAGAGATGAATAAGGAACAACAAGAGAATAAAACAGAATAGAACATTATAAACTAAATAAAGTATCTATAAATAAATAAATTCTAAAGACAGAAGTGTTTTTTCTTTAAATACAGGTACCAGTACTAGTACTGGTAAAAGTTAATCCAAGCTGAATTGCCGGTATTTCACAGTTATAATATTGCAACAGTTTTTCTAGACACTTCATGATTACTGGTGTGAGTGCCACTGACCTGAAGTCGTTCAGGGCAGATGTGTCTGGTCTTTTGGGGACTGGTATGATGGTGGAGAATTTAAAAATACGGGGGACTATTGCCTGGGATAGTGACAAGTTGAAAATGTTAGTATCCAGCTAGTTGTTCCCCACATGCCTTCAAAACTCTTGGGGGAACTCCCAGACTGGAGCCTCGATCAGTCAGATCTTGACATTTTGTGCCAAAGTAGGGACTGAAACTAATGCCATCCCAGTGTTAACAGGCACATGGATGTACCAGTGGAATACATTAAATGCACCACCATTTCTTGCTATGCATGCCCCAATTTTACTGCATCCGCACATACATGTGTGTTTGTACATGAACTCCATTACTGATCAAGTGTGCATAACGTATTTACCAATTTAAACCAGCAATCATCAGCAACAGCACACCATTACACGTGAAAGCGATCTTGGAACTAAAAAAAAAGCAACTACCAAGGGAACAGTGGCTATTCTGAGCATGCAGTGTGACAGAGGTTCACATTGACACGGTTTCCTAAATGAAGTGCTGGGGCCTGCGAGGAGGGGGAAGTTCGTCTCGCTCTCTTTTCTTCTTCTCTCCAGTGTCATTGTTCAGACAGGAAACGCCACAGAGACTTATTAGTTGACACACTATTTTAAATAGGTTAAGGGCACACACACCCCACTGACTAAACCATCCTCTTTTCTTCAAGCCAACGTCATCCTCATTGTCTATTAATGCGATTCTGTAATCACTATAACCGAACCATCGAGAAGTTGCTGTGGTTTGTGTTGTTGAAACATTTGAGGTGAATCATCTATTAACTCAAATTAAAGCTATTCAATTCAATTCAAATTTACTTGTATAGCGCTTTTCATGATACATATCATCAAGGAACATTCAAAGAGTTCGGTAGTGCTGTGTGTTGTTTCAGGGTTGGCATCATCTGAAGTCCTCTGTGGGGTTGGTATTAAAAAGAGGATGAACGGGCCATGTTTTGTGAAATATTGGGCAAAAACCTCCTTCCCTCAGTCAAAGCATTAAAGATAGGTCGTGGCTGGGTCTTCCAACATGACAATAACCCAAAGCACACAGCCAGGAAAACCAAGGAGTGGCTAAGAATGTAAGAAGCATATCAAGGTTCTGGAGTGGCCTAGCCAGTCTCCAGACCTAAATGCAATGAAAATCTTTGGAACGAGCTGAATCTCAGCGACTGCCTCGAAACCTGACAGATCTAGAGAAGATCTAGAGAAGATCAGTTGGCCAAAATCCCTCCTGCAGTGTGTGTAACCCTGTTAAAGAACACAAAATACCTACCAGTAAGTACACCAGTGCAGTTTCTAAAAGAACACTACAGAGGGAGTAAAACTCTGACACCTTCATTCCTTTTCACAGAAATGTAAGAGTTTCTATTAATAAAGTGTCATTTTCGCACAACTACTAGAACAATATCATGTTATGAATGTTAGCATCACACATATCCAGTTTCATATCTGTGGGTTTTCAAACACGGTAGGTTTACTCGGTAACTCTCATTATATGGCGTTGTATTTAGTTGGAAATTGTATTGAGTTGGAAAGCTCTGGTTCAAATCCCGTGCAACTACGGTTCCAAAAAACTGTTCAAATTAGGGATGGGTGATATATATTGAATAATATATTATGCGCATCTTGTCAGTAAAGCCGGTTCTTTGATAAGAGTTAAATCTCCATCACCTGTTTTCAAATGTTGCCAGCTTATACACAGATCACTGACAAGCTACACGTTGATCCATTAAACAATATAATCTAAGAAAATGAGGTGAGCAGACCCCTTTAAGGTACATGTTAAATGCAATTTATGCATACACACAAGTGTTTTCCCCTGTAGATTACGGTTCATAATGAAACAAATGTTTCCCTTTTTTGTGCCCTTTTTTTTCTTTCTAATGGTACTGTGGAAACTGTACTGCTAGCTACTGTAGCATACTGATGAAGCAGAAATACTGGATGAACAGTGACTGCTGCATATTCTACTGGGTAAAGCTACACTCTCGTGGAAGGTGAAAAAGCTATAATTATTCCATATGCATCAGCCTAAGCAAGCTGTTTTCATTTAAATCAAGGATGAAACAGGAATGAAAATGTCCTACATGTCAGACTCTCTATGCAGCAAAAGACAGGCTGGAAGTTAATTTACTGACAACGATAAACTCAGAGGAACACTCTAAAATGACACAAGACACAATTTATTCATTCAAAAATCATATAAACAAAAATCAATATGGACCATAAATGAATTAACAAATGCAATATGACTTGATAAAAACAAAATTGTTTTTCTTACATTAATTATTTTCCTTATCCATTCATTTAATGTATATAATTATTTACATATGATTCAATATATATTCCTTTTCCTACAGATGCATTAATTTCAGTATTTATTTATACATTTACTTAGTTGTTGCCATGTAGTAAAACATTTATATAATGACTTAATTCAGCTTAATAAGTAAATTAAATTCAATTCAATTAAAAAGTCCTCTAACATGTCCCTTATGTCCTCTAATAACCCACCAAAACCAAGTTCAATAGGAAATCCACACTTAAAGCATCAAGTGATTTCATGATGTATTTAGCTAGAGTTTTGGTCTGGTCTCTAAACCAGATCTAAAAGCAGACCTCAAGCAGCAGTCCTTTAAGCAGAATTAAAAGCCTTATTTACACATTAGAGTTCATGTCACATTATCCCAGGTAAATTACACACTTCCTTGCTTGTGGTTTATAAGGCCTCCTGATAATCAGGCTGAGATGTTTGTGGGATCATTTGAACTGCTCTGATTTAATGGAGCATGCTTAAATCCTGCGAGGGGTCACTTATATCTCATAAAAACCTTGAGAAAAGCTGTAAAATCAATGACCTGTTTTGTTACTTAATGAGTTGCTGGTGTGAGAAAGGAAAGAGGAAAAAATGAGTTTGCAATTGCTTTGTCTTGCCTATTACCAGTTTTTGCTGCATTGCTTTTATTGAAGATGCAGCACAAAGGCAAACAGAGCTCTCTAAATCTCTTCTTATTCCAAATCCAGACGAGCAAAATGACTGAAACCATATAGACCATCAATAAATAACAAAACCAAAGCATAAAGCCTCACCCACAACCTACAGCATTCCCAGCACATTGTGCCTACGACCTGAGCTTCGAAATACAAAGGTAAAAATCCAAGACAAACAAGATGCACCTACCGACATGTTTTGACGTCAAACTGACTCTCCAATTGACTCAGCAAGCATCTTTTGTGGTAAATGAGGGAGTGATTTTGGTTCTAGTGGAGATAATTTACATGTCTGCACACACCGCCTAATGCAGCAATCACACATGCATAGATTAGAATAGATTGGACAGGTTTTTTTTCTTTCTTTTCTTCCTCTTTTTAAATGAAAAAGCTGAAATAATTGCACCTATGCTGTGACTGGAATCAAATGTTTTAGGAGGTCAAAGCTGCTGGGCCGATGGCAATAAAAAACATTCTTGAACAAGTGTCTGGAATTTCTATAAGAGGAACAATGAAAATGGGATGATAAGTATGCATTCTAATACCATGGAGTGGAGTGCGTACAGTAAATATACTTCTATATATAGTATGGACACATTAAAGGCACTCATGCAAGAAATTATTATACCAAACTGAGTAATATAGCTAGTTAATTCCTATAATTGCAGTTTCCCATACAAAAGACTCATACACTCCCACATTCCTAAACATAACTGAGTTTGAAGCATAAAAGAACGTTAAATCACATTATATATACAAACCAGTAGTAACCGAAATAAAGTAAAATAATATTGTAATTTAATAACTATTTTCTATTTGAATATAAAGTATTTTAAATATCCTTACCCCAATATTGAGTGTCACACTATGCTTCAGAAATCATTCTAATATGCTGATTTCAGCATTGAAAAGCTTATTATTATGTTGTTTTTTTGTTAGACATGCACTATCATTTAAAATCGGGAAAATTGAAAAAAATCTAAATAAATTATGTATTTTGGAAATGTTAATCTTTACACAAAAAAAAAAAACACAAAATATATCTCCAAGAAATATCGATGTGCACAAAACTGATATTAATAAGTGTCGCTTAATAGCCTGGGCCCGCCCATACTTCCTTTGACGCTACATTCTTTTCGCGAGCAAAGGTAGTCTGGCCAAGCTGCCGTTTTAGAGCATTTCAGATCCCAAAAAAATGGGAACCAATGAGAAACAAACTATTTCCAATTTCTGACCGGTGATGTCTATATATTAGAATAGAAGAGTTCCTTCTTCCAGTTTGAAGCAATTTTAATGTAGTCAAACAGCATATTCTAAGCTCCTCACTGCTGTCTAAGTTTGTATGGTATTAATGAGGTAGTTAGGCTGATCTACATCTGTCTGTTGACTGTGAAGGCAGTCTGCCTACTGTAAGATGAATGAGCTGCTGAAGCTTACACCAGCGAGCAGCCTTCACACGCCAGATGGTGGGCATTTTTACTTAAGTCAAGCGGATCTATCCTAAGCATTTAGATATCCAGCCCACACTGAGTTGTTCAGGTATACATATTTTGGTGCAATTTTAGAGGTAAACAGTCTCAAATGAGCTGGATGAGATATGTTAATGTAATGAGGCATGTTAACTTGCTTCGTGTTGATAAACTAATTTATTTGTCCTTGCATGCATTACCATATCGCAAATAGATTGTAGCCGCTGTGGAAATTGGGCAAACGCGCCATTCAGCTCAAGACTGCTTATGACTATTCATGCATATACAGTCTGCTTAAAGAGACAGAAATGTTAAGGGTGGCATTGCATGACTCGGAGCAGCTCATTACACATGCAAGTCCATCCTCATAGATCTATAATCATTAACATCTGCAGTGTCTTTTCTCATTGAACTGTTTTGGTCCTGTGTGGCCCACTCATCCTGCTTAACCCTTCCTGTGCAAGCGCAGCAGAAAGTGGGGAGTTCGTGAGAGAGGAGAGCGTGAGCTTAAAAACTTTTTCACATTTATTTCGAAGCCCTGGTCGGCGCGCACACCGCTCACGTGTTAATGTCTTTCAAAATTTCATTAGTTTTTCATTAGACACCACTAGCCGCCGATTTCATCTTGAGCTCTATATAAATAATATATACAATTGTGTTTTTGCTATTGATTCGGACAGGAACAAAATAATGCAGAGGATGAAATGAGAATTTGTGGATTGCTGAAACAGAAAGTCGTTAAGTATGGAGTTGACCTTGCTTTAATTTGAAGCTTAGGACACTCACTGTTGCTATTTGAAATACATTAATTGTTGTATCGATTTACTCAGGGTGGGAAAAATCTGATTAAAACAGAGGTTGCCAGTTGTTTACATGTCCTCACAAATGCTCTTTTTCCAAATGCATCACCTTGGCAAATCAATGACAATAATTGTCAACGCTGAGAATGTATCCATTGAGTCAGTCAGCCGCATAAATTGGCAGGCCAAGCCAGGCAAGAAAAATTAGAGGTGATAGATATTTCAGACTGTTGGAGGACTGAAAACAGCTGCCAAAGCAGCATTAATTCAGAGAAGATCCGTATGTATTGGCTGGAGAGAATTGTGTTATTTTCTTTGCTCTTTTTAATCATTTTTATTGCAGGGATGTACAGGAAATATTCATATAAACCCCCTATAGTGCACACACTTCACCATGTAATAATAATGATAAATCAAATGCTAATAAATCATAAGCATATATAAAGGTGGGTGATAATACCTCTGCGTTCCAATTCACCAACAGAGTGTTTTATATCTCTGCTCATTTAGAGCACAATTTCCAACGCCAGCCTCAGAGCAAGACGCCATTTGCGCTAAATGACCCTTTTTTTTGCAGGCAGCCAAGGCTGTAAATAGAATATTATTTACTGGATTGGCAGTGTTAAAATTAATGTTGCAAAAATCCCTTTCTCCAGTTGGATTGCGGCTTTAATGAGCCTTTACTGATACGAACTCTGATGGCACCACGGATGGCGGGGCTTCTGGGATGTCAGGAGTGAACGTCCCTCAGCCGTATGACACAGAGATTCCACAGATAATCCGCTTTCACACCACGCATCGCTGTTGTTATGCCAGTATTGTGATCCTCAAAGTGTATTTGCATGTTACTTTGGAGAGTGGAAATGTCTCCACCTTCAAAGCTCTTAGAGCACTTTAATTTATTGATTTCACTGCTCTTTTCTCCATCATCGGCCCACTCGTATCTGTGCTGCACTAACCCAGAGCTGCCTTAGCAAAAAGGAAAACTTTGTAGGATAGCAGATACAGCTTTTAGGTTGGAAAGTTGAGTCCACGCTAAAGCCACTTGCCAGAATAGCTCTGAAATGACACGTTATTTCCACAATATAGGGCTTGGTTTCTTTTTTTTTGTTTTGCTGTGTGTTGTGCTAAAACACAGGTTCAATACGTGAATCCTGTCACATTTTATTACATTGATATAGACATGTATTGCGGCGGTTCAGAATTGAAATATCTGTGGACTGTTGCTGAAAGTTAATGCTCTATCATGTTGGAAATATGTGCTACACCAAATCCAACCTAATAGTGTCAACAAATGCAAAACTGATATAAAAAGGCATTGGTTGATGCAACAGTGCCATTTCAACTTCCTTTTACAGAGATTTGATGGTTTTGTCGAGACATAGATACACGGGATTCAAACCGGAACTCCTCGCCTCTCAAGTACGCCTATGTACTCCGTGTGCTACCAAACAATCCTACTGTCTATGAAAACACACAGATATGAAGCTGGATATGTATGATGCTAGCGTTTAAAAGCATCAGTTTTAAAATATTTCAGCATACTAATATTGTTTTGAAGTCAGAACATGATGTTCTTCAAATAATTGTGCAAAAATTACACCTTATTAATCAAAACCCATTCAACATTGTAAAATTTGTGTTAAAAGGAATAAAAGGTGTTTTGCTGCCTCTAGTGTTTATTTCTTTTGGAAACTGCAGTGATATGTACTTGATGGTACATATTTCGGGTCTCGCTAAAAAGTGCAACAAGGTTCATTTATAACATGAGATCAGGTAAACAATATCAGCCCATAATCTAATGTAACATTCTGTTCCTGTCCTGTCGTGTCTCTCCCCATGTCTTTGTGATTTTGGTTTGTCTTTTTTTTTTGTATTTAGGTCTTGTTAATGTCTGTAACGTTGTGTTTCGACCTGCCCACGTGTGTGTATCTTTTGCTGCCCCGTCAGCCTTTTCCTTTGTGCCTCTGGAGTTTTTGTTTAATTAAATATTGTTGAATTCATTCCGTCGTGTCCTCCGTTCTGTGCTCCATTGAGGAATTGACTACACATCGCACCAAACATTACATCTATAATATTGCTTCTTCCAGTAAAAATAATAAAATTTATGTTCTTATATAGATGAGATTATTTCAGTTAGAACATCTTACAAGCACACAGCCTATTACTTTATAAGATGTTAACTGATGGACTAAAGTGGCGTAGATTACTTGTGGATTATTGTGTTTTTATCATTTGTTCGGACTCTCATTATGACGGCAACCATTCACTGAGGAGGATCCATGGGTAAGCAAGTGATGTAGAATACTGAATTGGTTCAGACAACAATCGAATATGTCCATCTCGGATGGTTTGATTTTCCTTTTTGGGAAAATCAGTTATTCCTTTAAAACTTAAAAAAAAAAATTCAGAATCTCTGTCATATCCGAACACATATTGGATAATGTTAACAAATAGTCAAATACCGCAGCAATTTTCTAAGCGCGTTCATTTTGGGCACTTTGCATGATCCCATAAATTGCTGAAAGACAAACAGTCCCATCCACAAATGTTCTTGTTTTCATTTTGAAAATACATTAAATTAGTTGGTTGACTGTAAGATTCATAGTATAAATATTTTACTCAGTGAGTCAACCTCTGTTTAAAATGAGAGGATCAAGTTCACATTTAGCTGTAAAAGACTTTGGCTTTTCCAAAAACCCTATTGTCTAGTCACATTTTGTTTGTGATGGCTGTCACGTCTGCATTTGTCCCTGCCTTGCTGAGAGGCTGATGACTGCTAGGTAAGGCCCCTGTGGCATCAGCTGAAAGTCTTTTATCTGGATGGTACATTCAGTGCAATTGACAGGGATGCAATCAGAGGCATGTTCAAGATGATTGCTTCTGATTTTACAAATACTTCTTTGTCTCAAAAGAGGTGAAATGGGTGACTTCCGCAGACACCCACATTTATGTGAGTGTATAAATAAGAGTAAAACAAACAGGGCATATCGGTGCAAAGTCACAGCCTTGCGCTGTTCAGTATTCCAGTGGGGTCCAATGAAACCTGAAAGCCTAGATGCTTACAAAAAAACATTTAGCATACCAAATATTAACTTTAATTGTGCTAATTTGCTGATTTATTTTGTCATATCCCCTCATTTTCTCTAATTTTGTATGTTGTCGTGCCTGAAAATATACTAATTAATACACTCATGCTGTGCACCTATAATAATCATTCTGTTCTAATTTCAGACACTCCTGTGCATGAAAAAAAAAAAAAAAACGAATTTCACATTCATATAATTTTGCCAACATCTTTGCAAGCTACATGTGGTATAATAAATGCCACATTTAGCAAAGCAAATTAACATAGGTGCTTCCTCAGTGGGAACAAAAAAGACTTGAGGAGGCGTACAGATCGTGTCCTTTGGTCTTTAGATGTACTGCATGTAGAAACACTGTAAAACTCTTCTGAGATGCCAGAACTAGCGGGGCCCTCGGGGTCTGCAGCCCCTCCAATTTTAGCCCACTCAAGTGAAGGTAAGTGCTCACAGCAGCAATATCTATACACCATGTCCTAACAATACACAACCCAACATGCTTCGATTGTCAAGTAGAAATGTGTCAAAAAACTAGATTTTGTTGTACCTGATTCAAATAACTATAGGCTGTTCTGCAAACTGTACCACAGAGAGCATTTCCAGCGTAGACAGCTTAATTGATTTTAATGTGAGTGTTTTGGTTTGCACGTCACACTGTTTGTGTCTGGTGTAGCTGTGGGTTGCTGATGGTTGCTGCTGCAACTTGGCAAGTCGAATTTGACGAATGTGCAGTTCCAGGTGTGCATATACCGGCTACTATATTCAAATGCGCTTTAAGCGTTGCATAATCTGTTTTTGATTTCAGTTAAGAGAGAGAGGGAGAATATATGTATCCAAATGAAACTTTAAACAAAGTTTAATGAAATTAGCAATTAACACCGACTTATCAGTACTTCAAAAGAGATTTATTTATTCTAAAATCACACTTTATTTCAATGTCCATGACTTTTTTTGCCTCAAACTTCAAATTTGCTACTTAATAATTAGTAAGGAAGTTGTTAGGTTTAAAGGATCTAAAAAAAAAAAGGACACAAGGTTTTAATCATGGTCTGTTAAAGCGCTCACGTCTCATTCAGAAAACAAATCCATGTCCCACAATTGGTCACAAGATACAAAAGAGCCAATATTAATTCACAACAGCATGACACATTCCAGGACCAATGGCAATTCACGACCAACGTTGACGTAAAGATTCTTGTAGCGGAATTTTTTAAGACAGTGAACACATCTATTTCTCTCACAAATCAAGCTGGATCTTGGGTTTTATTTACAGATGCTAGGTTTAGGGGTAGGGTTTGACGTCAAAAAACTACACAAAACCCAAGCGTCAAAATGTGACGAGTGAGACTGTGTTTGTGTGACGAAACAACACAATTATAGTTTGCATTAAAAAATAAACTTGTTGTTTAATGCACAGCTATGTGGAGCGGCATTTGGTATCAGTGACAGCAAGTTTGTTAGATGTTATATCTTAAAGTGAATCTACTGGGTAGTCACAAACGCAGCATTCCTAATGATGTCTTCAGCTAGCTGAAGAACCCAACTGCTTTGATTACAATTGTTATGATTTCCGAAACAACTGCTGCAAAAGCTGGATTGTATGTATTTGTTTTCATGCCAGTTCATTTTTAAAAAACAAAACAGATGAAAGTACTTATTAACTGCCAATAGACTGAAAAATGTCTGTAGACACTTGTGTGAGCTCACAAGCACACAAACACTCCACACTACAGAACGTGCACAAACAGACTTTAGATCAATAGCTTGCCAAAATTCCTCATTATTTGCAAATGGAAAGTGTTCTTTTGTACAAGATGTCTTAATTAAGCTAAAACAACAGCCCTGATATTGACATAGAAATGTTGCTCCCAACAGAGAGTGCTTTTACAAGAGAACCAATATCCCATTCTTGGCCAGGTAACTGCTCAGTATGGATTGTGAAGGATTACCATTTTCATTGTTCTACACAACAGTGACTCCACTCTTTGTCTCTCTCTCTCCCAGTTTCTCTTGTATTCACTGCAGCTGTCTCACAATCAGACCAGATGCAGATGGCACTCCCTTTGTACTTGTTAATGGCGATCAAGATCATAAAAAACCGAGCAAATGACAAAAAATCAATAGACTGCCTCATTGTTTTGCTGGTATTTGTTCCATTGTGCCTCTGAAATCACACTTTTGCTCAAACTGTGAACAAAAAAAAAAAACATGAGCCCACATAGCAAAACACTGCACCGGGAAACGCATGACTGAGATTGGATTAGGACATAGGCATAGATTTGGGGGGTGTGTCCCTTTTGCAAGGGAGTGAACTGCCATCCAATCATCAGTTTGTTAATGCAGATGAGAATTCAGGGCAATATGTATGAAACTAAAGCATTTTTAGGGTGATAGGAAAACTCACAAGGCATGCATGTAATATAAAACTTTTAATGATTGCTCATTAAAGTGTTGATCATGGCATGAACTACTGTATGACAAGCATTGAGATACTAGTAAGGCATTGGTAGTGAAACATAAAGAGCAAAAGATGCACATTAAATATATAATTAATCTTTTATCTTTTCTTCTTCTTCTTCACACAAGACTGGTTTTTCATACCAGTTTACAATAATCAGAAAATACAAAAATACAATAACAAAAAAAAACAGTAATTTTGTACATTGTGATAAATGTTTACATAGTTAAATGTTATTGATTTCTATGATGCAAACTACATTTTTAGCATCACTACTACATTCTTTAGTGTCACGTGATGCTTCAATCATAATTATAGCATGATGATTTAAGGTTCAGGAAATATTTATTATAATTATCAATTTCGAAAATGGATGTGCTTATTATTTTGTGGAAATAATGTTACTTCTTTATTTTTTTTTTTATTCTTTTATAAAGAGGTAACATTGTTTTCCTTATTTTATTATTTTATTTCCATTTTGGTATTCAAATTGCAAACAAATGCTTTTACAGCCTAGATTTTTTCTAGCCTAGTCTTGTTTCCAGCCAAAATATAAAAAAAAAAAAATTAATTAAGAAGGATTTCCAAGACAAGAAAAAAATAATCTGCCAATGGGGTAAGCAAAATAATGTTTTTTGTTTGAAATAAGATAATTTTCTTTGTTCTAAGCAAAAAGATTATTAATTTTGTTTTTCAGTGTATAGAAAATCCTTCTTGATTAAAATTTGTTTTTAGATATTTTGTCTGGAAATAAGATCTAGTCTTGAAAAGCATTTTTTTGCAGTGCAGATGAATCCTACGTCACTGGGCGTTATGTAAATTAAGACTAGATAAAAGGGGTAATTTAACCAACTGTTTTCTATACAGTATGTAATGTTTTCATCTTTAATAACATCACCTCACATCATGCACATTTCAATGAAATGCTTTGTAATATATTTTCAGGATTTCTGGTTTTATGCTTCATAACACGCACTTGCATGGTGCAGCTGGAATATCCATGCGCATTAGAGGAAAAAACATTATATTCCAGCATTCTGCATGTTTCATAGATCTGGCAACAGACTGAAATATGCATAAAATGAATGCACTCCCTCTTGTTGAAAAGTATCTCCTTTTCTTTCCTGTCTGATCCGTACTGTACTGTGGCAGAGCCTCTTATTTCATTTTGAATAATTTAGCGAGCCGCCTGCTCTTTTCATTTGAAGAAGCTTTGAGGACAGACCCACACACTGTGGCCCACTCAACTGAAATTTTCAGCCACCATATATTGAACCCTGCCACCTTTGTAAAAGTTAATGACTTTCTAAGTGGCAAGGATTTACATACGGAACGCTGACTGACCAACAGCGGGATTCTGATATGTACAGCCAAAGATGATTGGCGGCAGAACTGATCGTGGAAAAAGAGCAACAACGACTAGCAAAATGTCAAGAGGAGACTCAGGATGTCTAATGTATTCTTAGTCAGTCTGTCTGCTCGGTTTTGATTCAGAGGAAGAATTATGCGGATCCATATATTCGGGATAAATGTCTAGAGGCAAGAGGACTGAACAAATATGAAAGTGTATAACCTGTTGGCTGAAAATCCATGTGTAATGGCCACTGTGCAGGCTTCAGTGCATGAACAAAATGTCGATGGTAGAAGCATGTCTGTATTCTACCAATAAGAACATTTTCACGATCACTAACAAACCCAGCATTATGCAGTTACAAATAATAGAGGTCCTTAAAGGAAAAGTCAACACAAAAAAAAAAAATATAAAAAAATGCTGAAAATGTATTTACCTTCAGGCAATTCAAAATAGGGGTTTGTTTCTTTATTTGAAACAGATTTGGAGAAATTTAGCATTGCACTTGCTCACCAATAGATCCTTTGCAGTGAATTGGTGTTGCCAGATGAAGTATTCAAACTCTTAGTAAAAACATTGCTGTGCCTGATTTTACCAAGAGCAATATGTCCCTGGGTCAACATCTTTGTTGACCCTGGAACAACATTGTGATTAACCAATCAGATTTAAAGAACAAGTTTACATTTTTGTTACCCTCTGGGGCAGTGGCGGTTCTACACTAAATTGCTCCCCGGGCGAGACTCCCTCCTTGTATTGGTTTTCATGGTACATTAAGTATAAAAATGTCTGCTGGTATATAATGTATTCTTTTTGTGGGTGGGATGGTAAATCCTATTGGAAAAGCGCCCAAAATTCCCTATAATAAGGAATTTTGTTTAACTGGAAAAAGTTAAGGGTTCATAATGGTATTTAGAGACCATTACCATTTCTGCGCTGGTATGTACATTAGGCTTTTATTGTGTGTGTTTTAGCAAGGTAGGTAAGCATTCGTGTGGCGCCCCCCACGTGACAAGAAAAAATGCCGCTCAGGGCGGCTGCCCTGTCCGCCCCTGCCTAAAACCGCCACTGTATATATATATATATATATATATATATATATTTTAAGCAAGAAAACTAACTATAAGTTTCTGTATCGAAAAACTATTTGAAAATTATTATGACTATTAAAAACATTTAAGGTAATTTTTCATTGATTGTTATGCAGAAATATTTATATACTGTAAACAATATGTGAAAATATATATATATATATTGCAAATATTGTATTTATTCTTAATGCTGAAAAAATGTGCTGTAATACATACTTTAAAAAGATAATAATAAAAGCAGTTTTAAAAATGATAAATAAATCATTACAATGAAGATAAAATAATAAGAGTCACCACCTTTTAGAATAAGCGTAAAAGTATAAAGCAAAACTGCAAAACAAGAGATAGAGTTAGTAGTCTCTAAAAGAGGCTGCATTTAATTAATAATGTTTTTTTTTTTCTTCTTTCAGATTGTTGGGATGAAATGTGACCTAGATGTGTTATCATACAGATTGGCCCCGAAGTCAGTTCAATCCCTTTCTATAAAGAGAAATGGAGAGCGAGTGAGTGAGAAGTACACGAGCAGACGTTGTAGTATCACTGCTGTGTCAGCACATCTTAAAAACAGGTCATCAATATCTGCCTGCAGGACACACTTTCAAAATGAACCCGAAAAACCACAGAGAGAGAGAGAAACACACACACACACACACACACACTAATATCATCTGACTTCACTGCTGCTCGTCTTCTCCAAGCCATTCGCTCATTTAATTGGATTTTTATCTGTGGTCATTTTTTTCTCTCTAGTATCTCTCTTAGACCTCTGAGGAATATTATTAGAAATGATAATTAGACTACAAGAGAAAAAAACACACATGTAACAGGATACATTCAGTCCAGATCTGCTCTCTCTTTCTCCGTCTCACTGCTGCTGTGAATAAGATAAATTAACATGTTGTTTTCTGTGTTCAGTAGAGCTGAAGGATTTACAGTGAGCTGACTGAAGACTAATAACCCTCATTCTGATTCTCTGAAACTCAGTATTAATCTTTGGATCTAGATTGATTCTGTTATTCTAGATGCCACTTTGATTTCATTTGATTCTTCATTCGCATCTATTCGAATCTCCACCCGAACACCAGTTTCATTCTTAGGTTTATTGTTTTAAGGCTAATTTACACCGCACTACAAACATCAAGAAACTCCAACAAACAAGGTGGCTAAAGTTCAATCTCATGAAAAATAACAGTCATGTTCACAACTCAAACAACGGACTATAATTTGATTCTGTAATTAAATGAACTGATTCACTAATCTGAATCTCCCACACCAGACAGAATCGGTAACTCTGGTGAGATTTTTTTTGACTCTACGAATATTAGAATATTTGACTCTAGTTTGATTCTTAAAAACCTGTCATTAGTTTGAAATGAGTGTGATTAAGTCTGAATCTCTGACTCTAGTTTGATTCTCTGACTGTGATTCTTTGTCTCCAGTTTGATTCTTTAAAAGAATACCTCAGACACTAGTCCTATATTCATCAAGACTGATTCTTCAACTTTGAACCTCTGGACTCTAGTTTAATTTTTTGACTATGGCTCTTCTCTATCTCTGAAGTTTGATGCACTGACAATCGTTTGATTCTTTGACTCTGGTCAGTGTGTTCTACTCTAGTTAGATTTGACTCCGGATCTTCTGATTCCTCTGATTCTCTGCATTGCACCCGCTTCGGATGTTATCACTCGATTGAATGGGTCGTTATCAGTCGTTATCAGCCCATTCATATGGGTCAGTAGGGACCTGCTGCACCTACTAGTAGGCTTAGAAGGCTGTTATAATCCATAGAACTACTGGGCATGCGCACATCAATTGAACATTTTTTTTTCGAACACTTTATGTCAATAATACTGTTTTATTAGAAAAGTATAAATGAGTAGAATATCCAGTGTAGCCTAATGAAAGCTACATAGAATTAACTGTTACGCCATCTAGTGGTTCATGTTGAAATGACTACAAACCTTAACATAAGGCGTATGTCGAAAGTAAGACGAAATAACGAGTTATTGCGAAATAACAAGTTATTGCGAAATAACAAGTTTTATGTCGACTTAATATCTTGAAGTAAACGCAAGGTTTTTTTCACTCCCCACCATATTTTTTTTCTCCCCGACCAAAGTTTTTTTTTTCTCTCCCCACCATGAGTTGTTTTTTTTTTCTCCCAGACCATAAGTTATGTCGAAATAACGAGATAAGTGTTCTTATTTTTTTTTCTCCAACCATAAGCTTTTTTTATTTTTTTACTCAACATAAGTTTTTTTCCCCATCTTGCATTTCAGGGCTTCCGTAGTAACTGGTAATTTCGAGAGTAAAATATATTTTAATGGATCCACAACATACTACCAGAAACTTTGCAAGAATATGTCAACTAAACCTACCTTAACAGTAGACATATAGTTGCTACTTAATGAAAATCAGTTGACATGTAGTTCTTTATAGTTAGTATAAGGTCTTAAGGACTATCAACAAAAAAAAAGTGTAACCAAATAGTTTTCTTTAAAATCACAGTGAACGGTAGTGTACATTGCGATAAAACATATAAACATACAGGTTTTGTGTAAATAATTAATACCAAGTAATATTTTTCTAAATATGATATACACTCTATGCCCCACCTCTTTCAAGTGTGTTGTTTCCAACAAAGACCCTCCTTCTAAAAGCACAGTCTGCTCTGATTGGCCAGCTGATACAATGTATTGTGATTAGATGAACCCCATAAACGTGTAAACATGAGAAACGTGTATTTCCATGATCACGAGTTCAGCTTTCAAAATAAATGTAAAAGTTAACAATCTCATTAGTAGTTTTACCATGAGCTCAAGCTTGAAAGAGGAACAGACACATAGTGCTTGTATGTATTTGCAGTACACAAGCCGCGTACTGTCTCTTTCTCTCTTTCTCACACACACAGGGCCGGTCCTGGGAATAGGCAGAATAGGCAAATGCTAAGGGTGCACCAATCCCTAGGTGCTCCAAAAAGGTGTATTTTTTTTAATTACAAAGAAAGAGATTATCCTACAAAATATAACTATTTTATTGCTTTCCCGACTCGACTCATGATCTATCTTTTCTTGTGTAGCCACTTTCAAATGCATCAGTTACCTTTAACTCTCTTGACAATTTATCAGTGAACATTAACCATAATGTCAAAAAGACCGAAGCACTCTGGTGCCCAGGGAAGAAATAAAAAAAGGGAAGAATAAGAAAAACGAAACAAAGACAGAGGTAATAAATAATGATGAGGTAAAAAATTGGTACAAACTTTATGGTGGCCTAGTTTATTTTAATAATATTTAAACAAGTTTTGTAGTATTTTGAGATTTGTGGCATTTTTTATTTGAACTGGCTAATTTAGTAATGTTTATGTATGTTTATAATTGGGCTTTATAGAATCTTATGTGTGGTCGCCTTCAAAAAGGTGTGCTGCAAGGGCGCCTTTACAGACCTTTTTAATGCAGCATTTACTCTGTTTACTGTGCCCGGAGCTGTGCAAGGCAGAGGACATTGAAGGCGGAGCAGTTTTCGGGGTGGCCTGGGGCCTGATGTATAAACGTTGCGTACTCATAAAATTGGCATAGAAGTGTGCGTACGCATTTTTCCACGCACATATCGGGATTTATAAAAAATAAACTTGGCGTAAATAAGTGCGCATCGTAAGGATGCTCTTGACCGTGCGTACGCACTCTTTTAGAAGAGTATGTGTTTTGGCGACACCAACTGGCCCAAATAGCAATAACTATTTAAAATGAAAATCTTCTTAATTATCCTATTACAACACCCAACAAATCAAATTGCATCAACCTGAATTAGCATTATCAGCATTCTTAAACAGGTGCAAATACTTAGAATTTACTATTTTTTTTAATGAATGGGCTATAAAAATGTATGTGCGTATATAACATATCATCATAATGGATGCTCTAGCGCTGTTGGAAGATCTTGCTAATGACGCTCTACGGAGGGAGCGTGTTTTCAGAGACCGTGAAGATTTCCTTGCTCATGATGATGATTGGCT
>JAUCMT010000026.1:14242535-14255413 GCA_032357475.1 Enteromius thamalakanensis
TTGCCAAGATGGCGGCGGTCGGCTCCGCCCACTTTAGGCTTCAAAAACGCTCTTCAGAAACCTACGAGTGACGTCACAGACACTACGTCCATTTTTTTTTTACAGTCTATTAATCACGACGCATGCATACGCATTCCACTAGGCATAAACAACTGCAGATTATGTTTATACGCGTGCTTCCCCCAGATGTAAACAAGACTGCAAAAATGTTCTGAAATCAGCTTGTCACTTGCTTTATTCCTGAATAAATTAACCCGTTTCAATTAATTGGGTTGAATGAGTGAATTACTGTCTATTTGAGACAGTGACTTGGCAACTACTGGTAAATTTAGTTTTATATTGAAAACCCATTTCATAATTCTATATTCAGTTTATACAATTTTATATGTAACACATTGATCTCCTAACATTATTACATTATTTTTATAAACAGTGTGTAAATAAATCTAAATGATACTTCAGATAGTGCTCGTGTGCCACTTTCTGAAATGCAAAGATGGATTTTGTTGGATTTTTAATTCCTTTAATAACACACTGGCTGATGCATTGTCATTCTGCACATGCTGAACTTCTATCAAAATGTATTGCAATATAAAGTAAAAGCACAATGTCGTTCAGGGGAACATCTTACTCCATCTTACAGTGCATACATGTAGGTCGTTAGTGACTATCGAGGGTAATTGATAAGCATAGTTTCTTAGCTGTGATGTGATAATGTCATTTCATTTTCAGAGAATGTGCCGTCTCTAATTACAGCAGTCCATACAGTCACTAGTGTCATTAAAGAACTATTATTTGGTGCCTGTGCTTTCAGTGGGCTCTGAGGTAAAGGTGATCATCAAGGAAAATCGACAGTGTCTGTTAATGGGTGCCACAGGTAACGTTACAGAGCTTGCAAAAGACTGTCCTTAATTATCTTGCATCTGAACTGCAACAGAGAGAATAAAATGCACGTTCTATTTACGCAAAACAGCGAACACTGGCATATTAATTGGTGAAACTGTTTTTTTTCTGTTTTTAAAAGCATAAATATTCATAACATTTTAGCAATACAGTGATTATTATGAGCTCAAACAAAGAACCCTTTGTCTTTAGCATTACCATTACTGCTTTCCATTTAAATAGTAACCATGGCTTGGTTTTGTCTTGAATGAAAATAAGAGATTCACATTCTTCAAAGCGAAGCAGATCACCCAGACACATAAAGCTGTCACCTAGGGGACACACATAGATACAGACTCAACAAACAGAGTGGCTATTTGTCACTTGGCTGTTCTGGGCTGCCGTAATTGCCATTGTTAAAACACATCTGTTAAACCTCTCAGACACCTTTCGGTTTTTAATTAATGAAGATTTGGCTTTGTTACCCCACGTCTGATGGTAATAATAAATCAGCATGCCGCGATAATTCAGTCATAACCAAGGTGATCAAGACTGGAGAGCATACTGCAAAAAAATAAATAAATAAAAAAGTAGATGTCAAGTCCATAGATCTTGATTTTTAGTGAAAATGCTTTACTGAAACAGTAGTTCAGGCCATACAAAGGTTTAATGAGGACCGGTAGTAAATGGCTAGGATATGCATCATTGATTTTAAAGCTCTGATATGAAAGATTATAACACAGTTTGAAATTCTTAAAAGCACCATGACAAATCGAGAGATATCTGCAAGCAAAAGACTCATTAAAAACCCTGCTAAAGCTAAAGTGCTGTCGTTAGACACTATTGGCCTTTTAAAAACACACTCCACCTGATGAAATCAAAAAACTGTGTGTGATACAACACATGCAGATACTAAAATCAATGCTAGATATGAAAATAAAAATGCTAATTCACTAGATTGTTTTGTTTTGAGTTCTCTATTGCTAAGTGAAAAGAAAATATCAGTATTTCAGATTGATTTATGATTGTTTATGAGTTCATAACCTATATACAAAAATGAATAGCGCAGCCAAGAAAATATACAGTAAATATGCTCACCCTTAAGTCACACAAGATGTAGATAAATTTATTTATGTAGTGTTTACACTATTTTGTGACATACCTTTGAATGATTGTTTGAGGAATTAAACCATTTATAAATGAATCATTTGGTGGTAATAGTGTTTCATTCGCTCACAAGTTGTAAAAGTTGATTGATTTCTAGATTGTGATAACAGGAAGCAAGCACGCGGTGATTGTGGTAACAGAAATTTATCACATCTCTGATGTGATGTGTAAAGACGCATAAAGACGTGTAAAAGCTGTGTGTAATGAAGAAAGATAGACTTGTAACTCATGTGAAACTAAAGTGCTAGAGCAAAAGCAAAAATGGCATGCATTCATTGCTTTCTACAGCAATCTGCCAGCAAAACTAGAATAGTGTAATAGTAATATTTTTTGCACTATATTTTAGATATGTTAAAATTCATGTAATCATGTATGATTTCATACATATATGCAGTGCCTCCCACTAATGTTGGCACCTTTGGTAAATGAACAGCATTTATATTTTTGACATTGCCTACAAAATGATTCACAAAATCCTAACCTTTCATTGCAGTAAAACAAATGAAAATGGGGCAAAAATTCACATTGTGAAATAAATGCTTTTTTCCAATGCATGTTGGCCACAATTATTGGCACCCCTAAAATTCTTAAAAGCAAAATATCTATGAAGTACAGTATATTCCCAACCATGTTTACATCTTTGTAGCACACTGGGGTGAATAGCAGCATGAAATTGTCCAACCATGACTTCAGTTCCACAGGATTATAAATATGAGGAACACCAACCAAATGTCATCCATTACAGAGAGTAAAACCAAAGAACAATATTGAGTGAATATTGAGAAAAAACAGCCCTTGTGCTACTACCTTATTACGACTCATATTTATGTTAAAGTCATGATTTATAGGGCATATACTTTTTATGAGCCTGTGCATTCTCTGGGTTCGAACCCATGATCACATCTCTCCTTATTGTAATGTATCGCTCTACAGACTGAGCTATAAAAAGCCTCAAAATGTAATGCAAATAAAATAGTACAATACATCAATATGTCCTATTGCCAATCAGGACGCAATTGTAGCATATGCTCTGATGGGTCTTTCAGGGATCTGTACAAAGAACCTATACAGGCATATTGGTTGATAATATTTGATGTGCAGAACAAGATTGTTGAGCATCACAAAAGAGACAATAATAGGCTGTAGAGAACTGCAGAGAGCATTTGAGCCTTGGAGTCAGAAAGCCTAAAAAAAACTAATTAAAAAAAAAAACAAATTCAAAGGCATATTCAGTTGTCAGACACGACTGGAACTTCAAATGGGACTGGCTTCTATGGTCAAATGAAAAAAAAAAAAAAAAAAAAAAAAGGCAGCAGCGACAAACAGGAATAAAAAGTACCCCAGTGCCTAAGGTAAAATATATTGCTGGATCATAAATGTTGTGGGCCTGTTTTTCTGCTGAAAGGTTTTTCTCCTATCAGGTCAAAAGTACTGTAGGGTGCATAACTGAGTAACTGAGATACTTCTTTCAAAAGCATCAAAAATATTTAATAGTGCATGCAACAATTAAAAAAACATAATTAGTAACATAAACTATTTTTGTCACAGGAAGGAGGCGAGAAGACGTGCAAGTTCAAATGCAAGGGTTTATTAAAGGCTCAGGGTCAAGACAAACATGGTTGAGCGCTGGCAAACAGAGTCAGTGGAGGCATAGACAACAGCAGAGACGTAAACAAAGCAATGGTCAAATACCAGTAATCAGGGTCCTTAGAGAGAGAGAGAGAATATCCAGGAACAGGCAGAAATCGGCAACGAGTAAATCCAAATGATAATACAGACTGAAAACAGGAACACGAATGAGCAACAAAGACTGGGTGACGATATGCATATAAACAAAGAACCATGAAAACCCACAAACACATCCAGGGATTTATACAGCCAACAATGAAACACTTTGACAACTGACGAGATGGGCGGAGACATGAATCAAACACCAAGGCAACATACAAGGTAGGCATGAGAGTCCATGAATGAAAACACAAAAACACACACAAAGTTCACTGGGTGCTGGAGTGCCACCAAGTGTCCTGAGCTGGCCCATCCGGATAATCATGACAATTTTAATGATAATAAACTAAACACAGAATATTAAGTTAATTGGCTTATTGCTATTTACCTTATAAAGCAATTTAATGACCAATGTCTGCAACACATGTGTCTCCCCAGACAACATATCTTCTAAAGATATAGCACTGACACTATAGAGTAAAGACTGACACTGTGGGACAATTGTGACATCTCTCAAAAAAAACAATACGTGAAAAGGAGAAGAAATGTTCAGTTTGGGTTATGTGAATGTCCAGAGGATGTGGTGTCCATGTTATGCTGGGAAGAACAGATGTGTCAGTCAGAGAGAGCAGTGAGTTCACAGACACGAGCTGGTCAGTCCTTACGCGGAGAGCCAAACCTTAATTCTAGTAATCCGGATCAGAAAACCTGCTACATTTATTTACGTCAAACACATTTTAGTCCCAATAAACATCAGGTGTTTCATCATAAATTAACACATTTTTTTTTTAACACAACTCTCCTTCTCCTTGGTTAAGCTTGGTAATAGACGGGGCACAGATGACTGGAGGGAACCAGTGAATCCTTCTGAGCTTCAAGGCTATGCATCACAAATTCACAACTTCCTGTCCTTGTACACAACAGCTTAGGGGTGAAGAAAGGGCACACAGGAGTGTTCAAGAGATGGGACTGAGCTTTATATAAGATGGCGTCCTCCTCACTGGACACTGAACTAACCTTGTCAATCATCGGTCAGTGGCATTACAGTTAATCGACTTTTATATGTTTTCGGGTCTCATGTACTATGGGGGCAGGTGGCTCAGTGGGAACAGCTGTATACCGTGCCCTGGAAGATTCAGGTTTAAATTACGCTTTAGGCCCTTCCTGTGACCGCTGCTGGTTTGCCCTTCGGCAAAGCACTTAATGCTCATCTGGTCTAGAGGTGCTATGCTGTGACTGCACCTGTGCTCTGATATATCTTTATGTCTGATAAATGCAGCTTAAAGAATTATACATGTGTACTGAATATTAAGTCAAAATATATATTGTTTGATCTCCAAGGAAGCATTTATTTAATTAAAATATGCATTAAAAAGTGATATTGTAAAATATAAAAAAAATTAAATAACTATTTAAAAAAAAATTACTTTCACCAAAAAGGCCAAATATTTGGAAAAATGAATAAATAAATAAATAAATAAAATAAATCATTTTATTAAATGCCTTCTACTGTTATTGGCTAACTTCAGTTTTTGATACTCAATATAGAAACATAATAATAATAATATTAATACTTTTTTTAGGTTTAACTAAACACATTGCACAAACAATATTAAGAGAAACTAATATAGCACTGTTTTTCAGTCACACATAACTTGAGGCTAAAGGCACTTGGACAAGGATCATCATAGCATAAAATGTGTTGCCATAGAAACATGTCATGCAAACAAAGCACTCAAGAAACGAGTGGGTGCCCTAGAGAACTAGTTGTCATTGTTGCACTCTATATTCTTTTTTTCCCACATTGTTCATCTTTGTTCCCTTCTTTCATTGCCATTCTGCTAACACTACAGAAAAGATGCAATGCTAATGCAAACAGAAAACAATAAATCAAAATGAAAAGTTTTAATACACAAAGCAGTTTCATTGAAAGTTTATTGTAAAAGGATGAAAACTGATCTTGGAAAGCATGTAGTGCCGCATTAGGACAGGATATTTGGATTGAAAAGCACTCTGTTGTATTTAAGAAGACAGCAGAATGGTACGAATTTCTCATGTATTTAATTTCCTGTTCCGGTTAGATACTAATAGAGTTACGGGCCATTTTCAGGAGCATGTCTTCCTGTTGCCTTTTTCCTTGGGTGTGCCACTCTTATGTTGTTATATTTTGTAGGACTATTAAAGTAGATTATTCTGTGGTTTGAGAACCCTAAATATGTATCGGGGGGGGAGGGGGTAATGATGATAGAGAAAATAAATGAACTGCTTTAATTTGATCTGGATTCAAACTGATGCTTAGAAGCTACATTTTATTGGTAGCTGAGACGGAGAATCTGTCTCCTTGTTGCCAGAACATCATCTTTCTAGTGGGTGGCCAAGAGGACGGGCACAAGCACAGAGCCGTACTGGCAGTGCTTGATGAGGTGCACTGATGCTTATTGTGCCTTATCATTGCTGCCATAAATCCAGCATCGCATCTATCCTTGACTGAGACTGAGCTGGCTTGCACCAGATGTCCCCAAGGTTCAGGTATGGCTCGTATTTATAGAACATGAAAGATGTTCAAATGAATCAATAAATAACACTGTGAATGGCCATAAACATCTCAATAATAGATCCTCCAATGCATAGATATTTGAGTTACTGTTATGAACGGATATCGTACGAGGACAATGAAATAAAAAACAATAACAAGTGTTGTTAATTAATCACATTAGACTTGACAAATAGTACAAGATTTTTCTATATGCATTTAAATGCAGAACTAATGAAACGGCTTTCAATTTCGATCAATTTTTAGAAAGAATAAAAATATGCAAGTATCCCATTGGATTAAACAGGAAAAATAACAGTAGAAAGACTGTAATATTGTTTTATTTATTTATTGTTTTTATTTTCTTTGTAAAAAAACACTCTCAAGTGGTCTTTATCTTTATTTATCTTTATCTTTATTTATTTATTTTTATAACTTGAGTTTGTATCTTCAATGGAACTGATTTTGAAAAGTTAAGCATTTAGTATCTGCAGTGAATGGGTGCCGTCAGAATGAGCATCCAAACAGCTGTTATAAACATTGCAACAATATGTCTCCAATCCATCGGTTAACCAGGGTTGGGGCAATTCATGAACTGATTTGAGAATGAATGGTAACTTCCAATTCACTTGCTGGAATGGAATTGTAATTGGAACTGCATGCAGCTGACAGGAAATGGAATTGGAATTGAATTGGAATTACAGGAAGTAGAATTCAGTTCAGGAAGAATTCCACTGAATTCTGTTAATTGCTGAGCATTTATTTGCATAAAGACACACATTTGACCTTTTTTTGTTGATTTACAAATATCAAGCAATGTATGAAATAGATTTGATCAAATGCAAGTCAATAAAAATGAGAACAGTGCATTTTGAATTAATAATTGACTGAGAGTGGTGATACATTTGTGAATACATTCAATATATGATTACCAAATGTTTTGGTCTTGATTTAAACTTTATGTAATTCAATTACACAGTGAATTTTGATTACATAACTTTAACATAAACAAATCAAATACATTTAATGTTATTCAAATTCATCACACATGAACACTGAGCAGTGTGGAGACTTTTGATCTTACCTGTTTTATTCACACATGACTTGATGCATTTGAATTAAGTTGATTTGATTTGTTTATGTTAAAGTTATGTAATGCAAATACATGGAAATTCACCATGTAATTGAATTAATAATAAAAGTTTAAATCAATTTAAGTTTAAGTCAATCATATATTGAATGTATTTAGAAATGTATCACCACTGTCATTCAATTTTTAATTCATAATGTCTTTATTTACTTGCATACAGTATGATCAACTCTATTTCTTACATTGCTTGATATTTGTAAATCATCATGAATAAATTCCAATTCCATTTCCTTCTTTGAATTGGAATTGTTGAGTTCATTCCTGAATTGACCCCAACCCTGCGGTTAACATCTTGTGAAATTAAAAGCTGAATGTTTGTATTAAACAAATAAATCATTAAGACATTGTAACTCTAAACCGTCGCTTCCAGCTAAAATATGAGTCCATAAACAATTTATTTTTCTTCACTAAAATAAAAAATAAAAGTCCTCTCACCCTCCCACATAAAAATCCACCAACATATCTTTAGAACTGTTTTTGACTCTTTTCCCTATTTTAAGTGCTTGATCTGCTCATATGTGTCTTCTGATTCAGACTAGATGATTTATTCCCCAAAAGAAAGTATTTTTTACAAATGTGTTTTTTTATCATGAATCGACGGACTGTAGTGCAGTGGATTATTGTGGTGTTTTTATCAGATGTTAAGAAACAAGCCTGAGAGCGAGTACATTTTATGAAAATGTTTATTCCTGGGTGAACTGTTTCTTTAACACCCCCTACAGAGCTGAACATGAATGAGAGTAAATGGCTGTACTGGTGTCTATATAAGAGGCTGTTAGAACTACCTCTCCTATTATCTTCACATCCAGACATAGGCAGAAGTGGACCTGTGGGAGCAGATGTACAGTACATGCATCCCTGATGGGCATGAAAACAAGCTGCTAGCATTTGGGTACAATTGCTTCTGCACAATTTATTGCAACTTAAGTGCTTAATATGTTCCCCTGTGATGTCTGATATTATGGTTAAGTGTGGTTGAGGAGATGGTTAACACACTAAAAGAATCTAAGGAGTCCTGATTAAAGTATCAATAATCACATGAACATTTGTTTTGGGCAAATATGCCCCTTCTCCATTCAAGTGATAATCAAGATGTAGCCAGTTTTTATTACATTCTATGAAAATGAACAGCATTGCTTGAGCCAGACAAGTATTTTTATGCTTTTTAAATTATGCTTTTTTGTTTTATTAATTAATTAATTATCTTTTATTTAGCCATAATACTATTTTTTTCTCAGCAATAATATTGTATTGCTTTGCAATATGCATTAATAAATTAAAAAAATACCATTTAACTGCATTTTGTTCAGGCATATTGGTTGAGGTTAAGTAGGTTAAATATTTAATATCACAACCTTGAGCAACATAATATCTTAGCACTGAATGCATTGAACATTTTCAAATGGTGATATTTAAACAAAGCCATATGCAATATTTTTTGATTTACAAATATATAATTCTCATCAAATCAGTTTGCTATCGACTAATGGACGTTTTCAAAAGCCAAAGTTAACAAACACCAGTAAATAATGCCTTTGAAACACTAAAGGCAAGAGCTTAACACATGAAGATAGAAATGAGATTATCCTATTTTCCCCAAGGACTTTTGCTCATATAAAATCTTGGCATTGAAACCACAGTGGCTTTTACACAAATTTAATAAAAGCATTCATGATGAAATTACCTAATGTCTATTGACATTTTATCCAGGTATTATTAAAACAGCCCAGGATCTGGTTATCATTCTCTTTCAGGTTTAGAAATCACATCAAATATGCTTTATTGTTCAGCTAGCTTTTCAGATTGATCAGAGTAGACGGTGCTATTTTTGCTTTTATTTGACGACAGTTTTTTTTTTGTTTGTTTTCTCTAAAACCTCAAACACAGCTTAGTCAGTGACGTATCACGATAGCACATTTTTACACAAGTGCAAAATTATTGATTATTGATAAATGATCATGGTCAGGGTTGGTACCTGGAAATGTCTTTACTTGAACCTGCAAGGACAGCCATGAGTCACAGTTGTGCCCTTGGTCGCTTCAAAAATAGAAAAATCGTAGTGACAATATACTCTAATTTTAGAGATAATTATTCTATCATGTTTAAAACCCTAACAAAACTGCTTTAAGGAGCGCAGTATTTTTTTTATCCCCTTACCATAAAAAAACCCATACCTACTTCTAGAACAACTGGCATTTCTAGATTTCCCCAAAAACAAATTCTGTATGATTGAATACATTTGTGAGGACATTTGTCTCAATAGGGTATGCCTTAAACGCACACACATACAAAGGTATAGACACAAATTATTGGCAAATTATTTGTCTTTATAAAAAGTCTTCCATTTTCCACACTATTTAAATAACATATGTGCTTAATATCAATATAGTATTATAGCTTTAAATATCCTTATTAGATTTCATTTTTATATTTTGTGCTTCTTGTTTTTTTTTTAATGGTCATTTGCCATTATATATATATCAAACTTTCCTTGGAAACTAGCTGAAATAAAATTTTTAACAAAGTACTATGATAACTGGGAAAAATCAAATTAAATAAAATTAAATTAAATAAAAATTAAATAAATATATATATATATATATATATTTTTTTTATAAAGTACTATGATAACTAGGGGAAAAAAAATATATATATATATATTTATTTATTTATTTATTTATTTATTTATTTATTTATTTATTTTTCAGTTATCATAGTACTTTATGTTAAACATTTCATTTCAGCTAATTTCCAAAGAAACATTTCTAATGTTTGCTTAATTTTTTTTTTATTATATATTAGCTAACAAGCATTTCATTCCAAGTAACACACTTTTATTGGTTTTAGTGCAAGTGTTATACAGCAACTCTGATATTATTGACTGACTGATTGATTGACAGATAACATGAAGATCTGCTGAAAGTGAACGAACGAGAATGACCAAAGCTAATGAACACGGGCTAAAAGCTAACTCCAAACAAGTTCACTGGGTTTATGGCAGACAACATTATACAACTACAGTATCTGTTTTTCCTTAATCTTTTTTGAAAATGTTCCTAATACAGACTACGGGCTGCCTATGATTTGTTTTGTCCCTTTTTAAGATTGTGGCTGTGTGACAATAATGAGCAAAATGCAATAAAAGATTCAAGAAAGCTCATTTGATCATCTCTGCAGTAAGAACAGAAAGACAGTAGAGACAATCTGCACAGTAAATAACGAGCCAATCAAA
The DNA here is from genome assembly GCA_032357475.1 of Enteromius thamalakanensis. Classification (NCBI taxonomy): domain Eukaryota; kingdom Metazoa; phylum Chordata; class Actinopteri; order Cypriniformes; family Cyprinidae; genus Enteromius; species Enteromius thamalakanensis. The sequence goes on from JAUCMT010000026.1 coordinate 14,253,228, forward strand.
CTTTTAGAGATGAGATCAAGGGAGTCAAATGTACAAACCTTGCATGCCATCTGTTGTTAGCATGTTTCTTCACCTAAGAACAACCTCCTCCGCAAACCCCTCCACCTCCAGCCCCAAGCGCGCACATGCACTCACACACACGCAAACACACACTCAGAGCTTGAGCCAGAGCCCCACTTCTCTAAGAATCAAACAATTAAGAAAGTTGCTTTCCTGAATCCACCAGCTGGATGCGCTTTAATCTCAGATTCTCTGCGAACTAGAGAGACAGTGGTGCAAATTATTTGCTTGTTTTACATCACATCACATGTCAACTATAATGATGGAGGCCCACGCAAGATTTCAGCGGACAAAAAAGCAGCATGCGTTTGTCTCAGTAAACCCACGAGAGCAGCAGCCTGTGAAGCAAAACAGCTTTCACTTTCATGCCTTTTTTTTACCCTCTTTAAAAATAAAAAAAAAAGTTTCAAGTAAAATTCTCCATTAGAATGGCAGCATGAAGCATAGTTCTGTAAGCCTTGAGTCGTTTGAAGAAAGTACTTTTTTTGTTTAATGTTAGAAATGCATTACTTTTAGATGGAATGCTGATGCAGAAAGACGGATGAAAGTAAAAGCACACTTTTTTTGGCTTTTAAGTCTTGCTGTATCAAATTTAATTATATATGTTTAGTATTTAATCGTAAACATTTGCAACTTTAATGATTGAATAAAGTGAATAAATTAAAAAAACAATACACCACGCATTATAAGGCTGCCGGAAGACTATTGTGGACAAGGAATTAAATAGAATATGTATGTTTTATTTAAACCCCACAAAATTCCATCTGATTTTGTACACTAGATATGAGCGCACAATGACATCTGGGAAATTAATGGAGTATCTTTTTTTTTCTTTTTAACCAACAAACAGAATTCCAATTATTTAGATGCTAGCTGTGAGAATTCAGACCTGCAGAAAGGGGTCACATGTATGAAGCCCTCTCAAAAATTCACCAGTAGCTTTGCATGAATATTGAATACCAATCTCCATATGAATATAAACACTTTCAGTGATGTGAATGGGGGAAAACACATTATAAAACTCTTAAAGGCTTGTTTATGCATCAGTTGTTTGTAAACAAATTTTAGGCTACTTTTTTGTATTATTTCATATTTGTCCAAACAATGGTAGACAGGGGAGTGTTAGGGAAGCATACGGTATATTAACTAATTATATTAATTAGCCATTTCCTTTAGATACAAAAAAATTTCCCCCTTTACTTTTAAGAACCAATTGCATTATAGGATAATAAATATACCATGTTCATGTTCAAGGCATCTAGAGAAGCATGTGATGTCCTAAACCAAATGTATGTGAGCTATAGTGAATAAGTCAAACCTTTGACTTACTAAAGCAAAATGAAGATTTTTCTTTTTTTTAATGATAAATCTTTACAATCCGTCCATGCACCACATCAATCTCTGTTTCGTGCACCACTGACCAATTTTGTTCTGCCAGACTAAATAAGTGGGACAAAACGAGATGATCTATCTAGGAAGTATGCTGCGATAGTGTTTGTTAAGAGGGTTCCTAAGGAGGTTGTACACTGTAGTTTAGCACAGCTTGACTATGTCAGCATCACTTCCCCAATGCAGCCATTTCCAACATGTATGGGATAGAAGGAAACAGAAAAAAGCACAGTGCTTTTGTGTCAGTCTGGATAAAAAATAAAGGAAATTTCATTCTGTTTTAAGTAATACTGAATGTCAAAAGGATGAAGAGGCATCAGCAGCAGTCTGACGAGATGGGGAGATTACCAGTGGCAGAAGATTCTTAGAGATGGCAGTCTTTCACAGCCCACTTGACTTAAGCTGTCATGATACCATCAAATATTCAAAAAAAAAAAATGTCATTTCCCCGATAATCTTTAATACTGCGAATACTGCTTACATGTAAAATTCACATAGAATTTATATATCATCAGAGCAAAGATTTAAAATTTAAGACTTCTGTTGTCATTTATCATTTATTCCTTTCTTCTGCTTAACACACACACACATATATACAGTATATATACATGTGAGTGTGTATTTTAAAGGTACTCACAAAAGTGAGTACACCCCTCACAGTTTTGTGAATATTTTATTATATCTTTTCAAGGGACAACGCTAAAGATATGAAACTCTGATAGAATGTAAAGTAATCA
>JAUCMT010000026.1:14259483-14269821 GCA_032357475.1 Enteromius thamalakanensis
TGGTTGAAAATGTTTATTGTTGATTCTTTAAAAATAGTTTTTTGCTCTTAAATCTATTTAAAAACATATAACAAATGATGTTTTTTTGCAGTTTGCACATTCACTTTGATATAATTGCTCAAGTTTATATTGTGTTATATTGTGAATTGTTTTATTTATATTTATTTGTATTTAAATGTTTGAAGTACTTTTAGTTAATTAAAAAGCTATTAAAGTTACTAAGTTGACGAAATTTTTTTTTTATTTTTTTTTTACCCGTTTCTCTTGTAAAATTACAATATCGTGATAATACCGTATACCGTATACCGATAAAAGCTCAATCAATTAATCGCAGCATGAAAATGTGATACTGGCACATGCCTACCTGGGAGGTGCGTCCTTGGTGGCACTGGTGGGTCGGAGTGCAAGGATATTTTTCAAGCTTTATGTATGTATCTTGTACTGTGAACACTGGTGGGCACTCTGGCAGCACGTGATCAGGGAGGTGCTCTGGCAGCGCGTGTGCAGGAACTGGATTTGGGATCAGCCGCTCTGGCTGAACTGGAATCAAGATCAGCCCTCCTGGCCGTAAATCAGGAACTGGATTCAGGATCAGTCCCTCTGGCCGGACTGGAATCGGGATTGGCTCTTCTGGCCATAAATCCAGAAACTGGATTCGGGATCGGCTATTCTGGCCGTAAATCAGGAACTTGATTCGGGATCGGCCCCTCTGGCCGGACTGGAATCGAGATCGGCTCTTCTGGCCGTAAATCAGGCACTGGATTCAGGAACGGCTCTCCTGGCCGTAATTCAAGGTCTGGATTCGGGATTCAGCATCCTTGGTGTAAATCAAGAACTGGATTAAGGATCGGCTCTCCTGGCTATAATTCAAGGACTGGATTTGGGATAGGCACTCGTGGCCTTAAGTTGGGATCCGAATCGTCAAACGGCTCTCCTGGCCACAATTCAGGAACTGAGTTCACTAACGGCATTCCTTCACGGTCTTCAGACGGCGCCCGGTGCGAGCGAGCCTTGGGTGGCAATATTGTATCACGGAGATCAATGCTTGGTGCCCAGGTGAAGGGAGGATAGTATGGCGCACATACGGGGATCTGGGCTGAAGACAGGGTCGCCGCTTGGTGGAGACGAGTGGCAGGAACTCTTGGATGGGTATGTGAAGGATCCGGATGAGTAGCGTGCTGGCCCACCTCGGAGGGTTTTAATTTGGACTGGAAAAAGTTTTTTGGAATAATCCGCTTCTACAAAGGAACTTGACTCTCCAGGAAATCCAGGACATGGTTTACTAACTCACACAAAGAAAATGCCTCCATAGGAACATCGGGGCTAATCATGTCTTTGTCCAATCCAAATCAAAAGCATACTCCGAGACTAGGGATCCTCCAATCACGATCGGCCGATATGTTTGCGCGTTTTGATCCACGCTGATAATGAAGATGGTTTTGCGCAGCTCGTCAGTGTACAACGGCTGTGTGTAGTATATACGGCTTAATGTCAAATCAAGCACCTGATGGCATTTAGCGCTAATTACAGGACCGGCTTTACTGACAAAACGCGCAAACATATCGCCTGATTGTGATCGGAGCATCCCGATCCGAAACACCGGTCAGCTCACCTCAGTGGAGGTTTCCAAAAACTCCTCCACATACTCCTCCAACACCCGTCTACTCCGCCACAGATGCCACAGTTTGTCCTCAGCCGTGGTAAACTGTTATGGTCAGTCCTTCTGTCACGCTCGCTCACACAAGAGGCACAGATGTTGCTTAGAACAGAACTTTACTTAAAGTATTAGAGACAGAATACATGGGGTTTGACACATGAGGACCGACACTGGGGATTGAAACACACACACTTAAATACAAACACTGACGAGGGCAGAACTCAAAGCACATGGGGAACACAGCTGGGAACTAATTAACACAAATGAACTAAACGACAGAAATGGGCAAGGGCGGAACATGGGGAGCAAATCACAGGGCATACTAAAGAGAGTCTGACAGCATTGAACATCAAAAAAAAAAAAGATCCTTGACAATACAAGGACATTACTTGTGTGCTACATCACAATGCTTCTAAAGACATATGACACAAAATACAACATTAATCGCTAATAATTATCTCCAACTATCAACAAAAAAAAACACATTTACAACAAGTAACACTATGTACAGTATTTGTGGTGTTTTTAGGTCCTAACTGTTTGTCGGCAGCACTATGAATCACTATGAAAACGGCATGGCAAAGAACGGGATGAAGATATTTCAGATTATTTGTTGTATTGGGAAAATAAAAGCCTTTGGGTTTAAAAAGGGGTAAGTGAATGAGGGTGAATTCATAATGATGGGTAAATTACTCCTTAATAGCTCAGAGCAGTGCAAACCTTTGTGTGTTAATTAGCGGAAACTCTTCTATTGTAGGGTTCTGACTTTTTGACAAGGAGTTCTTTTGAAATGTAGCTCACAGACACACCTTGAAATTCATTGGTCACTCAGTAATCACAAACCTCCCAGCACAGCAGCTTCAGACTCCTCAATTCCTTCAATCGTGCTTTACAGACAAGATGAGCTTTTGATGTTGTGATGCGCTACATTCATTGTTTCCAACAAAAGGCGGTGCACATAGCATAACGACAGACATTATCACATGCAAGAGGTTCCTGCAGATTCATAGCAGTCACCAAAGAGTTATTGTCGTCATCTTTTCCCCCCTTTTTAACAGCAACCTTGTGCTGTAGGGTATTGACTTCCTGTTTGAAAATCAACAGTGCTGAAGTTCTCTTTATAAACTGTTTAGTCCATTTTCAGAGTATATTCATAACAGTTTACCTGACTGTAGATTCAGATTGATGTTCTAGTTCCTGAGTGTGTAGTAAATGGTTTGTAAATTGTAAACTAAAGAAGGTAATGTTTTTCAATTCCACTTTAAAACTTTTAAAGCCTCTTTTTCAGTACCTGCACAAATAAAAGGAATACTTACAGAAGCTCACATAATCTCAAAAACTTGCATCTCAGATACATTTACTTCATTGAATAGACTGGGACACACATTCAACTGGGTAACAATAAGTTTGAATACTCAAGGCATATTTTATTTAATTTAAACAACAGGACAAGTGGCGGTTCTACATGGAATTACTCCCTGGGCGAGACCCCCTCTTAAAAGATTACTTCACCCAAAAATGTAAACGATGTGAATAATTACTCACCCTCATGTCACTGCAAACCCATCTGCATCTTCAGAACACATTTTTGATGAAGTCCAAGAGCTCTCTGATCCTCCGTAAACAGCAATACAACTGAAAAAAGCATTTGCATGGCATTTTAAGACAAATGATTACTTCAGCCTGACTGAAAAGTGCATGCAAACATGCTTTTTTGACAGTGTACAGCAAAATGTGGCATGTTGGCGTTTCTCAACGCCAGTCATCAGGACCAGCCTACCAGAAGTACAGAAAAAAACTTGAAGCGGAGCTTCTCAGTCTGTTAAACACGGATACCTAGAAAACATTCCACAAGGAAGGGTTCTGAGAACTGGAGTTGAGAAACATTTTTCTCTAAATAATTAAAAAATGATTGAAAAATCCAATAGACTTGGTCTAAACATTGGCCAAACTTGGAGTTATTTTGATTCAAACACTAAGGGCACTCTAAAAACCACATACTGTAGCAGGGCAAACATACGTTCATAACAACACGGCTTTTGCAGTGGATGTTTATACAGATTTGTTTAGTATTGTCAGCGGGATGCCTGTGATGCAAAGATGAAACTAAAATAAGTTTTGTCTTCCTCACAGAATCCACTACGAATCAAACAATCCCCCCCGTTAAGAGCACAAAGCTTTACGCAGGAAAACTTGAGAGAGCAACTTATTACACATTAGACTTCAGATCGTGCAATGAGATAAAATGAGAGGGGATACCAGGAAAGAGAAATGGCCTCTGGGCAGAATGTCTGTCTTACACAAGCAGAGCCTCTAGGTCGCTGTAGGCAACATTCACGGCAAATGACAGGCCCTGGATGTTTCTCTGAGCATCTTGTGAAACTCCACAGAGCAAACATTGGGCCAGTCACCAACACATGTCAACGCACACCAGCCCTGTCCCCATCAAGCGGAAGACGCGAGACGGAAGCTTCGCAGACGAGCGGTTCGATTCCTCTGATCGTTATCAGTACACTGCTCTGTTTTCACCAAATCCTCCTAAGAAATCATTTCACCTTGGGCTCAGTCTATCTGAACCTGTCTCTGTTATTCAAGTATAGAAGATTATATGCAAGGAAAACAGAAAAGAGCAAGATGTGAGTCAGATGGCTCTGAGGGACTGTAATGTTTTAAGATCCGCAAAAATGGAAAGCTCCCTTTCAAAAAGACAACAAGAGAATGGCAGATATATTTGGCTGCATGCTCTCGTAGAGTGTTAGTCACCGATATATAAAGGGACAGAGGACAAAATTTAATGAGCCCTTGAATATGTACCATTAACATTTTCAGTGGCCCCTTAACGCAATGCTGTCCAGACGCTAGCCTCTTTACACTTTTAACTGCTTGACATACTTCCTAGATGAACACAAAAACACAATAAGGACCTTGAGCCATTATAAACTGAAATATGCATTTTAGAGCTTTCCTGATGAGTTGTTTTACTATGATAATCAAATATTTAACATATATAGTACAGCCATCTGTATTTAGCGATGCATAGCAATGACTCCATATGTCTGTCACAGCAGTCATTTTAGACATGTTTAACACATTATCTAATTTGCATGTGAGGTTACGAGAAGAACGAATCCACAATCTCTTCATGATTTGAAAATTTAAGACTCAATAGTAGATGTATAAAATAATCATATTGCAATTTTTTGAGCTAATATTGCGATTGCGACTTTATTTGCGATTTTGGCAACTGTTTTTGCTTTTTCTAACAAGCTTCATGCATACAATCTAAATGTGTTCAGTGCATAACAAAACATTTCACAATGATGAAATAACATTTACTGACAATGTGCGCATGCATCATATCTGTGCACATATAATAGATAACTGCATCAGTAATTTCTTTGTGCCGTTTCTGAATAAAAAATTCTGAATAAAAATAAAAATAAATTAATAGATAAAACTGCAGCCTTATGCGATTTTTTTGCGATTGTGTTTAATTGCACAGCCCTAATGTATACTATTAATAAAGTTTGGCCAGAGTGTGGTTTATTATGTTTTTGACAAATTTGTGAATTGTTTTTCAACAATGTTTTCACCCTATATTACAAGTTTCTACATTATGTGTCTGCACAGAAAATGAATACACCACTTTGAAATTATTCAGTAGTTTAATGGTTAATTAAACTTAACCATATGTAGTTAACTGAAATTATTAAACAAGCAGTTTAACGTCGATGTCTTAACTAATAATAATAATTTTTAAGGGCCTATAAAATGTGTTTTTGTTTGTTTGCTTTAATTTCCTCTTTTTCTGGATCTATGATTTAATACAAAATAATACAATATGGTATGGAACATTACAAATCTTCAACGAACTGCCCTTTATTGTGTATATAGCTGCATTTTTTAGACTATTTCCTCTATGATTGCTTAAGCCTGTATACTCAATACCAGATCTCAGCCTTTTGGCAGTCATTGATGTTTACCAGTGCGGAAAGCAAAGTCCATATATTTCCCATGGCATGATAATGAATCAGTTCCATAATAAACGCTGATGCAAATTACTCTCAACTAATAAATAAAACAACTAAGAACAGCTCACACTGGACACTGCACTGCAGACTTCACAGTCAGGGTGTGTATTGGCAGATATTCTGTGCTGCTCTCTCTCTCTCTCTCTCTCAGCAGTAATGGGAAACCCTGCGGGATTTCTCTGCAGGCCAGAACCCTAAAAAACATGAGGGAGCACATCTGGGGCCCAGCAGGTGTGGGATGTCCCATGAGAGGTTGTTGCCAGGTAGTAAACTTCTGGACCAGCTTCCCCCAGTGCTCACAGACATCTAGATAAATGTGATAATCAGCAGCAAGCCCAAAAAAGACCTGTTTGCCAGAGGGGTGTAATTGTGTACTCAACCACATTTTTATATAATTCTTACATACATGTAGTCTACCCTCCTCCAATTTCAAGGTAGAGATCATTTTTTACCATGCCATGCCCTAAGGACGGTCTGTGTTTACAGTGTAGCTCAGGTTTATTTTTGGTTATGTTTATGATTACAGCCACAATATCACTTTCAGGGAACAAAAATACCCCGAAATTGAAGTTCTGTTATTATTTTCTTACCTTAAATTGTTCCAAACCCGTATAAGTAATCTCTGTTCCTCTGTGCAACAGCAAATACTCCTTATAGACAGGGACGCCACAGAGGCGCATACTGCGTGCGAAATCTCTAACGACGCTTTGTTTTTTACCTTTCTGTTTGATTTGTATATGGTGAGATAAAAAGAAAGCACTGCTAATAAAAGGCAACGAAGCGCGAATACACATAGCAGATTGATTCACCGATAAATGACGCTCGACAGCGAGACGGTTGTTTTTAATAGATTGATAAACACGCGCAAATTGTCCGATTCATGAACAAATGACTCATCGCGTGACGGATCTTTTATTGAATCATTTAGGTCAATGATCTGTTGGAATCACTTCAACGAATATATATTTCCCTCCGTGAATACGTCAAAGTGTAGAGTTTTGAATCAATAAATCATACACACACACGCTAGTTATATATGGCTATGGAATAAACAGGTTAGCTTCGCGATTCAGTCACGGTTCACTCGCGAGTTTGTTTGTAACGTTAGTGTTTTCCTGATTTGTTAACAAACAAGTAGCATGACTTTTGCGACACCTAGACCAAAAGTTCGCTGGTTAAAGTGTATATTACCTACAGTACACTGAAACTAACCTAAGAATGCATCTTACCGATTGTGAGCGAATATTTGTAACACCTGTGTGTGAAGCTCGTCGATAACTCTACAGCAGGTAAAGACATTAAAACACCAGCCTATACAAAACCGTAAAGTACCAGAACGTGTTTTATTATTTTTTGTGTTTGACTGCCATGTGTTAAAGAGATGCTATTTTTTAAGGATGTGAACGTTAGTATGTATATTTATTTTTTGATATAATGTCCTGCCTTCTCTTCTAAATAGCTACATGATAGTCTGTAAGATTCTGTCCCAAATTAATTGCACACATTTACTTTAAAATGTAGCTTGATACAGTTGTGTGGAAAACGGCAGTGTTGATATCCTGCTATAAATAACTCTTTGTGTTAAAAAAAAAAAAACAAAAAAAAAAACCATACATGTTTTGGAAAACATGAGGTTGAGTAAATAACGACAGTTGCATTTTTGGATGAGCTATAGCTATCCATTTGAGATAAACACAGACTACATTTGCATAAGGCCTTCAGAAGCGATGATGTTTTTAAGCAAATATGTCACACCGTGAGAAGAATTATACAAATTTAAGTAAATGTTGCAGGTCATTTACATGTTACATGGGAGTCAATCAATCATGCGAGGAACACTCCAGTGTAGTGTCTCTGAAATATACAACAAAACACAAATACTAATGCATCCATTTTTAGATTTGGAGTTTGTGTTGATTAAACCAACAATCAAGCTTGCATTTGCAGGACTCTTGACAGCCACTGTACAAGCTTTGTTTACATGTTTGTCAAACACTAAAAGGACGAGGCAAGGGGAGCCAAGAAAAGTGCCACAATCTCATCAGCATTCTAGCGAGCTGGCTGGTCATATTATCCTTGATAAGGAAGCCTGGAGTAATTGGGGAAGATAATTTTTATTTCAGCCATCATTATCTTCCCCTCCTTTCTGCTGAGCTTTAATTGTAATCATTTCCTCCCCAAAATATCATTGACTTGCGTATTGTCTATGAGGTATCTGCAGCAAGATCTGAATAATATTAAGGTGTCCGACAAGGGACACTGGGGAAGAGAGGTTTGGGATTAGGAAAATTGAATTGATTGTGCGTTTGGAACAGAAACGGCATGCAGCAAATGAATTTTAGCGCCATATATTGAATTTTAAATGCCTTCGTCTTTAGACTTTTTTTTATTTTTCTTTGTTAAATAGACAGTTCACCCAAAAAAAAAAATTATGTCATTTTTCGAAGATACAGTGTTTAGAATAATGTTGATAGCCATATAGGTTTGTTTACCAGTTGATTCTAAACACCTGTGTGTATGTGTGTGTGTCTTTTCCGTAGAAGAAAGTCATACAGATCTGCGACAACATGAGGGTGAGTGACTTATTTTTCATTTGATATGTTTTGATTAACCCTTTCGCTTTCTTTCTTCTAATGCGCTTTCATTTTACACTAAAAAGAGCATGGGTAGATAACCAAGATTTTAGCTCACTTTCATTATATGCAAAACGTGGCCAGGATAATATTCAAAAGTTCACCATTTGTATTCCATTGAAGAATGAAAGTCATGCAAGTTTGGAATGACATGAGGGAGAGTAAGTGATGACCAATTTTTTCTTTTTTGTTGAGCTAGTCATTTAAAACACAGCTTTTTATGCATGTACAATTAAAAAACAATGCCAGGTTTATATGACTCATGTCATTAATCACTTCAGGGGTAGCAAATGATCATAAAAGTCACGCCAGGCTCTGCGTGAGTGCTTTAGATACGTCGCACCGTATGAGCAAAATTTATCAAGGTACTAAAAATCATACCAGTCACCTTCGACTTCTCCCTGTTGAAATATGCACATGTCTGGAGGACACTATGTAAAGAACAGGGGCAGTAAATTAATTTTAGATTGCATCTAGAGGACTACTTGGTAATTTTGGACTAAAAATAACTTTGAGGCACTTGACAACTAAGAGATCTTCAGATGGATTGAGATGGAACATATATTGTAAAACCTGATTACTTGAACTAAGTTAACTTGTTGAAAAGGGTTGTGGAAAAGAGAATTGGTTTGACCTTTCTCACCTCAGTTGTATACTCATAGCAAAAGGTACACATACACAGTGAATGGGGTTACTATGGTGAACTGAAACATTTTTCTTTTTTCCCTGTACATGGCAAATAAAATAGGCATTTTCCCACACTAAAATGATGCTTTTAAATGGGATGAAATATTTTCTCTTAGGTCTCTAAATATTGTTTTGTACATATAACTTCACCGAGGTCATTTTTTTATTTTTTCTAAGGAAATGAGGGAGGCAGTGCATCCTCAAATCAATTGTATACTTTGTACTGCATATATTTAAGTGCAAAAAGTGTTTAAACCACTAATATTTACTGACGTAAAACTTTCCAGCAGCAACACCAACAAAAAGGCTATTCTCATTGAGGTTTGAAAGAGCGGTATGATTTATTTGCCACCAATTTGTGTACATCCGACTAAGTGCATTACACTAAACTAGGGAAAATGAATAGACTAAATAGAGAAATAAGAACTCAAGAGTTTTCCTTTTATCGCTTTAGGTCACATCTAATTGTAAATGACCTTGCTATAGCTCAAAACACAAAAAAGAATCGTGAATGAAGCAATTTTAGCAGCCAAATTTAATTGCAGTCATCATTCCAGTTTTTGTGTTTTAAAAAAATAAAAACAAAGTGAAAATAAAGTGACTATTATTAATGATAATTAGGCATGCAGCAGTTAGTAGTAAATATCTTATTATTATAATTATTATTATTATTTATTACAATTTATATAATGGGTTATTTAATCTGACACTATTATTATGATAATAATTATTATTGTTTTTATTTATTTATTTGTTTGTTTGTTTACAAAAATATATTTTACCTCATATATGAATTAATACTTTCAGATCATAATTAAATTCAATATAATCCTTACAAATAAAAATATTTTACAGAAAATGTCCACAGTGATTTACAAATAGCTGACTGAAAATCATCTCCGTTTAATAAATGTATAAATAAAATTTAGCGCACAGTAACAACAATGTATAAGATTCAACATACACAAATCTTCCATTTCAATCTTCCACGCCATTTCAACAGTCAGTGAGATTGACTACTAACCCAGTGGCTGCCAAAACTGCCAAACATTAAAAAGTAGCATCCCAAACATGTGACCTAAGGACATGACTTGTGGCCAGGTATGGTTTCCCATACCAGGAATTTGTGCTCTTCATTTAACCCATCCAAGTGCACAAACACACAGCAGTGAGAAGTGAACAACCACGCACACACACACACCATGAACAGTGAGCAGCCATTGCTGCGGGACCCAGGGAGCAGTTGGGGGAACGGTGCCTTGCTCAACGGTCTCACCTCAGTCGTGGTATTGAAGGTGGAGAGAGCGTTGGTTATGAGAAAGCATATATT
>JAUCMT010000026.1:14273984-14317012 GCA_032357475.1 Enteromius thamalakanensis
AATCATTTCAATTACTTATTCACAGAAAACAATATAGTGTTTTAAATTTTAAAAGACATGTTTTGAGGCTGAAAGCTCGATCAACTCAGATCACAGCAGCAGATGTGCTAGCCGACAAATTACTACAACTCTAAGAGATGTTTACAAGCCTGCACAGCAAACTGCCAAACCCAGAAAAAAAGCAGGATGGCATTACGCCCGTGTGTCTGTCTGTGTGTGGAAGGAAAAGAGAGGTGTTCTTGGCTGGTAGAAATCACACTGCAGTTGAAGAACTATAACTTAGTCTTACATTGGTCCACAACAATGTTTAGGAGAAGCAATGCCACCAAAAAATAAAAAATAGAGAAAATACTGTAAACAAGTAATATAAAATATGATATGTAATCCACTAATTTCTCTAAAGTAATACTGTCCAAATGGCACAACAGTGCAGAAAACTCAGCATTACTTTTGATACCCTAAAATGTGGGGAAAACGCTATTCTTAAATACAAGTTACATGAGACTGACTGTGATTGGCTGATAACCAGTATGATAATGTTCTCCTATCATATTTACAACCGCTTGACAAATCAGCCTAAATGAGTAAAACTGATCAAATTGGTTAAAGAGCAAAGTTTAAAACCCTACAGTACAAAGATTTTAGTTTATATACAGTACATACAAAACCAATTGTGCTTGCATTAAATGAAATGTGGCGAAGAGTACATGTTTGTGAGCTAATGTGTGACGAGCAACAGAAGGGGGTCTGGCGAATCCCTATAGACGCACAAAGCTGCAGGAAGCTATTATGAGATCTTACCGTTTGTTTTTATGCCAGTTCACCTGCGTGCCAAACCAACCTGAAGAAACACTTCTAAAAATACCAGTGCGTAAAACCCACCTCAGATGTGTGATCACAGCTAAGAGGGATTCAGCTCTGTTTTTGATTCAGATCTCATTAACATGAATTCATAGTCAAACAAACATAAGGTACACAGTGAGTGGATCTGCACTAAAGCCCTGGGCCTTTGGGAGGTACAGAGTACATACTGGCCTGTGCGTGTGTAGTGTGTGTTGAGTGCTCATGCGTGAACCTCTTTATGTGATGGGTAATGATGCCTTAGGAAGGAGCCCTGAACATACACACACACACAGTTTAAAATGCATCACAGATTTTTTTCTGTTGTTAAATTCGTACTAAATGGACATTAGGTTCCAAAACTGGATAAAAAAATAAAAATCCACATTAAAAGTAATCAATTTTGATGTCATACATATGACTTAAAAAAAAAAATATATATATATATTTGGAATTAAAGGGTATATATAATAACATAACAATAATTTTTGTGTGATTTATCCCTTTAATCACAATATTAAAAATGACAGAGCTGTACAGAGCCCAAATGTAATATAAGGTCATTCTATTTTAGGAATCTACTCAACTGTGCATGACATCCCGAGACCGAATCATCCGTGATGTGAACTGACGGCACGGTAAATGGTCAGAAAGTGAATAGTCGTTCGCATGGTTGGCACGAGGAAGCAAAATCTGGCTTTGGTCAACAAAATATTACTCACAGTTTAAAACCAATCCATCAGTGTGCTGATCTTTTATATTTTCTCCAATAACAAGCTCCTGATTCAGCTCAACACGCAGTACAGTATGGATCACAAGCACAAATCAGCACAGATAGTGAGGTCTACTTTAACTGTAATTACAAATATTGGGTCCTTATGCAGAGGCAAGTGATGTACTGCATGCTAATTGCAGTATCGATGCTGTCGGGATAAAATACAGCACAGCACTTAATTAACAATAAACACAGTTATATTACCCAGAAAGAGAGTTTGATAGTCTCATTAACACAAAGCTGCTAGTGCAAGTTATATTACTAAACTATAAATACATTTCCACATGAGAAGGAGAGGGGAATGTGGGTAAGGGCTCGTGTTGTCCAGCAGAGGGAGCATTCACACAGAGCTTCACTCAGGTGAAGAGATTGCGGCTAATCAGATCCTGATATATTAGCAGAACCACACATTAAATTCATGCTGATTCAGCTGATCCGGATCCTGTCTATTAAGGGTGCTTGGGGATGGGGAAGAAACGCCACAATGATATACACAAGGAAATTGTAAGATGTTGTAATGTTGTTGAAACTAGTCTCTGTAAACTCACAAAGGCTGCATTTATTTCATTAAAAAGAATCAAATTTTAAAAGAGTAAAACAGTAAAGTAAAAATTTATTATGCTGTTTAATTGCAATATTTATTTATATCCTAATACATACAGTGGGTACGGAAAGTATTCAGACCCCCTTACATTTTTTATTCTTTGTTATATTGCAGCCACTTTCTAAGATCATTTAAGTTATTTTTTTCCTCATTAATGTACAGCTCATATTAACAGAAAAACACAGAACTGTTGACATTTTTGCAGATTTATTAAAAAAGAAAAATGGTCCTAAGTATTCAGACCCTTTGCTGTGACACTGTCCATTTCTTCTGATCTTCCTTGAGATGGTTCTACACCTACATTTGAGTCCAGCTGTGTTTGATTATACTGATTGGACTTGATTAGGAAAGCCACACACCTGTCTATATAAGAGCTTACGGCTCACAATACATGTCAAAGCAAATGAGAATCATGAGGTCAAAGGAACTGCTCAATGAGCTCAGAGACAGAATTGTGGCAAGGCACAGATCTAGGAAGGGTTCTGGTCATCCTAAATGTCTTCAATTTAAGGATTATGGAGGCCACTGTGCTTTTAGGTGTGGCAGAATTTTTTATTTTTTTTTTGTAACTACAATTCTGTCTTTGAGCTCTTCAGGCACTTCCTTTGACCTCATGATTCTCATTTGCTCTGACATGTATTGTGAGCCGTAAGGTCTTATATAGACAGGTGTGTGGCTTTCCTAACCAAG
Source organism: Enteromius thamalakanensis (assembly GCA_032357475.1). Taxonomy (NCBI): domain Eukaryota; kingdom Metazoa; phylum Chordata; class Actinopteri; order Cypriniformes; family Cyprinidae; genus Enteromius; species Enteromius thamalakanensis. Next base: position 14,276,894 of record JAUCMT010000026.1, read on the forward strand.
TCCAATCAGTATAATCAAACACAGCTGGACTTAAATAAAGGTGTAGAACCATATCAAGGATAATCAGAAGAAATGGACAGCTCCTGAGTTAAATATATAAGTGTCACAGAATACTTAGGACCATCTGATATTTCAGTTTTTCTTTTAATAAATCTGCAAAAATGCCAACAATTCTGTGTTTTTCTGTCAACATAGGGTGCTGTGTGTACATAAATGAGGGGGAAAAAATTTACTGGAAAAATGAGCAAATGGATGCAAAATAGCAAATGATCCGAATGATCACTATATTTGGAAACACTGAACATTTAGGCAGTATATTAAAGATATTTTGTATATTAAATGTATCCACATTTTTCTAAAAGTTTAAAAGAACCACTATATTTATGCTCAAAGACTAGAATTAAAATGCTAATGAATTCAGTGTTTAATGTGAGGAGTACCGATTTGATGCTCTGATTTATTTAGCAGTACACATCGATGGCTCATGTGAAAGATTTTAAATGTCATCGTAAGCATCCCTCTGAGCATTACATGAGACTGTTCGTTAAAAGCCGAAAGTAACATAAAAGAGGCTAAAGTGATTTCAAGAATAAGACAAGCAGTCCCAGAAGACCCAGTTTAAGTAGGGCTCCTTTGGTAGAGCACTCATACGCGATACCTACAGTTGTGACCATTGTTCAAAATCTTGCTGCACCGAGCTCACTGTCTGTGACTAAGAGCCTTTGGAAAGCAGTGGCTTATTTCATGCGTTCCTGAGGGAGTATGCGTCACATATCAGATTTAAAATCAGATGGATTTTATTCTGTAAGGAGGAAACCTCGACACATAGTAACCTATAAAGATCTCAGAACTGCAAAACAGTCTTTGCTTTATTTTTAAGTTCTAATAAAAGCTTATCTACCACATCTTATACAAAGCGTAGGAGGAGAACTAGCTTGTGAAAAATCTGATAGCGAAGCCTTAAGCCATTTCAGAGGTCACACGCATGGCACCGCTATCCCTTTAGTGATGTGCGTGTACATCTTATGAACCTGTCACTCACCCCTTTGGCCCTAATGCCAGAGAAAAGCCAAGCCTTGAGCTTCTGGTAATATCTTGAAAGGTCATTCTACAGCTGATAATGCATTCATCAGCACTAAAGAAAATTAACTATATAATTTCACGTCCATAGTTTTAATGTGGAGATGAATTTGTGCCACAGACCATGGGAGAGCAATATGCCATTAGTTTTGGTTGGCCAAGTGAGAGCGCTTTCATTGTGTCTAATGCATACCTGAGTCTAATAATTGTAAAAGTTTAATCTTACTGAAAGGGTTTGGGCTTTTTAAACAATGTGCACTTTATGGCATGTGACTTTTTGCTGTCGCAGTGCCATGAATTGCAGGCAATTGGACATGGAAAGCTGTGCGGTGTAGAATGTCCCTCCACTCCTTCTTTGTTTGGGTGGTTATGTAATCACACGGCTGTTCTTGGTTCTTTAGTTGAAAAATCATATTAATCTTATGCAATGGACGTTTTTTGTAGAAAGCTCCAATGAACACATCTTTCTGTTTTGACACTATAAGCTCTGTTTTCCTCCAAAAAAAGGCAAAATGTCTGCTGGAAACTTTAAGGGTCAATTTCATAAGTAGTCATTAGGCTCCTCCAAACCTGGCAGAATTCATGGCTGCTAGAATCATGAATACTGCTACTTTCAGCGCACTATTAATCTCGCCCTTGCTTTGAAGTATTCTGCTAAACTAATCCACAGATTTTAGATTTTCTAATAAAAGTCGCCTAAGGAGTTTAGATTGATCTGAACAGTATGTTGCAATCAGGTGGTTCAGCGGTTGATTTATCCTCAGAAACAGTTTTCCCTCCACTTACATATACAGCTGAGATATTGAGTAGAAGTGACAGTATTCACATTTACCAATGCTGTTATTTTAAACTTTCTATCAAAAATTCCTATAAAATTCATTATGGTTTCCACAAAAATGTATGTGGTAGCTGCTATAATTTCAACTTTACCATCACAGGAATTAAATACATTGCAAAACAGAAGATTTAATTTATTATTCATACGTAATTTATATATATATATATAAAATAATTTGTATTTAGTTTTTTATTTATTTTTAAAAAAGGCTGAAGCCTTTGTGAGCAGTAGTAGCGTTAGTGTACTTAAATGCATGCATGCGTAAATGTTCATCTCTGAGCATTCATTTGAGTCACCTAAAAATTTCACGAGACTGCGTCAGAAATGTTTAGAATATTTGTGTGATCTAGTTTTATTAAATGCAACCTGGTATGTGAATACCGTTCATAAAATGCAGAATCTCTGCAACATTACTAAAAAATATCTTCTTTTTGCCACTACAATACAAATAAATAAATAAAAATATACTAGTACAAAAATCCGGAAGATTCCTAGATTTGATCCAAAGGAGTCAGCAATGGTGTCTGTAAGCAGTGACCATGATGTGTGGGATTGACACGCTAGACTCCTGTAAGTAAATATTTCAGTGACAAACAGGCAATATTTAATTGCTTCACAATATGTTCCAGTTAGTTTCAGCAGGTCTCAGAGGGTTCACAATTAATGATATTAAGTCTACTTACTTTTACTTTCCTAATAAAGTAGGCATCTGAATGAAAATAATGTCAGTCACCTGATTCAACGGTCAATGTTTTGCTGCAAAGAAGCACTGGAAAGGTGTTAATGAATTCAGGAGGGGGTAATAACCGAGATGAAGGTAAGAAGCGCTGGTGGAGGTCAGTCCATGTGTTCCAGATCAGTCATTGCTGTTGGGCCTAATGAACAGCAGGTTCTCGTGACATATTTATATACACAGAATTCATAATCAGCTTTGAAGAGAGGAAAGTGCATAATCCATAATGAAATAAATATAAGCCGAATCAAGTTATTTATTTGTTATGATACACTTCATTAATAATATTACATATAGTACACTGTTAGATGCAAAGAAAAAAAAAGTACCTTGGCTTTTAGCTGTTATTTCTTAACAGTGTGAGATAGTTTTATGCTGATATGTTTAAGGTTAAAAAAAACTAATTAAATATAACCAGTTTTTAAAATGTGTTTCCATTTGATCAGTAAAATGATTTATTTACAGTAGTCTCTTTGTGTAACGTTGCAACTGAAAGTAATGGGGCTGCATGTGCACCCCTTCCTATGAATGTGTGTATTGTATTGCCTGACATATCTGCCGTTGTCTCTCTCTCCTGATTTACAAATTTCTAAAAGCCACAAAAAAACAAAACATTCACAAACTCTCACGCACCTTACAAAAAGACTATGTTCTTCCTCTTCAGAGCAGATTTGCATATCTTGCAGGTATTGGCTGTCAGTTTGTGGATTCCTGATGTGCAAAGTATGTTAAAATTTAAAGCAGGCGAATGGAAAATAGATTTGAGACTAGTACTTACATGGTAATTCAACTGGTGCAGGAATGATGAATCAATAGTCTAGCTGTAACATCTTTGACGATGCTCTCATCTATAATGTATAACTCATGCATGTGTAATGAATCAACAAATAATTTGTATTATATTACAGGTCTTGTTGCTCCTTAGTACCGTGCAGCAGTTACAATGCATTAAGATGTCTTAGGCAGCGTGAATTATCAGATTGGTGCATGAATATATGTAGGCCGGTGCGTTGCTAGAATATATCACGGGTTAAAACAGCAGTGGCACCGCCTAAAGAGCTGCAAAATCAAATAAAGTTGCAGAAAACTCCAGGGATATTAGCCAGTACTAAAAGGGTTGACCCCATAAAGAGTTGCAGCCTAATTATGATTTCATTAAAGTGTTTATTCAATGGAGGAATAGGGACGAGATGAAATTGAATTGTTGGATAAGATGATGGCAGTGTTGTATTGAAGCTCAGAGTTGAGTTGGGGTTTCATCCTATTTCTAGGTTAATTACATGGAGCCTTCACTTCAATTGTCAGAGGAGGAGCATCGCTTAACCTAAATTACACCAAAACCCTGAAGAGAAATTGTCTCATCCGTGTAAGCCCAAGTCCTGTGCCTCTCGCTCATCTATCTCTTCCCCCGCCTAAGACACGTCACCGTCTCGATCCCAGCACGTGCTGCAATCATTAAGCATGCTTCATTCGCAAAACCCACACCTCAGAGGCTAGTCGCGAGCATCCCGTGCAAATCGCCCCCCGTTCCCTGCATCAGACGAGGACGGTTTACACAGCATGCCTTCAATTTTCCTCCTCAAACAATGGTTGTGTACACAGCTCATTCAAGGTTTGGAACACGCAACAAAACGTGATTTGAACATCAAGCGTCGGACCATCTGGGCCACATTACGAGCGCCAAATAATGACCGGTCCTTCATTGCTCCTCTAATGCATGTTGTGTTTCACTTATATAGAGAAAGAATTCCAAGCAGCTTTTTGTGCATGTGGCCACCTTCATCTCATCTGTCCCTAAACCACAAAGAAAAGGCTCCATTAAAATTTCACACACACAGAGAGAGGGCTGTCTGGCCTGAGGTTCAGTTGATGGAGAATCTCTAGTCACCACATGCCATTCATTTCACCTGCTTTTGTTGTTATCAAGGCCGATCTAATCCCTGATCTTACAGAGGTTATTCATTAAGATTGAGATCTTCAGCACAAAATGTATTTCAAATCAATTCGTCGTCCTTCCTATGCAAAGATGGGTCACTTAAGTCATTTTTTTCAAGCTAATTGGCATCACCCGTGGGCATTCTGAATGATAGCATTTTTATATCGAATGGCTCGTTAATTGCAAACTGATTATTAATATGCATGCATATTGGTATTTTATGCTGCAAAATCATTATGCTCAAGCATTTTTCTGTCTCCTGTAATTTAGTCAAGGACCACTTGATAAGTTCCTTCCTCCATTTACTTGTGATTATCAGTGGGAGTTAAATGTGGCGGTCTGAACCCTTTAAATTCATGAGTTCCCTCCGAGAAAGAAAAGCATTTTGCTTACAATTGGTTCATTGGTCCGAAAGAAAGGAAAGACAGATGGCATAAAAAAGACAAAAAATGCATCAATGGGCTTTTTAAAAGCAAAAAGCACATTGAAACTACGCATATGTCTCAAAACCAGAGGCTTTTTTGTTTAAACAAATGTATTTTTGCAACGCGCAGCCTCCGCAACCAAATGCCTTGATTTTTTTCAAACATGATTCATCAAGACAAAAAAGTATTTTATTGTAACCCCTCCTTCGATTGCTCTTTCCTGCTGTCACCCTTTCGTTCTCTCTCCCTTGAACACATTCTCGTTTTCTCAATCCTTCTTTTTCTCTCTCTCTTTCTGTGTGTGTGTGTGTGTGTGTGTGTGTGTGTACGGTTCGTGAGCATGCGTTGCAGCCGAGAACTACGGGGGGGAACAATGTGATAAATTAGTTATGCATGCACACAACAAATTGATCCTACTCTGTTCTGTCACAGAAAGCAGATGTTGCATGCAGTGATGTATGTGGATGAGCAGCATGACTACAGTGCATTAATATTATTTCTTATTCAAATGTAATGCAAAGGACAAACAGTGTCTCTCATTCATGGCAAGATGTGCAAACAATAATAAGCTGTATTTTTCCATCGCTTGATGTATGAACTAATACATCACCGATTCAGAGAGACAAATTAGTTTTTTGCCTTCTATAAAGACACATTTTTAGGATAAGTCATTTTCTCACCGAACGTATTTTCCTCTTCATTAGAATAAATTTGTTTACGGCGCGACACAGTAAGTTATTGTCTGTTTTGCATTTGCCTTTTGATTTCTTGTATTACTCAATACATTGTTGTAAGACGTTTCAATGAATACCAGCCAAAAAAAGGGATATTTTCTACATTTGAACTCTAATTTACTGCAACCAGAACTGGTATTACAGAAATAACAAGTTAGCTGTCCTGCCATGAGTGCATTCGTCAATGTAGTGCAATGTATATGTAAACAGCATATAAAAATCTAAAGCAATCAGGAAGCAAGAGCTGGTATGATTTGACTTACAGTCATAAACCAAATGAATAGCCCCTACAAGTCAGAATCTGCAAAAGCTCTCTGAATAGCGTTTTAAAATGCCGAACAAACATCCCAGGGTGTTTTTACTTCTCATTAAAAGCCTCATCCAGCAACATCTGGATAGTTGGCATAAGGTGTCCTTGGTATGCCGTAATAATTGGTCCACGGTACATCATTTGAAGCCTCTTATTAGTCTTTGAGGCTCTTCCGCACACATCATCTACCGTTCTAGCACAGGATCATGGAAAATGTCCAGTATAACACAAGCATAGCTGTCACGGATTGGTGGAAGCGGGCTTCGGGACAGATGCATCCTTGCTGTCAGATATCTCCTTGGCCTCCTCACCTCATAATATTCCCCAAGGACATGGCATAGATCCACTCCATGATTGCAATCAACCTTGACTTGCACACAAACAAACAACTATCCTTCACCCCGACTATCGCCAAGCTGGCTGATGCCAGGCAATTCACCGAGCACCAGCATTCAACTGAATCGCTTCGTCTCATCTAACTGAGAAACCCCATGGCCTGTGCAATTGACTCTTCCATGAGCCGTACAACAGCTCGGCAAGACTCGGAGCTGACAATAATAGAGAGCTTTGTGAAGCCAGTGTGCATCAAACTCTGGAATCTTTTATTTCAGACTCTCTCCTTATAGCTGGATGCGTACTCCTAACGCTCACCCCCGATGGTAGCAGTCATTGACATTTTAAGAGACAGGCAAGATTACCCTCGCTCCCGTTCTGCCTTCCTCTTTTGTAGGCAGAAATGCGTTTCATACGCACCTGACAAAAAGACAGTACCCAGTTCAGAAGGCTTAAATCCTTACATATTTTATTAGATTCCAAAGCTGTACATAATTCATGGCCCTGACCGTATTACTGCCCACGTTTGTTTACGTTTCGCCATTTTCCACCACGGTGGAATGACATGCCAGCGATCATCATGCCTGAAGGGCGCTTTTTTGTTTGAATGCCGGGTTGAGTCGAGGTCTTGAATGTTGTATGTTTTGATGGCGAAGGTCAAGATACTGAGCTCCTTTCAACCTCAGACACCTCCGTGTCTTTGTTCATCATATAGTAGAGTAGATGATTGCTGCCAGCCTGTGTAGGATAAAAGTGTCCGCCTGTATGTCCAGCCGTGTCTTGAAGGAAGTAATGTGCTTCAATTAGAGTTGATGATAATTCAATCATCTTGGTATAGAAATAAAGCAGTGGGCCAAAATGTTGTATGCAAAGGTTAATGATCGCTAATAACGAACACAAGGATAATGTCCTAAACTTCCTTTTGAATACAAGCCTGTTTATTCGACCCGCGTCCATCAGTATGCTAACAGAGAAGTAACGTTGATTTGTCTGAATAGTACGTGTCCTCTGCATAGCATGACAGGATTTTTAAGAGGCTGATGAATGCCTGGAGGAAGGGGGAACAGTAACAAGTCATTCTCTAACGGCAGGTTGGATAATACAGAGGCATGGTCATGTTTTATAGGGAAGAAAGATCAATCCTCTCTGAAAGAACTTGAATGTTAATATACTGAGGCACACCTTGCAATTTACCTCCCTGGTCTTCAGCACCATTCCCTGCCAAGCTGTGCTAGACTGATAAGGTATATTAGTGTGTTCTTTCCTCCAATGATTTCTCTTTGTGCCGTTAGTAATGAGTCATGGATCCGGTAGGGGGGCCAATCGCATGCAGACTAAGGCATGAATAGAGGTAAACCCCATTTGATCATATCTGGAGAAAAAAAAGTGAAAAACAGCTCTATGCGATACTTTAGACTTTCATTCACAGCATCTCATATTATGCACAGTACCTTTTTATCACATTAAAGAAACTGCATAATCGCTAAAACATTAGTTTGGATTTTACTACAAGAGGTGTAATTAACACTCTTGTGTAGTCATCTTGATTACATGTGTTGGTTCGATCTGATTTGCCCATGGGAAGTCGCAGCTTGATGTGTTTTATACGAGGAGAAACCACCATTCACCACTGATTGTAATGTGAAAAGCTTGTGTAAAACTTGCTGTTAATGTTCCTGCTAAATCATGTGGCAGACTTTTTTATTTATTTATTTTGCAATATATTATGTACGTGTGTGCTATATTCTGACATACCTTTTTTAAAATATATTCATATAAAACAATGCATAATGTTGTATAAAGTATGATGCAAGTAAAACGTATAAAATGCATGAACAATGACAATTTAGATTAATTTAGCAAATTGTTTTATTTTGTTTTTGTTCATTATTTTCTATGCATTATGTGTTTGTCTTTAGCCATTTGTGATGGAAACTTTAGATGAACTTTCATTAGAATCATTATCATTTTCTTTGTTTACATATTTAGTGGATGAAAATGAGTTGGTATGTTAACATTCACAGCTTTTAATGACATACAGTTATGAACTCTAAATGTTAGGGGTAGTTAGTCACAAAAATGCTTCTCATATATGCTTGTAATTTCTTCAGTAACTTTCCAGTAAATTAGAAATGCTGTCTGTCTGTCTGTCTGTCTGTCTGTCTGTCTGTCTGTCTCTCTGTCTGTCTTTCTGTCTGTCTGTCTCTCTGTCTGTCTGTCTGTCTGTCTCTCTGTCTGTCTGTCTTTCTGTCTGTCTGTCTGTCTGTCTGTCTGTCTTTCTGTCTGTCTTTCTGTCTGTCTGTCTGTCTCTCTGTCTGTCTGTCTGTCTTTCTGTCTGTCTGTCTGTCTGTCTGTCTCTCTGTCTGTCTGTCTGTCTGTCTCTCTGTCTGTCTGTCTGTTTGTCTTTCTGTCTGTCTGTCTGTCTGTCTGTCTGTCTCTCTGTCTGTCTATCTATCTGTCTGTCTGTCTGTCTGTCTGTCTATCTATCTGTCTATCTATCTATCTATCTATCTATCTATCTATCTATCTATCTATCTATCTATCTATCTATCTATCTATCTATCTGTCTGTCTGTCTGTCTGTATTTGTTTATGTATTACAATATTATTGTTAAAAAATATATGTAATTATGCTGTGCCAAGAATGTAAAATAAATAAATACATAAATAAGGCAGCAGGGAATGTTTAACTGCAGGCTTTTGTGCTTTGGAAATGAATATGATGTCGAATTCTGAGCCCAGCATGAGTTAACCAGTGAGGTTTTAATTACTGAGCACAAAGCAAACACTTCACAGCGTTAAATATTGTAACTCTGTCCTTTACGTGGCCCTGAAAAATTCAGACACAGGTATCCAGTGTCACACATCATTAGATTATCATGGTTGAGATAGTGGAGAACAGCTATCTGAAAATGCTTGGCATACAGTTCTCTTGAAAGACAATATGCACAGAGACGCAACAAGGACAACAGCAACGACTCTGATATGATGAAATCATCATCATTTGTGCTTGCTTTACATGCAGTGCATTTAAGATTTTATTCACATATGCTTCCTCCCAAATGTTTCCATCACCGGCCCATTTACAGCAGGAAATAAAACAATGTCCAAGATTAGATGGGCTGCATGACATTTAAACTGTTCTGTGCATTTGGTGGATTCTCTAGCCCTATCAGAAATGCATAACTGGTTTCTCTAAAAGTTCATTTTGAGGGTGGCAAAATAGCCCTCTGAATAATTCATTAGGGTATTTTGTGCCTTTCATATTGCTTTAAGGCTTTCAGATTTGCATTTCTTTAACATGCCTAGGAGAAGTCCTTCAGTGACAAGAAGTATAAATCTTAAAAATATGAAGGGATCAACCCTTTTAGGTATAGCTCTCGGATAGCTACATTACTTGATGAGGGATAGAAGCTCCCTGGACACTCCAAATTCCTCCAAAGATGTAGGTTTCCCGGAGTAGACTGTGCAGCTTAGCACAACTATATTATTTAATTGGGGAGCCATTTTCCTGAGGTGCTTCGAAGGAAGCCATTGTAAATGTTGCCCTAAAATAATGCCGGGTAATGGGCTGTTAAACACTGTGATCAAATACACATTAGCCTTAGAAAGAGTTCAAGAAATAGCTTAACTGTAAACATGCAATTGTACGCAAGAATTGTTGGATGTTTTTTGTTTCTTTTATTATTATTATTATTATTAAATGGCAACTTTCCAAGCTTAAGGGCACGTCGCACTCAACTGAAAGTGTGACCATTTAAAAGCATGCTAAGGTAAAGCATTGGGACGTGATTGATGTTACGAAGGTTATGGCTTTTGGTAAGAAAAGCTAGCTTGAGGGGACCAGTCAAAGAGTGTGATTTGTTACATTGCAGCAGTGTAAAAATTAATGGGAAGATCAATGTGTACATGTTGTGTGAGTGACCTTTATTGAATGCGGGACTGTGCAAGATTTTCAACCATCCCTGGCAATAGAAGGTGTTACATTGTGCTGACAAACAATTGCCGAACAATTTTTGCATCTGTAAATTGTCTGGTGTTATCACTTAAATTTCTGGTTGTCTGGTTTTAATGTGTTAGTGGGAATGGGGCATGTTGTGCACATGTTGTTTAAACATCTGTAGTTTGAGTTTTTGAGTCTTAGATTTTGATATTTGCATATTTGTTACTCCACTACCACCCTGGTTTTTCACACCAGTATCAGTATTTAAATTGTGTGCCATAGTAAATCGTATTATTTAATAGTGATTTGCTCTCAGAATACATATATGTATTTTTTTATTTTTTTATTAATCACATAGAGGAGCACAAAAAGTTCTGTGCTGTCAGGTCTTATTCAGTGTGTGAAGTAATTTAGCATCTCCATGCGCTGTTTATACAATTAACACTTTATTATCATTATCACAACCAATTAACAATTTTAATTAAAATCACTGAATAGCTATGATTAGTCTCTAAAATCCCAACACCCATGAATGCAACCCAAATATATCAATGACTTTAAATTGAATTTACTCAAAAACAAAATATTTGAAGCCGTTACAGATCACCTGAGATATCTCCTTATTTTTTATGATTGCTTTGTTTTTTATTTTTTCATCCTTTTTTTTTTTTTTTTTTTAAATACGCATGTAAGAAATGTAAAATATGGTTTGTAAACTTGTATCCAGATGAACGTATCACCAAGCAACCATATATTGACCATATATGCAATTCAAGTGTACAATAGACCAACATATAACTCACAATGAACCTTCGCTTTTTATCCGTGTTAATGTGTTCATCCAACGTCAATACAGTGGCCTACAGGAATTAGGCAAAGATAAACTAGATTTATCTGTCTGCCTGTCTGTCTGTAGTAACGTGTAATAATGAAGTAGTTGGACTTTGCACATAAGCTGGTGTTTATAAGCAAAGCGAACAGTGCCCCCTTTTCCTCTCAGGCGAGGCGCGGCGTTGGTGTGAGGTATTAGTCCGTGGTGAGCGCGAGCTAGCGGGGCTCTGACTCCAACAGCAGTGCGGCTTTAAGATGATGAAGGCTGTTAAATTTATCGCTGGCTCCTCCTCCCTCGATGATGTCAATCGGAGGTGGAGAGGTGGGCAGTACTAAGGAACTGAGTTCATACAATACAACAGAGATTGCAAGAGCTCTGCGTACAACTACGGCAAAAAATCTCAGCGTGTGGAAGTGATGCTGCACTTATAGGCACACTGTCCACCTGCTTCGTTACACTGACAGTCCATGAGCATTTCTCAAAATATAGATATTTTGCTCTCCATCACTCTGCCAAACCAAGGGGTGACATTAAATGACGTGTCCGAGGATGCGATTTGCAAGTACTTTAGCTGTTAATTAAACGCACAGAGAAAAAGAAAACAACTTAACTAAACAGTTTTCGTACGTGCGAGGAGCGGTCCCAGGTTTTTTTTTTCTTTACCTTTCTTTTTTTCTTTCCCCCCGTGATGACTGTATGCATGCACTGAAATAAGAAGTACTGCACATTGACAACCCCATTTGGAACACCACTATCTCTCCGCGCGCGTGGGATTCAAGCAGTAGCCAGGCGCGAGACAACTGAGGAATTACATCGTCTCTTCTAAAAAGTCGTCCGCAGATGCTTTTCGCCGTTCGTGCGTGGACCGTGGACTTTTTCGTGGACATGGATCGTTTTCTCTAGCTGGATACCGACTGGTCACTACGTGAAGCTGTTTGATTCTGGGATTTTCTTCAGTCTGCTTCACGGCACTTCATCTCCTCCAGCAGTGATGCCGCTACGTGACGGGAATTGAGAGTTTCCATATTCAAAGAGAAATCCGAGGTAAGACGCGTCCTCTTTATGCTCATTTATGGGTATTTTTTATTTGGTATTTTATGCAATTTTGCGAAGCCAATGTTGTTGTTTTTTCCGCGCTCCCTGGTTGATTGAAACGATCGGTAGCACTTTAACGCATTTAAAAAAAACATCGCGAATTAGACTAAATATGCACTTCCATAAGCTTGCACTGCCAGAGGAAAAAAAACCGCAAAACTGAAGGCCCTTTGCGCGCAAAAGTCGATGTCATTTTCTCCTATGAATTGAACAGTTTGCCTGAGGAAAACAAGTGAACTGTAATATTTACAAAATAATAATATCAGAAACTGCAGAATTTCCAAAAGCTATCCTACGGCTTCACTTTCCGTCTGAAGATGCGCTAGTTTGTTAGTGTACTGATGCAGCTTACATATAATGGCAAAACCGTCCGATTTAGCGCAAAGGTAAAGTCGTGTTAAAACGTCTCAGACTGAGAGAACATCTTACAGCCAACTCGTGAATAACAGCATAGGGACTGCTCTAAGATGCCATCTAACAACTTCTGAAGCGTTCTCCACAATCTTCTGGCTCTTAATCTTACGAGGCGTTGTTTTGTAACTATTCAGAAACTACGGGTTTTAAATATTAATATATTCCATAGTTTGCTTTTTAAGGAAAAGCTTAGGCTGCTTGTCATAGCTTAGGCTACTCAAAAATGCACGGCTGCATGCCGCTTGCGAGGCAGAAGAGCATCAGCAGATGAAGTCGGAAGCTGATCCAGGAGGATGCGTCATTTTCTGAACCGGTGTGCCGGCCAAGGCAGAACAGAAATACTTTGTTTAAAACACAAATCCGGCCCTTTACAAAAATGCCATGGTAACCATACTTTCCGCTTGAATATCATACATTTTTTGGGGGGGTTAAATTATTTATTTAACAAGAAGCGTGTTGGGGAGTTATTGATGAATATAAGGTTTTCATTGGCGATTTAAAAGTTATTAATGTTAAATTGTAGGTCCTTCAGATCTGTGTTTATGGTTTTGGGAACCTTTCAAAATGTATAGCCTCTAAATAGCTTTCTCAGCGACTAGAAAATAATAGCTACTATTAATAAAAAGTTAGCTTATTTGTGTCATTTAAAATGTTCACCAATTAGATCATGTTATACATTATGGTTGTAATTGGAAGCTTTATTATTAAGACTGAAGATTTGAGTGCATTTATTGTTATATCTGAAAATGTGTTGCAGCTTAATATTATAAAACTACAATAGCTAAAATAACAAAATAAAATAACATATTTTTAATGCCTTGCATGATTGGCAAGAACCCCACGTTGAGATAATAAACTCGCCTTGGTAATAACTAGTAACTATGGTATTTTGGTGCAAACTACTGTAGTTACCATGGTAATTTTAAGGGAATTGTCCAAATGTAGCATACAAGTGCACTGGGGAGCGCAATCCATTCTGCTTGCTTTGTTCACTTTCTGTTATGCACCAGTTGACCTTTGATGACAGGTATGAGTGTCAAATCTGATTCATTTCTAATTTGGATTTTCATAGGGACAAGAGTTCAACATTGTTTCATGCTTAAAGGCAGAATGATGCAACTGGTTTTCATTTTTACAGTGCATATCTGGTGGTTGAGCAACAACACATTAGATATGGAGAAATTCAACAGGCCTTTCTTTTTATAACCCATTGTTTATTGAGTTTTTTTTTCTTCTTTTTTTTTTTTTTTGACTAGTTTTCACATTCTTCATGGAGTGTGGAAAGCACTGAGCTCCAAGAGTCAATGCTGAAAGATCTTTATGCAGTTTTTAACAATATACAAGAAAAAAATCCTATCTTTCCTCAGTACCACTATTTTTTAAACATTCATTAATTTCCTTTAATTTCCTTTAGCCTCTCTCTCTCTCTCTCTCTCTCTCTATATATATATATATATATATATATGTGTGTGTATCTTTTAGATTAAAGTTATGCACATCTAAAGGTCTCCGAACTATTTCAGCCTTGATAGCCCTAAAAGTATGATGTCATCGAACATGAAAGCAAAATACAGCACATGTCACACTACTGTAATGTAGTTGCTAGTTATCCAGTAAAATAAAATAGGCAAGGCTTCAAAAAATATGAAGTCAGATGCTTTAATAAACCTTCTGTATTGCTTTATAAGCCAATAGTATCATCAATGATAAGAAAAAAACATGTGAGTGACAAACTTTCATAGCAAAGACTAATAATATCAATATTATAGCAATTATATAGTTGCCCTCAGCAAACTTAAAATGGTAGTAATTACGTATGTGCGTCAACAGTTATTTCTGTCATTGCCGAATACTGAATCTGCACTGCGGTGCTGGTCAAGGTGGTCACACTTGATATAGTATGCTGATATATTATACAAAGTGATCTTGCATTAACTGATAATTAGAATAAGACTTTGCCTTCCAACTACCAACATTGATATGAATGGTTATTTATACTATACAATTGTTATTTTATTTCATTTTAACCGCACACTGACCACTCCAGTGCCCTCTATTGGCTATTTCATTTATTTATTTATTTTTATAAATGTCTTCAATATACAGATTATATAGCATACAATATACAGGATAATTTATTTCTCCTCTTTACATTTTAACAATTTACAGTCTATGTTTGTGTTTTAAAGTAAGGTGATTTTAAATAAATTTGTAACTGCTTCAAAAAAATATTGACAGTTTTTTGTCTAAGTACTCTAAATATGCTACATAATGTGTTGTGGAAAAGAAGTGCAAGCATGTATGTTTCTCAAAGTCATCTTAAACTCATCTTAAAAGTTGTAGTTTGTTTGTGAAATCCTCTTGTGCTTCTAATTCCTGCCGTTTATAACTTCTAGACTTAATTCATTTATTTATTTATCAAAGAGAAAATTCATAAAGGAAGAGTGAAGATGAAAGGTGCATCACATGCCAAATACCAGCCTTTAAGATTTAGAGTTTCATTGGCATGTTATACACTTTGCGATGTTTGTCCGTATCAAAATCAATTTGGGAGAATGATATATCAACAACTGACATGTCATTCCAGCGAAAGTGCCCACAATAAATTCCCCGATGTTGGTCTGAACAATTAAATCAAGTTTTACTATGATTATTTATGATTCAAATTAGCAAAAATCTCAGCTGTGATTCATGCGCACCGTTTTACGCAAACAAAATCACTCTCGGTTCCTTCTTGGCTTAAATTAGCCATAAGTTATTTTGTCATCTGACCGCATGGAAACTTTGATAAATTGATAAATGGCGGACATGACTGTTTGGATGCATAATCTTTGCTGACGGATCTAAATCGACTCGCGTCACGTTTGCTACATCTGTTTATCCGTTGCAACTGGCAGCCTGTTTGGTATGTTAATACCTCCCTATTGATCATTCAATTGATCATTGGTTCTTAGAATCAGTGTAGTTGCCATCAAAGCTACTCAAAGCCAGTCTGTGTGTTTCAAAAGGAACCTAACTTTGTGACACATCAGTCTAGCCTGTTCAGGTACATGTGAGCAATTAGTTAAGAGACATGAAAATACGATAGTGATGTTGGAAGACAACAACGCAACAATAAATGTAATATTCATGCTTAATTATAATACCAGATGTTTTTCATCACCACATATTAGGTTTAAAAAGGATGCCTTCTTCATACATAAAGCCTGAATAAATTATTAAAAGTCATGTTTTCTGTTGATGAAAAGCCTGACATCCTGACAACACAAGAAGGACAGCAGGTAGGCTGGCGAACAGCTGGCAGTGGGGTTACGGGTCTCAAGATGCTGATGGCAAAAGGTAGAGGGCGAACTCAAACAAGAAGTCGAAATGTCAAAGAATCATGTACACATGGGGTTTCTTTAAAGCGATAAAGAGAGCGATGCTTCTGATAAGAGCAAGTTAAGTGACATGCTTCAGGCAGTTGTCCCAGTTTAACTTCCATAAGCAGCTTTAATCATTATTTGAAATGTCATTTTGCTTTAATTACCGTTCGTATTAAATTGGATCATTTTAATCTGATGCCCATTTGGTAGGTTGAACCGTATCGATTTTTTCCACCTGCATCTTTCGGGTTCCTGCCGATTTATATAGACAGAGATTCGGCGTGAACTCGTGGTTGACATGTAGAATTATTTTCTTCCTTGACAGCTCAGCTCGAAATCAAAAAACAGGCAGGCCTGTCTATCACGTTGTCACGTAAAGCTCTCCGAAGTCTGTGCGCCGCTCACTCTGGGCTCCAGAGGGAAGGACTGCTTTTGCATACTCCCTAGAATGCATGGTCCGCTGCTCAGAATAGATCACTGGAGCCCTGCGCAAGCAGGGAAGAAGTCAGCCCGATACCCATGAGCGCAATTTTCCCAGCTAATTCTCTCCATTCACTCTCAAGCTGCAAGTTTCCAAAGATTGGGAAAGTTGAAACTCAAAGCTTTGCGAATCCATCCAGAGTATAGTTTTGAAAGAATCGCTCCCAGGAGTAAATCTGAAAATGGCTCCGCGAGTTTTCGCAACAACATAAACTGTCCTAAATATGGGGAGGAGTGACATGTGGGCTCCCGTGTGGAATTGTCTAATCCCAGCACCACGTCCCTGGGTAGCAGAGCTCCATACAAAATGCCAGACATCACTTACTGAGAGCTGGAGCTTATACTGTCTACACTGTTTGGTGCTATTTCGGGTTACACAAGTTCATCAGCGTTCTCTCTCTTCCCAGGAGGTGTGATTCGTTATTGTTGACAGTAAACTGATGATCTGAAAATGCAAGGGAATTTGCAGAACGAGAGACCTGTCGCCCTTATTGCATGTCACGGCTAGTGTCAGTAGTGGTTATTGAGATGTAGATCACCTTTTCATCTTTTATGCACTACTCTGCAATGCACTCCTTAGCCAGTAAGTTCTCTTCATTATGCATTGTCGGATACAGCCTTGGACTCTTTCCGGCTTATCAGAGTACAGTAGGTGAATAGTAATTGCTTTGCTCCCGCCAACTCAAAAATGGTGCAATCTTCAAAAGCAAACCAAATCATTTTTCACTACTTTCTTCAAAGAACAACATAACACTCTGAGAATATGTGCAGATAGTAAGATGGCCATTGATCACTGTCACGTAAATACTCTGAGTGGTGCTCGTCTGCCCAACAAACCCTTAATGAGTCCCTACAGTCCAGCCAGAGTGTTCACTGTGAAAAACAGAACATCTTGTGACAGCTGAGACTTGAGCGGCTAAAAAAGTGGGGCCTTCAGCTCTCTGTGTGTTTAAAGGAATCAGCCTCTGTGATGAATTTTTGATGCGCGAAGCAGATCTTCAAGGAACACGATGGCGTATATCTGATGCGTTCTGCTTTGTTTTTAAACAAACATCCTTCTGGCACATACAAATTACACATTAATGATTTGACGAATAGGGAGTCATTGTTAACAGTGTTTCCAGGATATCCCATTTCAAAAACATTATGCCGTGAGATGTAATTTTTCTTTGTCGCTCTAGTAACATGCTATATTTGAATAATTATTTTACCTAAGCTATATCACGTACTCCTACTTTTAAAAAATATATAACTTTTATTAATGTTCTAGTTGTATATTATTACAATCCCTTTGATTTAAAAGAAAGTCCAACTCTTTTAGTTTAGTGTTATTGATGTGGTTATGGTGAAGGGTGCTGTACTTAAAAAGAAACACAGCACCGCGTGGACAATTCTGTAAACTAACAAAACCCAGAGTCTGGAAGTGTTAGCCATCTCCCCCACCAGTTCTCGCTGACCTAGTTGAGTTGTTGGCACATTGTGAAAGCCTCAACCCTCTGGCTACTTTTATTTATATAATGCCCTGACAGGATTTGTGTGGCCATCGAGCAAGTTGGCAACAAACACTGAGATGCTGATTCATAAATCATGTCTTGGTGCTTTTGAATTATGGCATTGTCCTATTCTTCTGAGGGATATTGACAGTCAATTGGGACTCATGTCTTTATTCTTTAACTTGAAATCATAAAACTCTTACTTGCTCTGCAGTTACGTCTTGGCTGCTTAGAATATCAACATACTGTAATCTGATATCATGCATTGTAGCTCTGTTGAGTGTTGCCAATGGCATACAAGAGTCCATTATGTGCAGTATGAAATCTGGAGAGCCTCTCTAATGCAATTGTATGTTGTATTTGGTAGCATTTGACGATTCAAACAATGATTCCTCTTGTTAAAACGATTTCTTTTTCTTTTTTGTGTAAAAAAAAAAAAGGCGGTTAAAGTTGTAGTTCACCCAGCAGTTTAATCTGTATAATTCACCCAACCTCATGTTGTTACAAACCTGTACGACTTTTTTTCTTTGTAGCTCAAAAGAAGAAAACAAAACAGTTTTCTGTGTATTTTCTTTTTACCCCATTGGCAAATAGCGTTTCATTTTCACAAAAACCTCACTAGTGTAAGATTTCAATGAAAACAAGAATCTTTTGTCTTTTTCTGCCTTGTTTTGAGATGTTTATATATTTTTACTTGAAAGACAAAGATACTAAAGGATTTATTTGCGATGTGAGGGGAAAAGGGACCATAAAAGCAGTCCATAAACACTGTACTCCTCACTCTTAGCTGCTGGTGGTAGTTTAGTAGTAGTCTGATTCGGTGAGTTGATTCATAATGACAACTTGAGATGATCAGTCCAATTGCTCAGTTTTGTGATTAATTTGAAAAGATCCAATCCAATAATTTGTTCACTCTTATGCACATAGATAAAGATTTAAAACCACAGCCTCGATTATTGTAATTGCATGGTAGAAGCAGATTTTTCTTTTTGTGTGTCTCTATCTTTTGTGTGTCTCTATCTTTTGTGTCTCTCTATCTTTTGCATAAAAAAACGTAGCCATACAGGTTTGGAAGCACATGTGAGTGAACAATGGTTATGTTGGACTAACTAATCCCTCTTTAATCTATTGAAGAATCTAAAATGCTCCCTCAAAGAGTTAGCTTTAAAAGAATCAAAAAGCTATTGGTATCAGTACTGTTTCATATTTGGGAATTTGACCGTTTTTTTCTTTTTTCCCCACTTATCTTCCTCTAGCAGACCTTGCAGATCTTTGAAGAGAGTGCAGCACCTACTCTGAGTATGGACTTGGCAAGTGAGGCCCATGTTCTGGTGGTTTTACTCACCTGCCTGTTCTTGATGTGCCGGGCTCAAGAGAAGGACTACACTGTAAAAGAAGAGCTCCCGGAGAATGTGCGCATCGGAAACCTGCGCAAAGACCTAAACTTGAACTTAGATCCAGACATTAAACTGTCTTCTGCGCTGCAGTTTAAACCCGTCTACAAGACAGGTGATGTGCCTTTGGTCAAGGTAGAAGCAAGCACGGGAGAGATTTTGACCACAGCCAACCGCATCGACCGCGAGAAACTCTGTTCCGGAGTCTTCACCGAGAAGCGCTGCTTTTACGAGATCGAGGTCGCTGTGCTACCCGATGAGATTTTCCGACTGGTCAAGATCCGCTTCCTCATCGAAGACATAAACGACAACGCCCCACTCTTTCAGTCGACGGTGATCAACATCTCCATTCCAGAAAACACAGCCATCAACAGCCGCTACCCTGTCCCTTCCGCATTTGACCCTGATATAGGGATCAATGGGATTCAACACTACGAGCTTGTCAAGGTGAGTTCAGCATTCAACTGTGATTTATTACATGACACCGCCATTTAATAGACCTCTAATGTCCAGAATAAAAATAGCACAGTAAGCAATAAAAAAAATGGTTTTTGGCTCAAGGTTTTAAATGTAATTTAAGTTTTGTGTGAAGTTGTTAATTGCACCAAGATAGATATGAACAATAGAGAGAACGGTTCTTTCTTCTAATTGATGTCTTCTGAGAAAGTAGCGTAATATTCTCAGCGGCTTAATATAGTCCGCTCAAACTGAAAAGTAGGATAATGGGATGCATGCTATTAAATTATATACAGTAGCAGATACATTGCATGTGTATTTAATTTAGCATTTTATACAGTGTCAGAAGGCCCATTAACCCCAGAAGTGGTAAAAAGTCAGTAAGCACACTCGCATGCATCGGGGCTGTCAGTCACAGCATGGAAGATTACGACGTAGTGCAGTTCAATGAATGAACTAGTATTCCCCAGAAAGGTCGGCCTGTATTTTAATTAAAATTCAAATACAGTGTGAAATTCAAATACAGTGTGAAACAAAGAGCCCAAGACTGTCATTAAAGTGTGAAAGAGTAATTTGTACCTTTTCTTTTGAGAATTAGCCGAATCCTTGCTTTTCATGTCTGATTAAGTTACCAATTTGCATTTTTAAAGAGTCTCTTTCTCTCTCTCTCTTTCTTTCGCTCTCTGCCAAGCTGCTGCTGCTCTCTCGATTGCCTGTGCTTGGAAAATGACCAGTGCGTCTCCTCATGAAATTACAATAAATATGTAAAGGCTCTGTTGCCTTTCAGATGATTTCATTTGTTCTTCATCTGGAAGTGTAGTGTTTCTTTTTATGAATCATGCATACGAGTTTGGTGAGGGTAGATCTAAGTAAACAGAAATGGAAAGGGAGGATACGTTTCATCCTCTGAGGTTGTTGAAAGCATCCCACGAGCAGCATCTGGCCGTGAATCCACCTCTTGGACTGCGTTTGCATGGTCCTGGGAGAGTTCGAATCTCTGAAGCTCCCACACAGTAATGGTTTAGACCGGCTCACCGTCAGCATGGAGCTGCGCGATTAGCATTGTGGGCCACAGCTGCTGGGCGCATAGCTTTGAAACAGCTCTGATAGCAATCCCTCTTCTGCTCTTTACTCATTCCAGTCATGTCCCCTAAGGAGGAAGCCCTCGCTTATGACACAGAGGGCCGTTATTGCCTACCTCGGTTTTAATTGCGGTGCCATATTAATTGTTCCATCAGCATTAGTGTTGCCATGTCACCTGGAACGGTGCACAGAAGCACCTCTGGACACTATCAAGGTCAGCCTACAGAAAGTAATACCATGCATGGCTGGAGGAGTGCTTTCCATTAGAAGAGATTTTATCACTTAAAGAGAACCTCTTTACAAGTCCTATCTGGAGGCCTGCGGATCAGATCAGGCTCATGGGATGAGGATATTGACTTTTCTGTTGTGGGTTCCACCCAACTCATTGTTATTTTTACCCTGCCGTTTAAGCACTCTAACCTCACATTAAGAAAGCCGTTTCTCTTCTTTTGAAGCCGTTTGTGTGCTTTTAATCACCCGGGACCGCCGGCATTGTCGTTTTAGATCTACGCCACATTTTAGATCTTACGAAAGGACTTTCATTGCAGCAAAGTCTCCGTTGGATTGCTTGTTTGGGGGAGTCAAGGTCAGCATTAAAGTTGTTACCGTTTCATTTTAATAATTTATGAGTATTTTGGTTTTCATCTGCGTCTGATTCCGAACTGAAACCATCTTGGTGGAGAAACTAGATCAGCTTAAATAATTTATCCAAAGTGTGATTTTATTTTATTTTTTAAGCTCTTACTTCTCACTTTTCCCAGTTATTTCACTTCAAGACAATGAAAACAGCCGGTCGAATGATGCATTAATGATCAAGGGCTGACAAGTAACGTGTCATATGAGTTGCCATAAATATTACACCACAAAGGCTTGCGAACGATTCTCCAGGAAGATATCATCATCTTAGAGCAAAGTAACTGTTGTGCCTGAAGTTGAGCTGAAGGGTTTTGACACTTCTCACAAAAGGTTTGTTTCCCAGGAAACTCTAGCAGTATATAAAATAATAATATTAATTAGAACAATTAGCTCATGAGATTATAGACGCTTGTAAAACCAAACACTTTGGAATTTCTCTCCCTTGAGAATCAGTCTGAGCAAAAGTGTATTCAGTTTAAGGATGAGTGGATAAGTTAAACTTATTTCTGCTACTTTGCTGGAGAATAGTGGATGCTGGGGAAAAGATAACCGATTCTAAGCACATTACTACCTGTCAGTTGGGACCAGGTTTCATTTGTGTCTAATTCCAGGCGGATCGTTCAGCCAAAGTTTTACCAATGAGACAGCGTTTGTTTCAGTCACAAGCAAATGGCTTTCATCTGTCTATATACAGTAGTGACAAAAAAAATAACTACATTTTTAGGTGATAATTTAGTTTAAGTGAAATATTAGGGCTTTATATGTTGTATTATATGTATTTAACATTTTATACAACAGGGCAAGGGTCTAAAATATTCAGTTTCTCGGTTGTTGATACTGAGTTCATGCTGAGTCGTTGCTGTAGAAGGTCATCTCATTGATTCATACAGCAGATACTTCAGCCAGTCTGCAAAGCTGAGAGAATCTGAGTTGAACTATGCAAAATGAAGCCCACTGATACTTAATATTCTACTGTTAAGATACCGCTCTCTTTGGGTTATTTATAACCGACGTTCGCTTCCGCATATATTTCTTGATTGCACCAGACAATTGGGTTCAGTTTAAGCAAGTTTTTTGGCTTTGTCTTACACCCAGTATCATCCCCTGTCACTCTTAACTTGAACAAAAGAGATTTATCTCTTGTGTCCTCTCATAATGCTCTATGGGTCAGTTGGTATGAATATGTAGATTCGCATGCACTAACTGTATTAATTTCAGACATTTGTCACTTCCCTTGGGCCTGTGATTCATGTTCTTTTTACTCTACCTGAGTCTGTCTGAAGATAATCAGAATTCCCCAGCCTCATTTTCCATGGGTCTGGCTTGAAAATTGCTAGGCGTTTTTAAACCAGACTCATTAACCAATCTGTGTTTTAGTTCCCTGTATAAATCTGAAACAATCATAGATAACTAGTGGGAAAAGCCCTTGTGGTCACTGTGCACACATTTGTAACTGACAAATTGTAACCCACATTTGTCATAACCAAAGGTACAAGAAAGAGATTTTTGTGCCGATTTTTACATATACTGTACGTCTTCACTGCAATCACTTTTGTTAAATTGTTCTGACTGTATAATAAAGAAAAAACGCCATGTGTTAATATATCCAAATTGTTCCTCTTGTAACTTTCCTGATTTTCTTTTCTTTTTTTTATGCTAATTATGTACTTGGATAAATTTTGATGTGTGTTATTTGCATGTGTTGGTAGTACTGACAGTAGACCACAGATGGTCACAGAATCGTGCCAAGAACCACCAAAGGGAGATGTTACATGAGTTTAGCATGTAAAAAGCTTACTTTGTCAACCCAAAATAGAAATTGTCGTTTGCCATTGTAGTTAATTTGTGGCTGCATGCATTGTGCCCTTAGAAAGTAGTTGGTTAGCGCCAGACTTAATGATTCAAATCACCCATAGCATGGGAAATGCATATATGTATCGTAATCACATTTGAAATATGTGCCTAGACAGAGTAATCTTTTCCAGCTTTATGTGAAGCAGGAAGCTTATCTCTTAAGGAAGTTGCCTTTTCTTGTTCTAGCATGAAATGTTTTTGACTGAAAGAGCTTCAAAGAGCCTCTTTGTTTCACAAATGTGCTTGACTCTCATTCAGGCACTGTTCCCCTGTCTTCCTCGCTCGCCAGGCACGGAAATATAGAATACGCGTGATGTTTTGCCGTACCATGTAGTCTGATCTGTTATCATGAATATTAGGGCTAGTTTCGGTAGGAAGGCAATTATTTCAAACAGTCGATGCTGGATTCTCAGGGGGATTACTTATGCATTTGTTTTCATTTTCCTCAGGCTTTGCTGTTGCCTAGATTTAGCTCCTTGCTGGGAAAAGGTTTTTTTTTTTTATGTTCAGGTTATGTTGTGTTCAAATGTTCTTCCCTTTTCTTTAATCTGTGGTGGTCTTGCAGTATATTTAAAATGGAAGCGTATCTCTTTGACTCCTTTTCAGCTTCTTTCTTCACATATGAACTTGAAACTGCACTAGCTGTCTTCCATAGACTAAATCAGAGTCCTGCTAGTTGGGTAAAACAATAAGTTGTGTGCAGCAAAGCCGAATACACCAGAGGATAGGGCTAGAACTCACTGTTTTATTATTATATTGCTATGAGATGCAGTGTGGCTTTGTTACTTGCATTGGTTGGTAGAAAATGTTGTTTTTGTATGTTAAATCTGCAATTATTTGTCAGGCAGGCAAATGCTTTTTACATTTTTAAGAAAATGTAAACGAAGCACGCTTGTTAAGGAGTCAGCACAGGTCAGGAAAGAAAAAAATATTTTTCATGAGGGTCAATAAAAGGCTTGCTGTAAAAGTTCAGACAGTGCATCGATTTATGCTTACCCAAGTAAATATGGAATGACACAAGGTAATTTCCTCTCCAACAAACAATTTTTTATTGTTTACTACGTCTTAGCCCTATTTACTTTGGGGGGAGAAACTTTGCTCAGTGCATTGTTTATGGCACATATTTTAGTTTTCAGGTGCTCGATGGAACTGTTTACTGTGTGAGGATCCAGTGTTTGCTTTATAGGATCATATCCCCCGGACGGGCTTTTCAAGTAAATATTTTGAAGACCTTGTGCATTTTCTCATAGGATTAAAGAACTTTAACCCCAAGGTTTAATGCTGGAGCTTAAGCCAACATCTGTTGAAAGCCAGAATAAATAACTGGCTCAAACACATTAGTATTAGTATTTTATTTTATTTTATTTATTTTTTTACTTTTTTTTTATGTTTTGTCTGAGAGATTATCATAACATACATTCCCACACGCATTAAAGTAAGAAGATCTAGTTATAGGCACAATAATAGCAACAACATTAATACAGTATCAACTAAAACAACAGGAAAAATGCTCCATGCATGAGATTTTTAGTCCAAGTTTAAACATAAAGTGTTGTCCTCTAACTGGCATTTTGCAAAAATTTGCTGTTCTCTGTCAAATACACTGCAAACAGTTTACAAGACTATGTTTTTTTTGTTTTTTCTTTCCAGAGTGTGAGCGAATTTGGCCTGGACATCATTGAGACGCCTGAAGGAGACAAATGGCCCCAACTCATAGTCCAGCAGAGTCTCGATCGGGAGACGAAGGACACCTTTGTGATGAAAATTAAAGTAGAGGATGGTGGCACCCCTCCAAAGTCCAGCACAGCCATTTTGCAGGTCACTGTCTCAGATGTGAATGACAATCGGCCGGTGTTCAAGGACAGCGAGGTGGAGGTAAACGTTCCTGAGAATGCCCCAATGGGAACATCTGTCACTCACCTTCATGCCACTGATGCTGATCTGGGATCCAATGCTCAGATTCACTTCTCCTTCAGCAACCAAATCTCCCCTGCCACCAAACGACATTTTGCTATTGACAGCACAACTGGACTGATTACCGTCAAGCAGCCATTGGACAGGGAAGTCAACCCAGTGCACAAGCTTATAGTGCTGGCCAGTGACGGAAGCTCTACTCCTTCAAGGGCTACAGTGACTGTCAATGTTACAGACATTAATGACAACGTCCCCTCTATAGATACCCGTTATATAATGAATCTTGTTAATGGCACTGTGCTGCTGTCTGAAAATGCCCCCCTTAACACAAAAATTGCCCTAATTACTGTGACGGACAGAGATGCAGATCTGAACGGTAAAGTGACTTGTTACACTGACCACGATGTACCTTTCCGACTGAAGCCTGTCTTTAACGACCAGTTTTTGCTCGAAACCGCTGCACCCTTAGATTACGAGACTACTCGAGAGTATGCGATTAGGATAGTTGCATCTGACTCCGGGAAGCCTCCTCTGAACACTTCGGCAATGGTCCTGATTAAAATAAAGGATGAGAATGACAACGTCCCAGTTTTCCCTCAGCCTGAAATCCAGCTGTCTATTCCAGAAAACAATGATCCAGGCACACAGTTGATAAAAATCAGTGCAACAGATGCAGATAGTGGTTCTAATGCCCTTATTATTTATAGTCTTGGCCCAGATGCTCCTGATGGGTTTAACATAGATCCCCGCTCTGGAATCCTTTCCGTTGTCAAAAGGCTGGATAGAGAGAAGCAGGAGAAGTATTCATTCACAGTCATTGCCAGGGATAATGGTTCTACCCCTCTTCAAAGCAACATTACCGTCAAGCTAATAGTCCAAGACCAAAATGACAACAGTCCAGCCTTTACCCATCCCGAGTATAACTTCTATGTGCCTGAGAACCTGCCTTTGTATGGGACAGTGGGTTTGATCACTGTCACGGATGCAGATGCTGGCGACAATGCAGTCGTCACTCTCTCGATCATAAATGGGAAGGACAATTTCATCATCGACCCCAAAACCGGGGTGATCAAACCAAACATTACCTTTGACAGGGAGCAACAAAGTTCCTACACGTTTGTTGTCAAGGCCATAGATGCAGGTCAGATGCAAACCACCTCCTATGCCAAGGTCACCATAAATGTTGTTGATGTGAATGACAATAGACCAGTGTTTGTCATCCCCTCCTCGAACTACTCCTATGATCTAGTACCTTCAACCACCAGCCCTGGATCAGTGGTGACCAGAGTATTTGCCATTGACAATGACACTGGGATGAACGCTGAGCTGCAGTACAGCATTATTGGAGGGTCACCGAGAGGGCTGTTTTCCATTGACAAAATGACAGGCAACATTACTTTGCAGGAGAAGATTGTAGCAGCAGACCAAGGACTTCATAGACTGGTGGTAAAGGTCAAGGACTTGGGACAACCTGAGTCATTACATGCAATCGCCCTTGTTCATTTGTTTGTAAATGATACTGTCTCAAATGCCTCGTTCATCCAGGAGCAGCTTCGTAAGAGTCTGGAGACTCCTTTGGAGCGGAACATTGGGGACAACGAGGTGACACCCCAGACCAATGGTTACGTAATTGTTGTTATTGCCATAATAGCTGGGACTATGACGGTTATCCTGGTAATCTTTGTGACTGCTTTGGTACGCTGTCGACAGACACCGAGACACAAAGTTGTCCAGAAGAGCAAGCAGAGCGGTGAGTGGGTATCACCCAACCAGGAAGGTCGGCAGATTAAAAAGAAAAAGAAAAAGAAGAAGAGATCCCCAAAAAGTTTGCTGCTGAATTTCGTAACCATTGAGGAATCCAAGTCTGATGACCCTACTCATGAGCACATCAATGGCACCTTAGACCTCCCCGTTGAACTCGAGGAGCAGACAATGGGAAAGTACAACTGGGCTACCACACCAACCACCTTCAAGCCAGACAGTCCCGACTTAGCCAAGCACTACAAATCCGCTTCCCCTCAGCCAACATTCCAGATCAAACCAGAGACCCCTGTGGCTCCCAAGAAGCATCATGTCATTCAGGAACTCCCACTGGACAACACATTCGTGGTGGGCTGTGACTCACTCTCCAAATGTTCCTCCAGCAGCTCCGACCCCTACAGCGTTTCAGAGTGCAGCTGTCAAGGGGGCTTCAAAGCACCTGGACAAATCCACACCAGACAGGTAATTCACAACTTCCTTTCTTAAACCACTCGCTGCTCCAGCTCCCATTTGTACTGTCCTTCTGATAGAAAGATGTAGAATGAAAGGTGACAGCCATGTGAGCTAAGCTTCAACATGGGCTAAAAGATGCATGCGTGTCAAGATGTAATATGCAAATGTAAAAAACTTAAAAAGCGGGAGGTTGTTGGTTTTATGGTTGTGTGCTCATATTAGCAAAAACACTTCACGTCTTCACTGAAGAAAACTAGGAAAGATGGAATGTTGTACATATTAGGAAGACTGTGACAGATAGCGAGGTGTCGGTTGGCTTTGATTATGGGATGTTCATAATCCAATCAGACGTTCAATTCTAAAGAGTAATTATTAGCAAAACAACTTTTTTTTTGGTTTACCAAAAACAAGAGTGCTAGCTTGAGATTACAGCTATGTTTGTTCTTGATTGACATGCCAAAACCAAGCATGCTTGACAGAAAACCAAACAAGATAGGGTTGCATTCCACAGGCACATCTGAACAGATGCACACTGCTGAAACAATTGTTTCCCACAGAAATGCTTGATAGAACTCATTAGAGCTAAAACTTGTAACATAGTAGGAAAAGGCTGATTATTTTTAAATAGAATTCCGAACTCAGTCCAAAGGAAACATTATAAGTTGTCTCCGAGGAAAATCGCCGGCATTAATGAGACGGAAGTTCATTTGAATACTAGTATTCTAGTCTATGGTTCCAGAGGAGATGTGCCAAATGCAAAATAGCTAATAAATAAAAGCAGGTGAGGGACATAAATGTAAATTGGGGTGGAGAGAGAGGTGGCCTCGCTGCGCCGACTGGTCTTTCTCTCGGAGTGGAAGACCGAGCTGTGCGATTGTAGGTCAGAGAGATCAAGGTGAAGACAGAGCTGTGGGACTGTGTGACTTAAATAGAAGCATATTCACTAATAGCTTGAAACAACATTCATTTTACCCATCAACTGCATGTTTTTAAGGACCAGGCTTTGAGTCAGGCAGCATAGCCATTTTCTCAGGCAGGTTAGAAAGCATAGGACTAAGGGTCAGAGTTGTGTAAGTTTGCCAGACTCCAGGGGCCTAAATTCAAACAAGACTGAGCACGTATACAATGATAGGACACTAGAAAGGACACCATCTACATGATCAGTAACTAACAGCCCAATATATATATATTTTTCCTCATCTTCTTTATTTTTTTTTTTTAGCATTCAATCACAGACAAATCTTTTTTTGTTGTTGTTTTTCTGTAATATCATGTCATCCACTGTGAGCTCTTGTCCTTATTGAAGAAAATCCCCCTCTGCATATTTCTTACAAATTACAGTATATCCACTCAGATGCTTTGTGCGCATGGTAATTTAAGGTGACACCCACACATAGCTGATGTTCCATTTTCACCATGAGGCCTTTATTTTAAAATGCAGTTAAAAGCAACGCTCTGCCATGGTGCATTATACATAAGCCTGCTTACATTGTGAGATTATGGAATGACACATAATTTAGGTTAGGTTTGTAGTTTGCCCTGCCATAGTTGTCTTCCTGCTTCTGTGTATTTTGAAATATGCAGAAATATTCGTTGAAGGTTTAGAAACCTTGCATCAGATTCTTGAAATATTTGTGATTAAAATGCTATTCAGATGGTGCCTTGTGGTGCCTTGTACTGTGCTGTACTATAGCCACTGCAGCAAATTAGTCTGTGTGTGTGTGTGTGTGTGTACGACATGCATATATATATATATATATATAATTATTATTATTATTATTTTTTTATATATAAATAATAAATAATTTTAAGCACTTTTGTGGAAGAATAAAATAGTGGAAGACTATGCATGCATCAAGTCCTCTTTATGTTGTATCTTACCATTTCATACTTTCAGTAAAGCAATTTTTTCCTTTTATATGTTAGCTATTGTCTATATTTCTTCTTTCTTAGTCATTTTAAGCCACGGATATCAGCTCAGAGCCACAACTGACAAACAGGCAGTGTATATTGCAGTAGAGAATCTACAATATCAGATCATGTCTTGTACCCGCTGGCTCCATATTTAGTGAAAAATCTCTAGTGTCTCATGTTAGCTATAAAGCAGTGACACAAATGTCAGCATTATTTAACTTTAGCGACCCCATCTCGATGTCTGAGAAACATCAGGTCTGAATTTGCCATGATGAATAGGTGTGAGAACATTTGTAGGGACCATTAAAGGATGCATTTCTCCTAGGAAACGCTCGCTGATGAAGGTCAATGGGGTGCTTAGCTGGGCTAGGAATGATGTCAGCATCAAAGAAAAGCTCGTCAAAATACAACACATTTATGGGCCATATGGCTCATAATACCATCAGTGGTCCATTCTGCATTCCAAGCACCACCACCAACCTCTTTCCCACCTCTTTCACTCATCTCTGTCTTTCTTTTATCTTTTGTCTCCCTGTTCTCAGACAATGATTTTAGAGGTCAATCCCTCCGGTGGTGGGGGTGGGGTATTCTGTCTGAATACACACTTTAGTTGTGGCAGATCAAGTA
This sequence comes from Enteromius thamalakanensis, assembly GCA_032357475.1. Lineage (NCBI taxonomy): Eukaryota > Metazoa > Chordata > Actinopteri > Cypriniformes > Cyprinidae > Enteromius > Enteromius thamalakanensis. The sequence continues at coordinate 14,306,996 of JAUCMT010000026.1, forward strand.
AATTCCAGCGTACTTGACTGATCCCTGGCAAGACTGTGAATATGCAAGAACTCTAGTGCTATAAGGCCTCTATATTCAGAGCAGGGGTGTATTTGAGGTCAGTAGCTTGGCCGTTCTAACCTCATGTTACTTGCAAACCCGTCTCCAGTTGGATTGGTATGAATATGCCCTCACAGGCTTACGGGGTCTCACAGTCAAACACATTTTCTTTGCATCAGGCTTCATGGCACATTCAACATTTCAAAAGCATCATAAAATATGGGAGAGGATGTCCTTGAGTCCACAGTTTGCGCTCTCAACCACCCGCGTTTCAATAATTCAAATTCTACTTCATTTTTGAATCTCGCCGGGTATAGGGCAGATGTGCCTAGATTTCCAACTAAACACATTTTTTTAGAACTTGAAGTGATTGATCTCTCTTGAATTTCTTTCTCTGTATTGATTACCTCCAGTTGTGTCAAACTCCAGGTGATTTCTGCAGCCTTTAGCCCATCAGCATTTCTTGTGCATCTTGGCCTTTAGTAATATATTCCACATGTTTGTTTAAAATTCACTAGCTTTAAGTAAGTTTATGTTGTTGGGTTTTTTTTTTTTGCCTGCTGATTCTGCCACAGAAAATCCTAAGTGAAATTAAAATATGCCATTAATAGTAGTACCAAGAGGTCCAGCCACAATTGATTTTTGATTACTAATTTAATATTTTGGTTATCACATTACTTTTGAGAAACGTGTTACATCTCCTACAAATCACATTGGATATTATACATATTTTACACACACAAATAGAGCATATATATATAAATAAACATCTGTAAATGCATTTTCATTCTTAAAGTTACAAATAGCATGAGAGGGTATTTTTTCTTTATTTTATTTAAATTTTGTTTCTTTATTTATTTATTACATTTTTGCTGTCACACCATTTATTTATATACATATATATATATATACACATATATATATATATATGTATATATTTATACGTATATATATATATATATATATATATATACATATATAAATAAATATGTATAATTTTTTTTTCCTTGGTATGTTGCGTTTTTTTTCACATTTTAAACAACAGTTGTAAAACTTTCATCTTTCAGCTTAGGGCCAATAAACTTAAATTTTGCCTTTGCCTGGACAATTAAAAAAAGTTATATATTATAGTTTGTTGTCTTAAAAAAAAACAGTGCATTTATATATGTTAAAAATCATTTAAACATAACATATGTGAGGTTAAGAAATAAATTGTTTGCCCTTCTCAAAGAAACCTGAATCGATTCATATACCTTTAACCGACGTGTGTTTCCCAGGAAACGAACCATGACCTTGACATCACTTCCATCATGTTGTACCATGTTGAATGTTGAAACTGCATTGTAAAAGTCACTCATAGTTAATTTAGCATGGCTGAAGAGTGAATCCACAGCACAAAGAGCTTTGAAATGGTTCTTTCCTCTTGCACATGCTCATTAACAGGCTCTCTGCAACTTGCTGATATATTTCAATGACAAATTTAAAAGAAGTGAATTTAATCTTATCAGCTGAGTTGAGTTTTATAATCATATTTTTTAAAACATGTTCATTACCAGTTATATATATATATAAAAAAGATGTTTTAATCACATGAGCTCCCTGTTGTCATCAGTGAATGAGTGTTGCTGTAGTGTGGTGGGTGTAACGGCACATTTGGAGCAAAAAGCAATTTGGTTTACCTGCATGCACTGACAATTCACTTTTCCCAGCATTCTTCAAGGCAAATCCGACGAGATAAAACAAACACGAACCTCTTTCGGTCTGTTCCTTGAAGAATGCTGATTCTCTCGCCCTCTCTCTATGTATGCACGTGAATGTATATGTCCAGAGAGAGAGAGGCCTTCATTATCATCTTACACAGTACATACTGCAGCTTAGCAAGCCAGATGATTTTGTAACTACAATCTCCCTATATCTGTCTGTCTCTCTATATTACAGGAGACGGCACTGAAACCACCACTCTATGGCACACTCTGTGGCACAGGTACAGCTCGCTCCCACAGGATAAAAATCAATCTCTAGCTGCCATTTCCTAAAGAGAGGGAGGGAGGGAGAGGAAGGCACTCACTGAAGAGGTGAAAACACGAACTGTACAGATTCTTCAGCCTCAAACGAGTCCTAGAGAGTAACGCCAGACTAATTTAACCGTCCGAAACTCTGCTTGTGACTTGTGGGAGGTTTGAAATGCTTTGTTTAACCCCTTTTTGTCCTCATTCACCGGTGGCACCGAATAGGGCACGAGAGACTCTGCTTATCCAAATGGAATATGAATATGGCAAAGACCTCTGTATAGGATGTTTATATAGAAATGTATTTATGTATAGCAGCAGCACAGTCCTTGTCGTCTGTGTGTCTATTTATTGATTTTGTTCACTGATTTTCTTGATTTGACATATTAGACAAAGTTCAATGAAACTTCGACGTGCCTGGTGGTTGTTTCTCTTTTTTCCCCCCTTTTTTCATTTCCTTTGCTCACCTGCTTTTACTGTTTCATTTGTTCATTCTGTGCTCGTATCCGATAGATCGCGGCGAACTCCTCGTCACCAATTGCCACGGCTCTCCTCGCACCGTCCCAACGCTTTTTAACATTGAAATGCATGGCCCTCAATAGGAGGTACCAACACGTTTTAGCTGTCCGACTTTGGGACGCGGAAGATTCGGAAAGAACCCTAATGCTTTGCTAAGCTGCAATTATATGGGACAGCGCTCCCGCTTCCTAATCAAAGAAACCCCCTGTACGCAGTAGAAAGGGACACCGGGTCTGACCTCTATATGTTGTCTGTTGTAGTTCGCTTTTACCAGAGCCAATATAACCTGTGAGATGTATTTACTGATTTTGAATAGAAAGCCTCCGGCAGTCTTGTCATACAAGATGGTAGGTTTTAGTTACATCACCTGGGTGTTTGTATATTCTGAAACTGACATGCTATGTATTCTTACAACCGAGACGACTTAAAAAAATAAGCAAGTATATTAAAAGTAGAAAACACAGTACAGAGCACGAGAATACAACGTGGACTATTCCGGTTTTATGTCAACAGCAATAAATTTACGATAAATCCAGAACTCACCCTACATGAGCACTTTAAAGTCGTGATAATAAGCATCCCACAGCTAAAGCGCTCTTTTGTGAAACTTAACAGTCGGTATTTCCGTCTTGAATGACTATTACATCACTAATGAATTGCTTCGATGGATAGCACTTTTGTTCGAGCAGTAATTTACTCCTTTTTAGCAAATGGACTGATTTGTAGAAGTGTCTTTGGGCCCAAATGTTTGGCCTCTTATTCTTGCGGAGGTATCGGATATCTTAATGGTGTCAAGTGTAACGCTCTGGAGTAGGAAACACAAAATGACTCACACAACTGTAGCACTGTGCAAGAAACTATTAGACATGCCTGGATATTTGCCATTGACAAAGAATGAGAGGGGAGGGAAAAACAAGATTGACTTTTTCTTTTCATGTAAGGAGTTGGTTCAATCACTTTCATTATATATGAAGCACCTTACATTATCTTTGTATTCTCCGTTGATTTGCCAACATGTGAAGTAAACTGTATATAACTGTTTTATGTATGTTTGAGCTTTGGAAGTTTATTAAAGTCTTTTGCATTGTACTGCACATTTCCATGCGTCATTTATTGAACAAGCAATGTACGGTGAGTTCACTTGTGATAATGCTTATGTATTGCAGTTTTTTAATGTTAAAATTACCAAAAAACCAGTCTTAAGTCAATGGGTTATATTTGTAGCAATAACCAAAAATGCATGTTGTAATTGTATGGGTCCAAATTATTTTTGATCTCAAAAAACATTATGATATTAGGTAAAGATCAGGTTCCATTAATATATTTAGTAAATGTTTTACCGTTAGTATATTAGCAAGGCAACAATTCCCGCACACTATCGTTGCTTGCAAAAATAAAAATTTATTGAAACAACGTTTCGGTCACAAGACCTTCATCAGGAATATACAAATGTTGAAAAGACACCTCTTTTTAAAGGTAACCACATGACCAATTACCAACCAATTAAGCTCATCAAGAAAGAATTTTTTGAAAGGAATTGTTGCCTTGCTAATATGATCTATCTTGATCTAATTGTCCGACGCACCTATTAATTGCAGGTGTGCGATGGAGTTGCTTAACTAACCGTTAGTATATTAAAACTTTATTTATGATTTGTCATATGCATTGCTAAGAACTTCATTTGCACAGATTTAATAATTTTTGCACCCTCACATTACGATTTTTAGATGGTTGTATCTCGGCCAAATATTGTCTAACAAACCATACCTCAATGGAAAGCTTATTTAATCAGCTTTCAGATGATGTATAAATCTTAATTAAAAAAAATGTACACTTTATAAGTGGTTTTGTTGTGGCATTATAACTGTTATTACAGTTTACATTCGTCAATGCATTCACTAACATTAAATAGTAATGCAAAGTTTGTTTATGTCTCTTTTGGTTTTGTTCTAAGTATTGCTTGATTTGTTTACTTTTCAAATATTTATTTTTTGGACTGTGAAGCTTTAAATTAAATGTTGTGGTGGACTAATTAAAACTTGAATCAAAAGCAGAAGTCATGTCGGGCCACATGGGCTCTATAAACTCACGGGTACACTGCGGTCTGTGGAAGTACATAAATTACAGATCACAACCACATTTATTTTGCCCAGTTATGCAACTGCACTGGTATTTATGCGTCTTTTGAAATATACCTTTTTGTAAAAGACTGAACAATTACAATTTTAAGGCTCGTTGATCACACGACCATATCTCCTCAACATCCGTTTGCGAGCGGGCCCGAGAGCCAGTCGTTGTTCCCATGTATGCGGTTTCAAAGCAGCTGTTCCAGAAGTTCACATGAAAGAAAGGAGAAATGAGAGGCGCAATGGAAAACAATTTAATTGCTTATCAAAGTTATTTTAAATTGCACGACTGGAGAGCTAATCATTTCCCTTGAGGAAAATATGTCCTTGGCGATTAAAGAAAACGGTGCACATTCACTACGTTGAGCTTGTATCTTTTTTTTTTTTTTCTTCCTGAGGTAGTGTGCAAATGTCAGCCTGCTATTAATATTGCAATGTAAACTCTTAAAGTGCTAAACTCATGATGATGTTGGCATGTACACTTCCATTAGAACTGAACTATCACCAAAGCACATATGCTCTATCTATACCCATAACATTTTTTGCTCACTCAACTCGCATAAGCATTTCAGATGAATATGAAACCATGTTTAACAATTCAGTGTCACAGATAACTTACAATCAGCAGGCTGCTGCTTTCCACGCCGGCTTATAGCAGAAATAGTGACTTAACTTGATGTGTTTGTATAACTCAAACAGCACTAGCAACGCCAAGGTCATTGGTTCAATTCCCAGAGAAGGCATGAACTGATTGAATATTGCGTGAATGCAAGTGGCTTTGGATAAAAGCATCTGCCAAATGCATAAATGTAAATATCGTTTTATCAGCTTAGAGGAAAGAACAAAGTCTAGCACAGTTATGTAGAAAATCATTTGCCTTGTACGGCGGTCAATTATAGGCTACCGTTAAGTGGTCATTATACAAATCTGAGCACTGAATGCCGTAATCGACCAATTGCAATCAAGTATTCCAGAGAGTCTTACTGTCTTTGGATTTAAAGAATGGGCAAAAATCTTCCGACAGATTGGTCTCCATCTGCTGGCAAATTATGTTTCTTAAAGATATGTTATTTAGCCATTGTTATTCTTCAAATTGACTGTGACAGCTGAGGAGAGTTTCTTGTGCTGGCTTTGCTTGATTTGTGGCATTGAGCTTAACTGTATTATTTGTTTGACAGCGTTTAGAGGAAAGAGATTTCCCATTGAATCAAATGCTAGAAATGCTAGCTGCACGCTGTGGATTGCGTGGCTCCATGTGGTGTGCGCACAGCTAACATACCTGCACGTTTGCTCGCAATCTAATAAAGCAACTGTCAATAAGGAGACTGATTAACTGAGTCTGTAAAGGTACGGCCCGGTAATGGAGAGATGTCTCAGGGATTGGCCGCATTAGCCTAGTATAAGCTTCAAAACATTAAAGGTGCAGTTCATCCAAAAATGTAAAATCATTTGCACACAAAACAAGATTTTTAATGACACTACAGTTCAAAAGTTTGAAGTCAGTGTATTTTTTTTTGTTTTTTTTTATGGTGTCCATGTAACAGTTGTATATTAGCGAGTAATATTATTGTATTGTAAGTACTCGGTTATGTAAATTGATGATGTACTTATTATAGGGTTAGTGTTTGGTTAGTTTGTAAGAATAGCATCCCTTGGAAGATCCCAAGTAGTTTTGAGATATTGAGCTTTAATGTTTTTGCATTCCCTTCAACTGTGTAGATAGATTTGTGTTTTTTCACATAATGTAAATAAGATGTCACATAATAAGAATATGTTAATGTGTTAAAAACAAATAACATGTTTTATTTATGTATTGTTAAAAGTTAGGTATTTATTTTAAGTATTTTTTAACCTAGTTAAAAAACAAACAACCAAACAAAAAGATTGAGGTTAATTGGTATGCAAAAAAAAAAAAGTGTTTACTGAGTGCTTTAGTAAAAATGTCAGATAGAACCAAGGGGAAAATACATTAGGAAAAATAAAATTATCCTGCAACATTTAGCTTTTTTTTTTTTAATCAAAGAATCCTGATAAAAATATAACCATACTTTTGTGAGCCACAAATGGGCATATTTAAATGATTTCTAAGGAAGTGATGATGCTAAAACAATACAGCTTTGCATCACAGAAATAAATTACATTTCAATATATATTCAAATATATTTATATTTATATATATATTATATTTTGCACTATTATTTTTATGACATTAAATTATTTTATTGTATACTTAATAAAATCAATGCAGTCTTGGTTTTTTGGGGGCGGGGGTGATGCCATGAAAGTTAATTGTTTGTGTGAGCAATCCTTTTAATTTCACGTGTGCTTGCACTTTACTCTTAAATCTGACCTACCACAGTGTCACAACCATCAGAAATGCATGGTTTGCTTAATTTTCACTCTTTCCATTCCCTCCGTGTGTTAGTGGGAATAACAAATGCATAAATACATAAATTACATCTAAAAATAGCTAAAGAGTCGCGTTTAATTTTGATTAATTTAAAGAAACTTGATGATTTGAAACAAGCTGCACTGCTAGGCACAGCACAATGAAAGTGAAACCAGGGAGGAATTGCATTACTTGACTCTGAATGCCTATGAAAGTACCTCTCCGGCAGGTGCTGACTACTAGAGTGCTGCAACATAGGAGAGCTCATGAATTAATAAATCGCCTGGACTTTAGAATGACAAAATGTATCTTGAGGAGGACAGACTAGGATCAGATTGCTGAGAAAGTGCAACAAAACATATGTCTTGAGATCGTATTTATAATTCATATCGATCATATCCTGTGTCATCAGTATTACATCACACACACAGAGAGAAGCAGAATGGGGCCGGGATTCGAGGTTCCGTGGTTATAAATGATCAGGTACACCAGGGAATTACTGCAGACTGAGAATACGGTGTCCAAGTCCCAAAGGGTTTGCTGATTATCTCTATGTAGTGCTATTTATGCATCCCAGTGCAGCGGTGTAGGAAGCAGGAAGATAGTCTCTGTTATTTGCACTCAAGGCAGTGCTGCCAAATCTCAGCCAGACTGAATAATTCAATCATGCTTTTCTTTTTTGCAATACTGCATTTGTGTGTTGGAAAATCCAAGCGGTGCTCAAACACACCGGTCGTCACTGTGGCTTGTTAAATTGTACCCATTGGTTAAAAGTACAGTTGTTTAAATATTCACAAGCCACACAGTGATGACTATTTTTAGGGTGCATGGATTTGCATACAATTGCTCTGAGATGGCTGATATTAATGTTATTGATTGTGATTCTGTGTGTATGCGCAAGTGTATTTTGTCAATTAGAAAGTCTGTTTCTCACATTCGAATGCAGAAGAGGTTGTCCTAAATGGATCTCCGCAGCCCAGATAGCTTTTTGTTGGTTTTCGGGGAACTAGGAATTGCTTTTAAACGTGATTGTCGTTCTTGTTTGTCTAGGATTGCCAGGTTGTATAGGCTTATTATTCTGAAGGGAAAATGTAAAAGAGCTTCAAAATAAATACACTGCTGTCTGATTAAATGCTCTCAAAATTCAATTGAAGAACGTTGTTATACACTAATCTTCAGGAGGACGCTGTCTTAGAAATACGTTCTTTAAAAACAAGGGATCAGAATTCAATTTCCAAAGCTTGTTTTTCATTTTGTCTGCATAGTCATTCTAGCAAGGTAACTTTTGTGTGTCACGTCTTTGCGCTGCTCTGAAACGCATTGCTCTGTATTTATTTCGAAATGGCATGCCGTTATTATGGTTTCTCATGTACAGTATGCTGAAAGGGGAGAGTTCACCCAATAGCAATATTGCCTTTTTTTAATCATCTTCATGTCGTTCTAAACCTTACGACTTTCTTACTTCTGTGGAACATAAAACTAAGATGGTTTGACAACGGAGGTCAGAGGTCACCGAATGGCTACCAACATTCTTCAAAATATTTTAATTTGTGTTTGGGGAAGATGGAAGGTCATACAGCTTTGGAATAAAAATTGGGTAAATACGTTTTCATTTTTGGATGAGCGATCCCTTTGACATTCACCACTCTCACATTAATCATTCAGCTTTGTATTAGATAAAGCACCGCTGACTTACTTTCATTGTCATACTTTCATTGATTTACTGTTGGTGCTGCTTTACGAAATAGCTTTGCCATGTAATATACAGTATAACCAGTGGTGGAAAAACCTTCTTGTATATGAGGACAAGCACCTGTCTTTTCCAGCCAAGTTAAAGATCTGTGAATCATTAATGACCTTAATGACCATAATGATGAAATTAAAGAATGATTTCATAAAAAAAAAGGACTGAATGATTGTGTCACTTAATATTAACGTTTGTATTAAAAAAATTTATAAAACAGTAAAAAATGTATTTTCACATTTGCAAACTTGATCTCCTCCCGAGCTCAGAAACAACATTTTAATGAATACAGTTCTCTACACCATACACTTATTTCTATTACTTACATTGTCTCTATACTTACCATAAATGACAAACACTGCAGTCTGCTTTGGAGATCTGTCCTTTGAGGAGCACGACATGCAACGATAGAGAAACATTTCTATTGACTGTCTGAAAGTTTTCTGCAGACTGTCTGAAGACGGCATCGCACAGCGAACCATAAACACGGCGCTACATTAATGTGCAGAACTGGGACAAAGAGTATAGAAGCTATGATGTTACTTTTGAATACTATTAGTGTATTACAATTGTAACAAAATATATATCTTTTAAAAAAAATTTCAGATGACTTCCGTTATAAACTAAAAAAATGTTTCACTCAGAAATTGTTCGCAACACCTTATTTTAGGGTCTCTGAACTAGTTGCTTATCAGCATGCATAGTACTAGAATATTAGCCATTTATTAGTACCAATTAAACACATATTATTGCTTTATTCTGCATTAACTTATTCTGCATCCTTAATCTTACCCAATACCAAAACCTAACAACTACTTTATTAATTAGAAGCAGCAAATTAGGATTGTATTGAGGGAGAAGTCATAGTTAATAGTAAATTAGTGTTCACTATTCTAAAGTTGTACCATTTTTAATATTTGCTTTTATAATTGCTTATACATTACACAATAAATTAGAAAGGTTCCATTGTTGCTTCAAACTCTTTTGAATTACATGTACAGTATGAAGGTCATAAATAGCATTTGGATATTCGGTAACACTTCAGAATAGGGCTCCAAAATAATGCATTAGTTAAAGGGATAGTTCACCCAAAATGAAAATTTGATGTTTATTAACTTACCCCCATGGCATCCAAGATGTAGGTGACTTTTTTTCCTCAGCAGAACACAAACGAAGATTTTTAACTTTAAC
>JAUCMT010000026.1:14317112-14330080 GCA_032357475.1 Enteromius thamalakanensis
CACCTACATCTTGGATGCCATGGGGGTAAGTTAATAAACATCAAATTTTCATTTTTGGGTGAACTATCCCTTTAAGCATTAATTAATGTTTAATTCACAATTAAGCATTAGTTGAGCAAAAACAAACTAGTAATTAATGATTAAAATGTTAGGTTACTCAATAATTAGTAGTGTGTTTTTGCTCAACTAATGCTTTGTGGACAAATTAACCATTAATTAATGCTTAACTAATGCATTATTTTGGACCCCTATTCTGAAGTGTTACCGGATATTCTTACTCTAACATAAGTAAGAAAAAAAAGTGTGTGCAAAAAAGCAGCATTCTTTAAAATATTTCTTTTTTTTGTGCTCTGCTGTTCAGAGAAATCCATATATTTGGAACATATAACGACAAAATCTTCATATGTGGGTCAACTAAGTGCTAAATACATGTGCTGATTTGCCATAGAAAGCAGTTCTTCCATCTTTAGAGCTTATTATGTCTAGGAAACAGTGTCGCGTGGAACAGATGACCAGCTGAGTGTTGCAGGACATTTGCATCCGATCTTTCCTAAGTGGGTAAGCAGAAGATCGGCTAAAGTCAGGTTGGGAGGCGTTGACTTAAAGACACTGTCCAGAGCCACTGTAATCCAGGTAATCCAGCACAGATTTCTTGATTTGTGCTCGTAAAAGAGATTGAAGGACGATAAGAGCCCAGCCCCATCTTAGAATAGCTGGTAATCTGGTTTGGACAGAGGACTCAGGGGTATTTACCCAGCCTTAACATTTGTTGAAACAGATGGTATGAAGGAGGGGTTGGAGCCACCAAACTTCCTCCTCCATCTACAGGACAAAAAAATAAGGGGGGAAAAGAACAGTGGATGATAATCAATGTTGTTTATTTTGCTGCTTGACTCCTTAAGTACTGTCAGCCAGATTATAGGCTTTCCTGGGGATAATCGGAGGCGGCAGACAATTGCCTTTTTTCCATCCTGAAAGTATCCCTTGTGACGGCGTAAAGAAGGCGGTTTAGGGTGGATGCCGACTCTTAATTCCTGATTAGTCCTGTTCCAAACCTTGCTAAAATTAACTGGGCAGGGTGCTAATCACTGAGCCTCAGACACTCTCTGCCGGCGAGTTTACGCTGCGTAGCTGACATGGAGTAGACGTCTCTAGAGTGAGACCCAATTAGGGCAGGCTTTTGAACCCTGCTCCGAGCAATGTTTGACCACACAATGGACAAGCGATTTGCTCAGAGCCATTGTTACTTTGTTGACTTTATAATAGCCCCTCAACAGAGCTGTCCCTCAACATGGCTCTGAACAGACAGCCGTCGCTCCTAAGCCTGGTCTGAATAGCATTTCGAATATTTGAAAAGAAATAAAAGGAATAATGACACACAATACAGTTCAGAAGTTTGGGGTCAGAATGTTTTTGAAAGAAGGCTTTTATACTCACCAAGGCTGCTTTTGTATGATCAAAAACACAGTCAAAATTGTAACGATGAATGGTATCACAAGCACATGCATGTATGTTTTTAAGAAAAATATGTTACGTTTATGCATTAAACATATTTGGTAACACTTTAGAATAAGTCATTTTATCTGCAACTGCAATTCTTAATTTGCCGCTTATTAATAGTTGGCTGTTAAAGATTAGGGATGCAGAATAAGGCATTAATATGCGTTATATATGCTAATGCATGGCTTATATTCTAGCAATATGCAGGAATTTAAGCAAGTTAAGAGACCTTAAAATAAAAAGTTAACAGATTTATATATAATACAAATATATAAATGTATATGTAAATCTTTTCCAAATAAATAATGTGTGTGTACACTGTACACATACATTATGTAAACAAAAACTTTTATTTCATATGCTAGTAATCGTTTGGTAGTATTTATGTGTGTGAGTATATAAATATTATAATTATATGTGTATAGAATAGCATTTATTTGAATCATTTGCTCTTTTGTAACATTCAAAATGTCTTTACAAATATTATCAATATAACATGTCCTTCCTAAATAAAAGTTTTTCTTCAAAAAAAAAAACGTCCAACTTTTAAGTGGTAGTGTATAAGTATTCTTTTTTCTATGAAAAGTCATTTTTATAAGAAGATCATTTCTAAAAAGGCATGTCCTCGGTTTTATATCTCTTTATATCTCTGTTTTATCTCTCAAAGAGATGCGATTGTTTATGAGATTGCTATAGAAGGTCTGTAGAGAAGCTAATACTTTCAACGCCGCTACATTGAACCTTTCAGTTACGCTTCCCTACTTTTTAGCCACCTCACCATCAAGGGATGGACAACAAGCGCAGCCGGGACATATTTCTCTAATTAGTGCGCATCAGACTCATTAGGGCTTGGAACAACACGAGTGGATGACGTCTGGACATCACGTAGCCAGGAGACCACATAATGCACTTTTAAAGGTGAACCGGTGCTAGACTGGAGGGGGGGAAAAAGTGTTAACAGAATAGATCTGCATTGTATAACACGGTCAAATGATGCAAAATGGAATTTAATTCAATTAGCCTTCCTTTTTAATTGGAGAAAAACGTGTGATCCGGGGCCAGATTGAATGGCTGGAGCTCGTGATTTAATATGCATCTCCAGCAGGCAGCCAGACCCGTTCAGAGGAAGCTAAACGACAGCAAGCAGACTGTTAAGTTTCCAGGAGACAAAGAAATTAGAATTATGCAAGCTTGTATTGACTTCCAGAGTTAACTGGCTGGCAGAGGTTATTAGAAAATGTCAATATCAGGGCAGTAAGCTTGCTATTTTTAAGTTCCCTATTCATAGTATGGATCATTACATATTTATGACATCCAAACTTTGTGTTGCTTTGGACTCGAGTACAAAATCCTGATCTGGAATGTCAACAAAATGTCAGCTCCGGTATTACATTGCAAAACAGGCCCGAGAAGATTTCATTATAGGATAGTGTGTGTGCCATTACGCGTTCATTATATTAAATTTGGCTGCAGGCAGTCGAATGTAAGAGAGGCGAGCCTGCTGTTCAGGGGAACGCGAGCAGGAGCTGGAAACATACTGTTCGTACAGATTGTCGGCCCCAGAGAGCTGCCCTGTAGACCCCGCATGCCTTCGGATGCCTGCCGCTTGCCTAGTAAGCACTTTGAAAGCTACTGTATTGTTTAATACCTTGCCGAACTCTTTGCCTCCCTCCATCTAACAGCAGAGGCTTTTGTCACACATGATGGCTGCTTGAAAAATTGTATATATTTTCTAAATAAATAGGACAAAGAGGCGCTAAAAGATAAATGACTTTCCTCGGCAGCAGTCTTGCGCTCCTTTATGAAAGATTTTTTTAGTACGGTTTTTCATTGCTCAAATGAAACAAATGCTTTTTTGAGGCATGCACTTCTCTAAATACACCTCATGTGCTTCTTTGAAATTGTTTGAGATTTTAATATTTGAACAGAACACGCTTTGGATCGTATTTCGAAACTTTAACAAAAAAAACAAAATCACAAGACCAGACCAAAGCGCTCTTTTTTTTTTTTTCTCGAAGCTCACTGATGTTTTGACATCCCATAAAGGCTCATATGGTCATTGCTGTTTCAAATGTTGTATTTTTTTGTACATTGTTTTATCGCCTGATGAAAGACAGTAGTATTCTCTTTTGTGAGCGGCGTGCTTTCATATCGCTTTTTTATTTTTTTAAATCCTGCCATGTTTCAATGCAAATGGGCTTTAGCTGTTCTGCAATCTGTCTGCATGGGGCGAAGCCTTCGGAGTGCTATGGATGGTGGGTATGATAAATCTCAATGTGCAGAAACCAAGCACATGGACAGATAATGTTATTCCTCCCCCAAAACATTGAGCCACTGTCCCTTAAAATGAACAGCTGAGCTCATGCGATCACGCGAAACGTGCTAAAACGCTCTGAAACAATCATCATAACTCAGTCATTAGCTGAGCATGTGAAGTCTACCTTTGATAAATCAGTTAAACGGATTATTGCATGTGATTTCTACCTACGCCATAGTTATTTCTGATGTTGTTTGGTTGGTTAGATCTCACAAGATGAAATGCATTCACCTCAGCCTTCACCAGAGCAGATCGTCATTTTGCTGCAGTCACACGTAGTTTGAAGTCTGACTAAAGTGCTGTCAAGCTTTAAGTGCAGAGTATTTGCTGCGCTTGTTTTCTATTTGTTTGCGTGGCAGGGACCTCAGGTGTAAAGACATGTTGGTGACACAACAAAGCCGTCGTACTGAATGATATCGAAATCAATGAGGTATGTTCATGCCATCACTCGCAGTCTTTCTTTAGCACGTGTCACACTCCAATGAGGGAGTCAATCTGTACTAATTAAACTTAGGCGAGAGTGCCTGTGGACTGGCAGCTCTGTCTAACTTGATTTACACCCTGATAGCTCTAAATCAAGACTACACGAGTTTACAGAAGCACAGCTGCAGTATTTACAGGAGCCACGGTTCAGTTTCATATATGTATTTATTAAAGACAAATCTTTGTGTGATCTTGCATATTTATAATTAATATTCGTGATGGAGATTTCATGACATTTATTTTCTATTCTAATCTTTAATTGATTTTCCATGCAGTTTTAATGTATTAAATTATTTGTTTATTACTGTATATAGCTGACTGAAATTAAAACCATGAAAAAGTAAAATTGTAATTAAGTTAAATTAAATTAAATCAAAATCAAATCAAGTAGTTGTAATAAATTAACTCTTTTTAGATTTTTGTCTAGGCAACATTTCTTACTGTAGTTTATCTTGATGTACTAAAGTAACTCCCTCTGGGGTCTGTGGTGATTTTGGGGCCCTTGAGATGTTTTGACATGCTCTGATATTTGTGATTATTTCAACTACTTGTTCACAACTGTGCTACAATAATATTTTAATATAAACATTTTATTTAAGCTTTATCATTTAAATGCTATCTATATGTTTATATACAAGCATATATACAGTATGCCTGTAGATGTACGTACAAATAATACATTGCATTTGCTAGCCTTTTGCTGGTTGTAACCCGTTTGAACCACGTGAACTTCTCCTAGAAACAATACTACTGAGAGAACATGTAATCTATATAGCATAATACATTTATTGCATGCAAAACATCAATACCAGCACAGCAGACAGAGCGTCTAGCCATAATAGCGAACCATAATGCACCAAATGACTAATATAGTCTATTTTCCAGACCCTGGTTTTGATGCTGGTTCACTAGCGATGCTGTTTGATGGGTTGTAAATCTGCTTTGTGTCGAGGCAGACCAGGACACATTCCTTACGGCTAATTCACTTCATAGATTAGCACGTACAGCGAATACATGTGTTCGGCCCAGGGAGATGGACAGCACTTGAGCGCATTGTGAGAACAGAGCTCATTTCATTGTGTGGATGATTGGGTTCTCCTGCTGGAGATAATGACTGTGCCCTCCTTTGACTTTGAGGCAGTGACCTGAAATAAGGCCCACAAGTGAAACCGGAGTCCGTCTGAACCTGTGTGTGATTAAGGTCACCCAGACATACCACATTTTCTTGACCCTGTGCTCACATCGACCACAGCTTGAATTCATCGGGGAGTCTTTTGTAGTTCTCGTCACAATGCAAACATCAGACCTCGGCTGAACGGTGGGGGCGAGGCGATGCCAAGGCACTCGAACTGTCCAGCAGCCGTCGCTTTTCTCTATTTTCTGACGGTTTGATAATACTCGCCGGGGAATTTTTAAAAGCATATTCGGCTTGCTAGCTTACCAAGGACAAGCATTCAGTCATGACCACACTGCTAAAACCGGCATGTCGAGTAATTAGTAAGATGGCAACTCATGAAAAAAGACACTGGGCTGCAGCTCATGCTGAATGTTCCCAGCTGAATATGGCCTGTAATGTGAGATTTATGAGTTTCAACACAGAGTTTACTCTCAATTCATCTCCTTGCTTTGCCCTATTGGGCCGTCAAAGTCAGCCTTTTTTTTTTACTTTAAAGTGTCCTGTCGGCGCTGACCAATATTGCGTGGTGGCATGGTGTAGTATAACAGATGACTCTTGCACTTTTTCACTGTCGCCGCTGGCGATGTAGGACAGTTTATTGACGCCGTGTATGGATGAACAGTAATTCCTAGAAAGGTACTTACATTTTTAAGGCTTCTACTTAAAAATACTTACGACTTAATTCACTTAAGACCAGAATGATAAGAATTAAGCATAATGCGTTATTTTCTTAAATATTCGTACCATTTCATTACGCCATAATATACAGTAAGTGTCTAGTGCAAAAGCAATTTTCAAAAGAATCACTGAAACATTTATGCAAGAATATGAATATTTTTTGCATCCAGCTGGGTTTCTAAAACTACAGTAGCATCTAATGATTGATTTTCAGGGGGCAGATGATAGGAGGATATAGCTTTATTCGTAAGGTTTATATAAAACATTGATCAGAGTAAATTATGTATCATGCTAGACTGAATAGGCAATGGGAATTTTTTAAATTTTTTTTCTGCAATCACAATGTTAGGGTTCAATCTAAAGAGCTGAAAGTTCCAAACAACTTCCCATCCAACTCTCTTTTCTTTTATGCTGCTAGAATTCGGCGTAAATAAAACACAATAGACAGGTAGCCCATTTTATTGTCACCACAGGGCAATTGATTTTGAACAATAATAACCGTGTAAATGGTATGAGATTGTTGTTGTCTGTGTGCTTTAAATTAGGCAATACAACAATCAGAGAAATTGCTGTTACTATGGAAATGCATATTTTGTCGAAAGCACTCAGTATTAATGTTACATTCATGCAATCAGTTCGATCTCCCTATGCTCTCGAACTGCTTATACACTACTGTTTAGGGGTCAGTCAGATTCCACTTTGTTTGTATCAGAAGGAAAGAAAGATATATATATGTATAGAGAGAGAGAGTGAGAGAGAATTTTTATGAAACTGTGAATATTGAGAAAACTCAGCTGGAATATATTTATGTATCTATCCATTCATTCATTGTGATTAATTTTTTGGTTTCTTTATAGAATAATATTTATAGTCTAAATTCTTGTGATGCATATAAAGTATTAGTCCCCTTTCCGTTCTTCCACCGGACGTATTATATTGATGGCGTAAATGCAATTGGCTATTGAAAATAAAGTGTCTTCAAAACCAGCTGTCCTTGACTGCTTAAGTCTAAAGAGAAGACATGAAAGACAGAGCAAGTCAAAACACACATTTCCCGCAAAGTGAGGAATCCTGCCTCTTATCTATTTGATTTTGCACTTGGGGAATTTTTCTTCATCTTATGCTTCAAACGTCAAGTGCCAAATTCATTTGCATGCGCTTGAGGCTTGGAGAGTTAAAACAAAGACGTGTGACTGGGCTCGGTTCAGACACAGAAGCTGTTGATGGAAAAGCAGTGCGGTGGGAGGGGAACCTGGAGGGAGGAGGGGTTTCTGAAGGCAGCAAATCACATGAAGAGGATAATTTAATCTGACTCAGTCTTTCTGTCACTTCATATAAACTGGTTAGTTGGCTAGGCCTCCTGAAATGAATTAAAACGCATGAATAATGAAACATCTCTGGCTGTGAAAGGAGCCGTGCTTTCTGCAACTTCAAAGCCGGACAAAAGCAGCCTTTATAATCAACAATTTGCCGTTTTGGACTTATATTAATGCCTGTGTTTGACACAAGGTAATGAAAATGCAATTAGCTTTTCAGAAACGAAACTATTTCCTTAATCGACGTGCGACAAGTGTGCTTGTAGCATTAACAGTCGTCGTGCGCAGCTGCTGCCGCTAAAACTGCAGCACAGAAAAACAGAATTAAGCATTCGGTTTGAATCAAGGTGCTTTGAACTGGAAAACTAGTCTATTTCCTTGCAGCAACTGGTCATGTGATTTTAAGTAACTCTGACATCAGGGATTTAATGTCGATAGCAAAAGTATACTTTTGTGCTTTGGAAGTCCAGACTAAATCATAAATAAATAAAACAAAACCATACAATGCCCAATGCTGCAACATACTTTTAAAGTTTCAGTGTTGCCAAGGTTAAGCTGCCTGCTGCGGACTGCTGTCTTTCTTTCAGTGTTTACTGCTAGAGATAGACGTGATATTCTTTTTAATGTCAAGCTCCCATAGAGGAGCGATATGCGTATAAAACTTTGACACCAGTCTTTACTTTAGCCCTAATCTGGCACTGGAAGTGTACTTTAATGTATTGGTGCCACATTGTGAAGAATGGAGGAACGATAACGCTTTGTGATCTGCAATCCAGTCGGAGATCAATGCTCCGGCAAATAAAAGCATGAGGCGGCTGAAGCCAGAGAATTTATAAGCAGGTGAATGTATTGCAACTCAAACCTCAGAGGCATAAAACCAGAGGTGAACAAGCTTTCTGGCCTGGCGGTGATGTCCTACTTAAGGGAATAGTTTATTCACCCTCATGTTGTTCCAAACCTGGATGACTTTATCTCTCCTGTAGAACACGAAAGGTGGAAAAAACAAGAAAGTCCAATGTAATAAAAGTGAATTACATCTAGGACTGCTTCAAAATAATATGTACTGGATATACACTACCATTAATTAAGTCTTATACTCACCATGGCTGCATTTTCTTTAATAAAAAAGCAGAACAAATAATGATGACGCTATTGCTATTCTTTAGGGGTGTGATGAGATCTCGTAGGACATTCCGGCAGCTTTCAAAGTATATTGCAGGTTAGTGCGGACGGACGAGCTCGGTTCATGTGCAATGCCACCTACTTGACTTGCACTCTTTCTGCATTCTTCTCGCGCATACACTGTTGCGCGCGGACAGTCCATGCGGTCTCAGAACAATGCCTACACGAGGACAGGGAGCCCTCCTGTCCGCGAGCCCTCCTCGTGACGAAAAAGGACTGACAGCCTTTAAGCTGACACGGTGTTTGCTGTAGGGAAGTTTGTTTAGTTACACGGCCCGACTTTATTTACACTATTTATTTATTTTTGTTATTTATTGTTAATTACTTGCCTGTCAGTTTGTGGCATTTTATGCAATTTTAATTTGCATTAATATTTAATTTCATATTTATTTATTTATTTTAAGAAAGCTATTTTATGGGTTTTTATGTATGTATATATATATAGGATTAATTGTATGGACTTTTTTGCAATAATTTCTACCTGTATTTAAGTCTTCATTTGTTGTGCTAAAAAGAGTGACCGCTACATAATTCAAAACTTTTTTCTTCTTTTAATGTTCCCAAGAGTTTTTGAATTTAATTTTAGGTGAACTAATCCTTTTAATTCGCCCCAGGAATTATTATTTTAAAAAGCAATGTCACAGAAGAGATTAGATGAGCAATATTGATTTCAAAGAAAAATTGTAAAAGGTATATTAGCTCATTTGTTAGATTGGTTAGATGTCTGAGCTTATTTTTTTGTCTTTGCTCTAATCTGATCAAACCAAACCAAAAGAAAACTGATTAAAGTCACCCTCTTATACAAAAAGCCAGTCTAAAGGAAAAGCCTATTGCTCTGAACAAAGTGGAGCTTAACCATTAGACAAAACAGAGGCGGCATGCACTTTTGTTGGATGCAGGACAAGATTAATACAATCATGTTTTAATCACTGACCCGGCTGATTCTAGAGCCATCCCGCCCCCTTCAATGAGTCTGGGCTTGAATGAAGCCAATTGATCTCCACCAAACTCGGTGAAATCGATGTGTGGTGACCATCTTAAAAGGAAAATAATGACTGGCATCAAAGTCTGTGATCACTTGTTGTTTGGCAACTCAGAACGATAATTACTGGATATGTTGGTCTCTTTACAGCTTGCATAATTAACACATAATTAAGTGTTGAGTTGATGAGTTCTCTGAAAGTATGGATGACAATCCTAATGTGCCCAACAAAGTCGAAACTTTGCTGCACTGCCTTGATGTAACAAAGCTGAAGCCAATACAGCTCATTGCCATTAGATAATGGAAAGAAGATGAGTCACAACCATTTCAACAAACGACACACCAATTTAACAGTGTTTCTTCTGTCTCAGTGGTTGATTTTTTCATTCATTTTAATGAAACCACTATATATGTATACTGTATATATACATACTATAACTGTTTGAAGGTCACATCAAAACTTTGAAGCATGAAACTTCAAAAACTATGAAATCTATGAAAAACTATGAAATCAAAACTAAGATTCATCAATTGTGTTTATGACTAATTGAATTTTATATACAAATGTGATCATTTTACCTTCACCCAAGACTTAGATGTTCATTTCTAAACTGTAAACTGTAAAATATCAGCATTTTTAAACTTCTGTCATTAATTACTTATCCTCATGTTGTTTCAAATCCAGAAGACCTTCATTCATCTTCTGAACACACATTTGTGATGATATCAGAGAGCCATCCATAGACAACAACACAGCTGAGTTGATCCCAGATCCAGAAATGCAGGAAAAACTGTCCACGTGACATCAGTGGCTCAACTTCAGTTCTGAGAATGCTTGTTTTTGTGCAAAGAAAACAAAAATAACGTAATCAGCCTTGTTTACATCCAGGGGAAAGCACACCCATAATCTGTGTTTTTTAACACCTAGAGGAAAGTGTACGCATGTGTGGTGATACTCTCTAAAATAGCAGAAGACGTAACTAAGGGTAGAAAAATGGTTAAGTAGATTGTTATTTTTGTTTTCTTCACACAAATAAAAGTATTCTGCTAGTGTCGCAAACATGAAGTTGAGACTGTCTTACCAATGTTTTTACTATGTTTCTGGATCTTCTGGATCCGTTCGGTAGTATTGCTGTCTATGGGGAGACAGATGGCTCTCTGATATCATCAAAAATATCTTAATTTGTGTTCTGAAGATGAAAGAAGGTCATACGGGTTTGGAACGACATGAGGGTGAGTCATAATTTTACTCTTTAAACTATGACAGCGTGAAAGAGTGAAATTCATCAACCACTCCAATATTTATTTTATGGAAAGGATTTATATAAAAATTATATAAAAATTGCATAAATCTTTTGCATCTTAACATATTTTAATTCATTCATTTAAACAGAAAAAAGGTGTCTGTATAAGATGACATTTAAAATGCAATTATTTGTACAAGATGTTAAGTTAAATAAATGGATAAATATCAGTTCTGAAGAAAAGCATGTTTTGCAGGATTTTTAATTTGTTTAAATTTTTTTTCCAAGACCATAGCTTAAAGCCCTGCATTTCCAGAAGGGGTACAGATATTTTATGTAAATATTGTTTATTAGGAAATGTAAGTCAAGGGGAATGTCTTTCTGTCACAGATTTCCACCCATCCACGAATATCTGATGCATCAATTTGTGTTTAAAGAGGCATACAATGTTGAGGAGAAAAGAGCATTATTTGACGGGGGTAATCCTTTATAAGACTCACCCTGAACTTGCCTGCGGGAGAAGAGAACAAGGGAGCAGATCTCGCTTCTGGCTGAATTCACAACTGTTATCTGCCTTCCCTATCCTCTTGTTTAGTGATATTGCATTCTGCTCTTTGATATTCCAGTTAATCCTTCAAGTAAAAAGATTTAACTCGAGATTATGCTGTTTCTATGAAAGCTGGCTCTTGCTCGCTCTCGCGTGTCTGAGCGAATGCTCCTGAGGCGATGTCATAATTCCAATGCTACAGAGAGAAAGCAGAAAAGGAAGCACCGGGTTTCCCATTGGTGCCGTCGTCATCTATTAAGCCTAAATCTGTATACAGCTCCTAATGAATGTGATACATTTTGAATCTCCCTTTAATGAATTGCTTGATGGCTCAGAAGCATTGTGCACTCATTTTATGTCATTTCGACATGTCACTCTCATCATTTTTTTTCCCCACTTTCTTTAGAGAGCACAAAAGTGGTTTATAGTGTTGGGACTGATAACCACTTACAACACTTACCAGCTTAATGTTAGATTAGACACTTCAGCTCCCAGCTGCATTTTAACTCTCTAAAGTGCGTGGTGCTGCTGTTCACAAACTAACCCACTCTTCAGCTGTTCCATTACTTCACAGAGAGACCCTCAAACATACAGCATGACATTGTTTCTTATTTACTGAGGTCTTGAGGCAACAGAAGCCTGTTACCTTTATAAATATATAATGTGAGATTATATTATAATGATTCAAAATTGCTATTGTAATATATACTCAAACATCATACATTGATACATTTTAAAATGTAATTGATACAAGCTGAATTTTCAGCATCATTACTTTAGTGTTCAGTGTCACATGAACCTTCACGATCCAATTTGGTGGTCAACAAGGAAAGAAAGAACAATATTGTGTTGTGAAAAAACATTTTACCTTTTTTATTTTTTGTCAGTATTTGTTAAGGAAACAAATATTTAGTAACATAATGAATTAATTTACTGCCACTTTAGGACAATTTGATGCATCTTGGTAACACAAGCATTCGTCACTATTAACTTGCTTACTAGCATGCCTATCAATAACACATATAACTGTTTATTAGTGCTTACATAGCACGTATTCTGTATGACCATATTCTATATCCCTAAACTTAACAACCTTATTAATTATAAATAAGCTGCAAATTAGTAGGTTATTGAGGCAAAAGTCATAGTTAGGAAGAAATGGACCTTAATATTAAGTGTAACCAGGGCTGTAGTACTCGAGTCCAGTCTCGGACTTGTCTTGGACTCGCTGGTCTTGCCAAATATGGCTTTTGGTCTCGACCGAGTCCAGGTGTCTTTATGATGTTCCCAGTAAGCACACATTTTACACTTTTTTTTCATTTTAATTTTTTCATTTCACCCGCCCAAATTTAATTAAATTTTTATTTTTCGTCACGTCATCTGCCTGAACGACCCATCACTACCAATAATCAATCATAAAAACAGAAAAACAAAACAAAGAAAGTAATATCCAATCACACACTAGATTATATTTGCACGGCACGCTCTGCATCTGCGTGCCCTGCTAACGTTAATTTTCATTGATTCAACACAGAGTGTACC
>JAUCMT010000026.1:14355854-14383446 GCA_032357475.1 Enteromius thamalakanensis
TTTCATTGAGAATGTAAAATTAAAGTTTTAGTTGATATATCTGTTTATTAAAAAAATTATAACATGTGAATTAAAATTAAAAAAAAATTGAAAATCGTGATGCATCGAGATATCGTATTGAACCGAATCGATGACATAAAAACCGTAATCGAACCGAACCGTGAGACCAGTGTAGGTCCACACCTCTAGAGGGGGACAGTCATGGGATATTGGGGTGGTGGGACTGCTCTCGGCAGTCGCCGTAAAATTTCCCTTATTTTCAAATCCAAAACTTGACAGCTATGAAATTATGCTTGTTTACCAAGATACTCTAATTAATGCAAAGTTCATAAGAACAGTATTTATTTGAAAAATAAATCTTATGTAACATCGTAATTGTCTTTATTGTGTATCTCTTGATGTATTTAATGTTTTCTTGCTGAAAAAGTAATAATTATCTTTTCTTTTCTTTTTTGAATAGTAGCTAATTTAATTTCAATCAAAACAACATATTCAGGAATATAGCAAGGCATATTAAAAGTTGGAATCAGTTATCTGTAAATGGTAATAATAATAAGTGGTTGCGCTTTTAGTGGTCACAGCATCCAGACAGCTTTAGTTTTTCCTTCTTTTCTTTACACAGACCGTTGCAGCTGTAATAGCAGAATCAGAGCCAGCATACCTGCACCTCTAAGTCATGACAAAGGTCTAATTGAGACCTCTTCCAGCTCTCAAGACCAGTCTAAAAGAAGGGGCTTCACACTGCTTAGCAAATGAGCACACCAGGAGCAAGAAGCATTGGTGTCTTGATGCACTTGTGGGAGGCTGTCATTTCAAAGAGCACCCCTTTATAGCGATGGCACATTGAGCGTCAGTCAGCCTCAACACTGCTGGCAAGGAGATTACGGCTCTTTGCAGCCTACCACTTGCTCTCTTTCTCTCTCCACTACTATTTGGAGGGGAAATCATTCAGCAGAGTGAAGTGTAGAAATCACTTCCATGGCTTGTTTTGGGGAGGAACAGCAGAGAGGTTTAATATTAGCAATTTGGCATCTCGATAAAAACAAATTTGTCTCTGTACTGTGAAGCAGAGATGTAACATGTAATGAGAAGAGATAATAAATTTGCCTTCTATCTGGCATTTTCCATCATGTTTATTTGACTGCACTTCACAACCTTGACAAAATCACATTTTGCTTTCACAAGTTTACTGGCGCTGCATGAATTATGGAAGGAGCTGAGAAGGATGGAAGATACCAATAAAGAGTTTTTTTTTTTTTTTTTTTTTTTAAACGACTATTTGAAAGCCATTCCCTCCATCCGCACTTATTTTATAGACTTATCAGCTCTCCAAAATAACAGCAGAGCATTGAAGTCATCCGCTTTTACCAGTGCAGTTATGTAGCATTTGCATAGCTTAGGCTTTCAGTGCAAGGTATAATTTTGCCGCACATTACAGAAAGGCCATTCGATCGAACACACTGGGTCAACACCGCCTGATAATGGTGCCTGTGTACCTGCAAATGAATAAAGCCCCAGTGGCGTGTGTGTCTGTCGTCTATGTCAGATTTTAATGGGATCATATATTATTTAAACATGCAGCACAAGTTAATACACTCTGCGCAGCATACATGTCATATTAAATAATTAACCGTGGCTGAGCAAAACATTAAACAGGAAATAAAGCATTAACACCAATGTAGCTTTTTTCCAGAGATTTCTCTCCTTCAATATGTTTTTGTTTCATAACTGTTGCCCAGTTTATTTAAACAATATCACACCAGCAAGAGGTGTTGTTCTGAATATCAGCACGACTGTGATTTAGCCATCGGCACGGAGCCAGAGGGTAATTGATATTCAGTTTTATACAGCATGATATTAAAAGTTCAATAAATAACTTCCGTTTCAGTGGTTATTTCTTTTTTTCACGTCCTTCTATGAAAATACAACACACAGAAAAGCTATTACTCATATATACAATAACTTATACACTTTTTTTGTGTGTGTTTGCGTGTTCAAACTGTGAGTCTGTGATGGCTACTTTTTATTGATGCATGCTGGTTACATCGTAGACATGAATCATTAATGCAGCCAATTATTCATTTAAAAAAAAAAAACTGTCGATCTTTACAAATGAGTCATTGAATCAATCAGTTATTGGATAATTTACTCACCAGAACCATGTAGTAGTATAATACTTTTACTGTTTTTACCATGTTGTTGCATGACAGATGTAAGTACTAGTAAGTGAATTCAAATTTAGCATCAGAATTCAGAAGTGAGCTATTGAATCATTCATTCAACCAATTCATTGCACTACATTGATTCATTTTGAAGTGAGTCATTGAATTGTTCACTCAGCTCATTCATTCGACTACTCAAATTCATTCTGGATAAATAAACTTCATTCAGTCAAACAATCTGGTTCAGCAGTTCATTCAGGAACTAGTAAACACAACTGTATTGTTTAGAGCTGTGACCATTCTACTTCACAAATAACACACAGGCAGAATTGTGTCTAAAATGTAAGTTTCTCAATATTAGCTTATTGTTTATTGAACTGCTGTATGAGATATCACGCTTGCAATCAAGTTGTGAGTCAGAATAGCACTGTTGCTTCTCCAGGAGAACAATTGAGTTCAAATCGCGCTGTTCTTAACAGGAAGCTTAATAGATGTTTTGATTGACCAAAGAAGAGCAGACACAGGTCAACGCGAGTGATGCTGACGGCGACTCTCCTGAATAAACACGACTTGTCCTCTGATCTGCCCTTGCAACCAGGAGAACGTGTGCTTTATTAGTTTCCCCCTACTTGAGTTCCTGAGCCTGCTCTGTTCAGGTTACAATATCATGTATTGTTTAAAGCTAGCTCATTAAAGGTCTCCTGGAGTGAAGAATCAGGTTGAAAAAGAAAAGGATGATTTCGTAATTGGCCAATTGCGCAAAAGAAATGTAAAATCTTGTAACCTATGTCTCTGTAGAGTTCCGTTCTTTCAGAGGTGGCACAAAACTCCTTTCTATTATCTCAGACGCCTAGGGCTGTCCACGCAGTGTTTGCCTTTTACCCGACAGCGGGTGTGAAGTGAGGTTACCACACAGCCGATGTCGACTCCTCTAAGTGCTGATGAAATATAGATGTTGAAGTCTGGACCGCTCAATGTTTCATCTCTCTTGGTGATACCATAAGGAAGCCATTAATAGTGTCAGAGAGCATTAGTCCTACAAAAAGAAGATAACTTGATGTAAGAGAATGACTGGCAGCACCTGTTTGGAATCAACTGTGCATCCCAGAGATATAAGGGAGAGAAGTTTGTCCCCTGCCGTGCAGGCTCTTTTCCCCTCATATATATGCGAGGTCACTTCAAGATGGTCATTTCCCCCTGCACTGCCTTTGTCAGTGTGCAGAGGCCCTGCATCATGCATAATCGCAAACAGCAGGACCATCTGTCGTTGCCTTGTTGACTTACCTACGTGCAACCTTTTTAGTGTTGGTTTTCATGTATCAGTCTGATGTAGCACCATATTTACAATATGCTAATTGGTTAATGAAATCCTGTTTGAGAAACTTTGCATATGTTATGAAGCCTGTGCTATGTGTTACGCTCGTGTTTTCAGCACTGGACAGAGAAATAGCATGGCATGCATGGAGATGTTTTGCTCTAACCATCTGTTGGCGGTATATTTTACCAGCACAGATTGATGACCTTAACCTTTATTCACTCAATTGGCTTTTCCATTTCTTCAGAATAAGTGTATGTAATAGGTCACTTTGTTCTTTCTTATTACCAAACATGCAATTTATAGGAACCGCACTCGAATGCAGCAGTTTTATTCCAACTAAAATAACTAACAAAGAGTAATTTGTTTTTTTTTCTTCTAGAACCAGACTCCAGATAAAACATTCCCTGTTGTCTCAGCCACGTGCCCCCACAAGGTAAGTCACTGTCTTACTAATGGTTCTGCCTGTTAGAGGCATTGTATTTTCACTGTGTGATAAAGCCGTTACAGTTTGTTGCATCTCTGTGAATCAGCGCTTCTAAACTGGTAGATCACAACCCCAGAATTTGTCTTTTCTAATACGCAAACAGAAAGGAAAACTAATGTAAAAATGTGTATTTTGTTGTTGATGTCAGAGGCTTTGCTTTTTTGTAGTATATTGTGCAAACATTTCTCTAGTGCAAACAACTCCAAGGTCATGAGTTCGATTCCCAGGGTATGCGTCAACTGATTACATGTGTACCTTAAAAAAATCAGCCAAATGCATAGATGTAAATTATCCTGTCAAATAAGCAAATAGCAATCTGGACATGTTGCCTCGCATGCCCTTGTCCACAAAACTACACAAAGTCGAAATAATAGTCATAATCTGTTACATGTTATTGAAAATAACATAAATAGCATATAATACAATTCTATACTACTTTGTATAAATAGACTGCAATTTTGTGAATAATAAATTAACTAAATCCACTTGTAAAATTATTACTTCAAGTTTTGTATTTTAAAAATGTATATACATTTTGAGATTTGCAAAAGATTGCATTTAACATTCTTAAATTATTAATATTTTGATATATTAATGTTAAGTGAGCATTAGATGACAGCAAAGCTAATCTAAATGTATCAGATATTCACTGATCTGGTATGATAGCAATATATCATGCATCACAAAAAAGCTATTCTTGATTATGTTTACTAATTATATGAACTCTTTATTTTATGTATTCTCTTCTTTTTTTTATAATAAACGATGTTTCTATTGTGATGGATCACATCTTGTTCTGTGTCCTGAAGCAAAGCCAGCTGAGAACTGCTGCTGTAAAAATAATAATAATAATAAGAAGAAAATATATATATATATTCTCAATTAGTGCTTATGGACATTTTTATCTTGGAGATCATTTCCTTCGATGAATATTTCCAAATGTATTTTGTTGTCTGCTTGCATACATTGAATAAAGAACATGTCTATCTCTCCATGCCGCCATGTACCAAAACAAGGTGGCATGACAGCAGATATTTCCTTTTTATTGTTTCTTATCTCAGGTTGGAAACAAGGCCCTGAATTAAACCGTAGTATAGCAACAAGATGTCAAATTATCTGTGATTTCATGCTTTTTGGGCTTGAGATTTACCAAAACAGTGACAAGAATCAGTTGAGTTCTTTGTGTAGGTGAACAAAA
This sequence comes from Enteromius thamalakanensis, assembly GCA_032357475.1. NCBI lineage: Eukaryota > Metazoa > Chordata > Actinopteri > Cypriniformes > Cyprinidae > Enteromius > Enteromius thamalakanensis. The sequence goes on from JAUCMT010000026.1 coordinate 14,361,017, forward strand.
AGAAAGTGCATTTCCTTCTAGAAAGCTGGCTGCCGGGGCTTCTCAGCAGTTTAGCATGGGCTTTTTCACACAGCCCGTGTGAGGAACGCAGTAATGTGTTATATTGCCAAACCTCGCACCATTGTCAGTCCACTAACCCCAAATGTGCCAAAGTGCTCATGTCCTTTTCTGCTTGACTGGGCAGGTCAAGAGTAAAGGCCTCGCAGAAAAGTCAACAAAAGTCTGACAGCCCGTCCAATTTGGCAACCCCCTAATATACCAACAACCATTAAACGTGACTCAAAGCTGCAAAAGAAAGCGGCAAAATATTTATACGAATCACCCAGGTGCTTGTTGTGAGGTGTGTGAAAAAGGCAATCAGCTTTGTCCTAAACCTCTCGGCACACGACGGGGCTCTAATTGCTGACCCGTCCTTCACACAAGCTTGTGCGCTTCACCCCTGTCGAGATCACCTCTAATAACAGGTTCTATACAGTGCTGATGCGCTCGAACTCACCTGCTCGACACCCAGGCTGCAGTGTTTTGTCCTTGAAATATGGAGAGTGTTGCAATTCCCTCGTTGTTGTCAGCTCTCCTCGAAACAGCTGATCTGGATGGAGGTAATGAAGGGATGCCACCGATTTGTGATGGCGTTAACGTTTCCCCGCGACCAGCAGAACATAATCTCTGTCTCGTCGCTTCCCATTAGCGCCTGTGATCTGCACAAACCAATATGCAAAGAAAGCAATGGAGCAGTGGAGTAATTTGGCATGTCACTCAGCCCCGAATGAAAGTATAATGGCTAAACGGTTAGATATGATTTCTATAATAGGAATGTCGTACTGTGTGCCACTAAGACCGGTCCTGTTTTCTTTGCTGGTATTGTATGCATTCACAATGAAAGGGAGCTAATGAACAGAGAGCTTTTAAAAGCTCCGTGATTATATGGAAAGGAGAGGGGAAGAGAAGGATGGCGGGAGAATGAGAGAGCGAAGCCGAGGGGGGTGGAGAGAACACTAAGTATACATAATTGCTGCTTGACACATTGGCCAAATTCTGCTGTGCCAGGATTGGAGTGAAGATGATTAACGGCTGTCCGTGTGGGTGGGCAACTTGGTCACCCAGGGCTTCTAGTTTCCATAGCAATTGTACTCCAAAGGCCATACATTACATTGTGAGAGTCCCTGAGGCCTGAGCATTGTTAAATTCCCCAATAATATCGTACATTATGCGTTTGTCCTCTCAGCGGTAATTCATTCCTGCCGCTGCGATTCACAATAGGTCAGTAGTGGAAGTGGAGAGAGTCCCAATTTCAGACCTCCTATCCGAACGTGAAGGATGGCACATCGCCACGCTTAACGTTGATCAAGTGGCCCGACTTGAGAGAAAGTGATCATTTGTTTGACATTACACCAGGCACGTCTGTTCTGCCTACCGACAGATGACCCGGCTGGTATTCTGCAGGTATTTAAACGCCATTCATCAAGGTTTCGAGTTAACCCTAGCAGGCGCTGAGTCGCAGAACCTCCCCGTCGAGCCAGAAAAGCAGATGGCAGATGGAGTGCAGAATTTGACCCGTCCCTCCCTGGGTTCGATGCATGCGAAACCCTGGCACAAGCCGCCTGATCCGGGCATGGTGCGAATGCTGTACCAATACCCCCCCCACACACACACAACCGTGACGTCACGCTCCTCCGCCACTCCGAATTTGGCCCCGTGACCGTGCACTCCTCCACATCCTACTCTAAATGGTGTTTTGAACTCGGGAGAACCCATGGTGAATAAGCACATCTTAAAAATGATTCATACTAGATAATAAATGGAAATCCCTCCAGCCATGCAACAACAGGCTAGTCATGCAGCAATTAAGCCGCATAGCATGCAAAACTCAAGGCGGCGTGCTCTGCGTTGGGGGCTCCTCTCGTGTACATGCACCATTCAGGAGGGAGTAGGCGTGATGCTGGAAGACAAGCAGCAAAATGCCCGAACCCATACCGCCGTCTCAGCGTGGCGCCTGAGGATGCTTTGGCAGACATCTTTAGACAAACATGTAGTAGAGCTGGAAAAACTCACAATCGGAAAGGTCAGTTGTGACCTCTGGGTGCAGGGCTATGCTGAGCCTGTCACTAGCAAGCACAGCATGTTCATGTCAAACAGAGAAAAGGTACACCGGCCGCCCCGCTCTCTAGTCTGCCGTGCAGCAGGTTGCGTGTGCATGCATCTGTGTTGAGGATATTTATAGCTGTTTTGATTCATCAGTAGGGTTGGGAACTCAGAACAGGTTCTTACTTAGATTTATTTTCTAAAAAAACAGGACTATAGTGTTTTTGGTTCTGTTATCAGTTCTCATGCTTTTCATTTAAAACATGTACATCACAACCAGTGCAGTCTGATTGCCAATCGTTCAACACACAATCATTTTTTTAAACATTAATATTTACATTTAGCAAATATGCACTAGATTTGTGTGTATGCACTTCTTTATGTGACAGTAAAGACTTTTGTTTATAAGACATTAACATTACATAGTACTTAAAAAAATGCTATTCTTCTGTTCTTTCCAAATATCTAGAAAATCTAGAAAAAGTACAGTATCACAGCTTCCATTGAAATTTAAGCAGCATGATTGTTTTTAGAAATAGTAATAAGAAGCAGAAAATCAGCATATGTGACCTTGCACCACAAAACAAAAAATACAATTATTTGAAAATCTGGATTCTATTGGTGCAAAACAATCTAAATATTGAGAATAAAGTTGTCCATATTAAGTTGTTAGCGATGTGTACTAATCATAAATTAAGTTTTGATATATTTACAGTAGGAAATGAAGACAATATCTTCATGGAACATGATCTTCATATTCTAATGATTTTGGGATCTATTATTTTGACTCGTGCAATGCATTGTTGACTATTGCTGCAAATACACCTGTGCTACAGTACTTATGACTGGTTTTGTGTTCCAGGGTCAAATATTACAATAATTTCTGAAGGATCTTTTGAAATCGAAGACTGGAATAAGACTGCTGCAAAAAGCTTCAATATCACAACAGGGAAAAAAAAAATCTTACAGAACTTTTGAACAGTAGTGTTTGTTGCCTCAGTTTTTGTTTGTTTGTATATAATTAGGACTAATTATTGCATTTCATTCATGCCTCCTCTAAAAACACAAGGAAAGTCAACTGTAAACACAGCTTGTGCAGTGATTGTTTAATTATATTTATCAAGGAAATTTCTAGGCAATTGACAATTAAATTCAACTTTTCGCCCCCAAAAATTTAATAATTAAAAAAAAAGTAAATACATATTCATTCAATCAATCATCAATCCATCACTGCAACAGTTAAATTCCCAATCTTAATCATCTGTATGCTTTTTTCCCACATTAGTTCCAGAAGCGTATCTCTACCGATTTCTGTTGCAGAGAAATGATTGTGGTCATTCATCCAGTTTAGTTTGCTCCTGCTGTAATTACAAAAGCAGTGTTAATGTGGTGTCTCTTTAATTGGCAGACATGTTGGTTTTTTACAGCCATATTAAAACGGGGTCTGTGCACAGGGTACCACATTTATAAACTTGCCCCTCACAAGGTCCTCTGGCTGTGGTTGACCTGACTAATGAAGAGATGAAAGAAGTACTAACCTCTAGAATTACAGCCATAAACCCACTCGGATCGGATGATTTATGGCATTAGAACAAGATTAATTTATCTCATTTTTCATACACATTTCAATATTAATCAGTCATACTTAAAAGAAGGCAGGAACTAATTTTTTTCCCCTCTTGTCACCACAAAGTGCGTGGCTCTTTCTAAAACTGTGGCAGGTTTCCTGCTCTCCTTGTTAAACCAATCAGGGATTTCGCCACATGCTGTCCAATCAATTAAGTCAAATGTGTGTGCAGCCCTTTGATATAGAATCATTTGTCAAATCAGCGGAGGTGGCAGAGTGCAGTTACCCAGGAGTCTGAGGCTCTTGACTCCCGTCCACCTGGAAATCTGCTCAGCGTTCGGATTCAGGCATTCCTCGTGTCCTCCAACCCGTTAATGGGGTGTCATTGTGCATGCTGGATTTAGTTCAGCTAGGGTCCAAAGGCTTTTTCCATGCATTAGCCTCTTGACTACATAGCTTAACCTCTTAATTTTTTGAAAGCTCTGCCCAGAGAAAGCTCGATATTATATAACAGAATGGCAGCCATTAGGATTCAAATGATTTGCTTTTTGCTGTTGCGTGGTTATTGCATTTAACGTTACACGATACAACAACCACATTCTACGTGACACAGGAGCATCAAATGTAATCTGGTTTTCTGCCATTATTGTGTAATTTGTGATCGGAAGTGAAAGAATCCTGAGTTCTTCAGGTGGAGGTAATCTGCTGATTGTGCTGTATGGAGAAGCTGCTTGGCACCGAGGGGTCATTTAGTTCATATATTGCACTTTTTAATAATGCTCTCATGTTTCTTGGTTCTTATGGCTCTCGGAGGAACTCCTGGAGAAAACTTCAAACTTCACCTAATTTCCTTTTAAAGCGAATCTAATTTAGAGCAGCCAAGATGCAAAGGAATCTTTTTTTGTTAGATGGAATAATTGGAAGCCTTCAAAATCAGCAGTGTTGTTTAATTATGTATTATATATCTATAGTTGCATTAGTCTTTATGCACAAGGTGGTGTGAATTATTCAACACAAAAAGTGTACTTTTTATGGAATTCTTTTACATAGAGAGGCCTGTAATTTTCATCATAGGTATACCTCAACTACAGTATGAGAGACAAAATAAAAAAATTAAAATCCAAAAAAATCACATTTTTTTAAGAATTTATTGCCAAATGATGGTGGAAAATAAGTATTTGGTCAATAACAAAATTTCATCTCAATACTTTGTTATATACCCTTTGTTGGCATTGACAGAGGTTTTCTGTAAGTCTTCACAAGGTCTTCTCACACCGTTGCTGGTATTTTTGCTCATTCCTCCATATAGATCTCATCTAGATCAGAAATGTTTTTTTGGGGCTGTCTCTGGGCAACACAGACTTTCAACTCTCTCCAAAGATTTTCTATTGGGTTGAGATCTGAAGACTGGCTAGGCCACTCCAGGACCTTGAAATGCTTCTTGAGAAGCCACTCCTTCGGTGTGTTTGGGATCATTTTCATGCTGAAAGACAAAGCCACGTTTCATACACGATACATACAAGCTGCTTACCTATTGCAGTCTTCCCAGCAGGTCTACAGTTTTGTTTCTGGTGTCCTTTGACAGCTCTTTGGTCTTGGTCATAGTGGATTTTGGAGTGTGAGTGTTTGAGGGTGTGGAAAGCTGTCTTTTATACTGATAACGAGTTCAAACAGATACAGGTAACGAGCGGAGGACAGAGGAGCCCCTTAAAGAAGAAGTTAAAGGTCTGTGAGAGCCAGACATCTTATTGTTTGTAGTTAACCAAATACTTATTTAACCGAGGAATGTACCAATTAATTCATTAAAAATCCTACAATGTGATTTTCTGGATTTTTCAATATGAAATACGATCGTAATATGATCTCATTTCCATGCTTTGCCACAAAGTTACACTTTATTATGTACGGCAAGCGCATACTCTATCCCTCCTGCTCTCTCTCCCTAAGAGACGCACACACATTAACATACATGCTAATGTTGTTAGCACTACTCTGACGACTTTATCCTTAACATCAACTTAAAAACAACTTGACTTCTCACAAGCGAGGTAACAGCGGCGCTGTTAGTGAAGAAAATGAACTTAAAGTTGAACTGTTCTAGTCCAATATTTTTGTGAGATGCACAGACTGGGAGGTAATTCATTCGCTTGCACTCTCTCTGTCTCTCTCTCTCTCACACACACAAACACACATAACTTAGTTATTAACTGCATTAGTCTGCTATGAACAGCTCAAGTCTCTGTTACAATGACCAGAATTATATTTTGGAATTGGCAAAGGAGATGTTTTTTGTGGTGCGGAAGTAATAATACTAATCACAAAAGTGTTTTAAGTACAAAATATCTTGAAATATATCATCTGATCGATGTCTCGATCAAACCGTATTAGCGGAATAATTTACTCTGGGACGCTGATTTATTAGAAAAATAATGCACACGTTATGACCATCTCTTGTGTGCATTATTTTTCTAATAATTCAATGTCAATTATTAATTAAATGTATATAAATGTATATGTATATACGTATACATATACACTTATGGATGTACTGGCTGCATCTAAAATGGCACACATTTAGAAACATTGACTTTATGACAAATACTTTGTTGATATTTAACCCAATTTTTATAGTTTCCTTCTATTTAAAAATACTTTCCTCAACAATTTAAACATGTTTTTTTCCCTAATTAAATGGGTTTGTTACAAGTCATCATGCAAGTCATTTGTACAACTGAACTTTCTACTACTTTATACTACAAAATTTATAAATATATTCCCTTTACAGAGCTAGAAAATCAAGGTTTTTTTAGCAAAACTTTTAATTGCATTAAGTTTAAAGCAGCTGTGACAATTATTTTAGTAAAAACAACATTTTTACTTACAGTACATATGCTTTTGAGTTAATTTTTGGTGCAGTAACTGTAATATATCTCAATTACTCTGTACGTTTGACACTACTGCTTATCCACCTCATTATGAATCCGTGTTGTAATATAAGTTGAGATTAGTAAAAGCCGTGTACTTTTTGTACTCTTTAAAGTGCTTTTGATGTAACGAACACTTGATGTACCTCCATAGGAGCCACTGTATAAATGAGTTTCCAGCCACAAACACAGTCTAGTTAAAATTAAAAGAAGTGCACAGAGTGAGCATACTGAGCTGAATCAAAAGCAATTGAAGTGTAGGACATCAAGATAATGCTAGAGTAGTTTCAGTCCTATGATTCTTATCTGATCTTCCATACTCATCAAAGCCATTCGAGTGCTAAATATTTCAGTAAGAATAATAAAAAATAAAAAAAACAGCGTGGCATGAGCACGTAATTAATTTCTGGTCTCTAAAATGTCTTTTTCTCTGTATTTAATCTGCAAATAAGTGCTCTTCAGACAATGTTACCGCACTTACACTGCCAAGTGTCATGCAATTAATCAATCATTTGGGTTCGTCATTTGTGCGGCTCCACATTTCGTCGTGTCCTGTTTTGACAAGGAAGCCAATCTTCATATTCGCGAACAAAAAAAGCCATCTGGAGCTTTTATTGCACATGCTTTCCCCACATTTATGGTTATAAGGTATTCCCTATAACGCGGTATAATGATCCACCCATGGAAGGTAGTCATTTTCCTGATGTAGGGTGAGATGCTAATGAGCCTGTGTCACAGGCACTAGGAGTGGTGCTGTATCTTTACAGTGGGTGGCTAAGCACGGGGAGCATGGAAGAATCTCCCATAAGCTTAAAAGCAAATTAATGCCTCTCACCTTCACGCAACCTTTCCCTCCCTCTCCTCTTCATGCTATTATTCATAGGACTCTCACTGTCAAGTTTGGCAATAATTTGTATACTATTCTTAAATACGTTCCCAGCCCCGTTTCGAGAGGCGCTGAGGGGAATAGACAAGGGAATATTTAAAGGTGATTTTTTTTCTTCAGCGATGAGTGAGTTTGGTTTAAAACGTAAAATTTATGATTTCCTGTGACCCTCGGTCTGGTCCGCAGATGGGAGTCTTTGTTGGGGAAGGGCTGGAGGGAAATGCGATGGTATGATAATCATTAAACGGATGTAAGTACTATGATAGCATTGCAGAATATTGAATTTGCTCCAAATACTTGTGTATTCTGGGAAGGACAATTCAGACTTGTTCAAATAAATAATAAAAAAAAGGATCGTAAAACGTTATATCTACCAGATGACCTCATTAGACTGTGCTGCTTTTTGCACTGACAACTGATTGTTAGCCTCTCCCATACAGCTTGATAATAAGACATTTACTTGTAGTCTGTTCTCTAAAGGTCCATATGGGGCTTACAGGTCTTGAAGCAGTCGGCTTGACACTCAGTATAAACAAGCTCTGGAAGATCTCAGACCGAATCAAGCGCTGGAGATTTCTAGCACTGTTCACTGTGACAACATATGCTGCGTTTGATAGCCATAGCCAGAAAACAGTGAGAGGTCTGGAATAGAAATAATGTTAGGTTTGCTCCCTTGTTACTTTGGCTGATGACATAGACTATATTTTCAGTCACGGGGCCTGTATTAATAGGGCATTTTTCATGTGCAGACGTGTACTGTTATTGGCGGTTACATTTTGTATCGTGTTTGTTCTCATGCATTATTAATATCTAGTTAGTCATAAATATAAACAGTTTTTGTCATGCCTGGAAAGCTGTCTCTCGTTGATGTTAAGGAAAATGCATTATTCTGTCACCCTCATGTAATTTCCAATTGGTATTATTTGCATGGAATGTAAAAGGAGATGTTTAAAAGAATGTCCGAGCTGCTCTTTTCCATATAGCAAGTTGCCAAAAATGTCAAGCCTCTTTCCATCTATTTAAAAATTAAAAAAATAAAATAAAATAAACAATAATAAACAAAACATAATTATTTATAACCACTTATTTTACAGAAATAACGGTGGGGGGTCGATTATACATATATATATATATATATATATATATATATATATACACACAGGGTGGGCCATTTATATAGATACACCTTAATAAAATGGCCACCATGTTTACCACCCATCTTTAAAAATATTCCCCCTCACATTTACTAATGTGCCACAAACAGGAAGTTAATATCACCAACCATTCCCATTTTATAAAGGTGTATCCATATAAATGGCCCAACCTGTATATATATAATAATAAGATGTCTCGTAAGATGTAAAATATTTCAACACACCCAAAATAATGAAATTAGAATTGAAAAATAAATGTGATCCTATGAACTATTTGTGTCCCAGGAAAAAAAAAATAAAATAAAAAATTTTGTGATTGCTATCGGGACATGAAGAGAATTTGAACCAGCTTTATAAAAATGTTTTTAAATCAAATCAACCTACCCTGCCTTTATGTTTAAGGTTTCATATTGATTGTAATACAAATTGATTGCCCATCCACTTGGCTGTGTTTCTTTTCAACAAAATTTTGTGCACCTTCCTCAGGCTGTTTTGTTCCTCTTTTTAGATTCCAGTGAGTCATGTGTTGCTGATTTTTTTTTTCTTAGTGGACATACTCTGCCTTCTGTAAAATGTTGATACCTCTTAGCTCTCAGGATATAAAGGAATATCCTCCAAAGTCCAGGCTACATCACACAGCCAAAGCAAGTGCCAGGCCAGCAAAATACAAGCACATCAATCCCAGAACATTTTCAAATATCAGATAGTGTCTGTAATACTGCTGCCATGTGCTTGGTGTTCCTAGAGTAGAAAATCCATATTGAAAGACCAGTGTGGGAATCTTTTTATGAAGTGATTTGACTGCAAACACCATTTTTATGGCAGAATTTTTCTACTTTAATATGTTGTGCGCCTTGATCCCTGCAGGTTTGTACCTCACTGTTTTTGGTGAATCATAAACCAAAAGAAAGGAACAGTAAGAAAAATATAGTTTAAAAGTCAAGTCACCTGCCCAGAATCTATGTCTTTTTATTCTCTTTAGTTCTTATCCTTTGTTGTCCTTCTTGGACTATAAAGCCTTTCACTTTATTTATTTATTTTGACTGTTTATTGCTTTAGTTTTATTTCATTTTCATGTAAAGATAAAACACATGACCTTGTCTTTCTGTTTTCAGCTTTATGAGTTGCAGTTTCATCTCCCTGCTATTCACAGACAGTTTTTCATAAAGACTGTGTGCAATCAAAGCACAGAATTCTCAGATAGGCTGCCCCTCATTTGTAGTATTGAAAATCCTCTAGACAGGCTTTTCTTAACAACTGCAATTATGTTTCTGTAGAAAAAAAGCACAAATTATATAAAAAAATAAATAAAAACCTGTTCTGAGACTTGAATACTTGAAATGCGGCACATGGATAACTGTTATTGAGTTAATTAGTCTGGGCTTATTAGGATCTCCCCTTCAGTCTTTCTCTTTCGGTATAAATTACTTAAGTCCACCATGGGTATGCATCTATTTCCCTCAGTTTAAAATCAATCTTGACAATCAATAACCATCGCTATTAATGTTAGAGAAAGCAAAGCCGAGTCGATACCTTTAAGTGTATCAAAAGTGTAAATAAACACTTGAGAGGCGCGTATCTAAAATAAGCGGGAGTCTTTGCTTTTAAGTAGGCAGCATTAAACTTAAGCGTTCATGCATTCATAAAGATTTTTAATTACACACTTTTAGCCATGGAGTATAAACAGACATGGATTTTATGGATATCTTTATAAATCTGCAGTAATGCAGTGGATAGTTGGGGAATTACGCGCTAATATATTTATTTGAAGAGTAAATATGAGATACTGCAACACCGTTAAGATTCAATAGTGGAAAATGTCTTGGTTTTGTTGGGCGATTCCTTTTTTTTATTGAATACGTATTACTGTCTGTATTTGCACAACAAAAGAAAAACAGCCCCAAATATGACACCTGCAGGTTCACAGCGGTTGGTCATTGTATTTATGGAAACACTTAGATCCATATGGTGTCCATATGCTTAAATATGATTCAGATGGAACCTGTGCGGGGTTCCCGCTGTGTTCACAAACTTATCCGGCATCATTAATCAGTGTCACCATCAGGTGTCTTGTTTGCCAGGCGAGGCCTAAGTGACAGTGATAAGTGATCCTCCTCTTGTTCCAGCATGAGCCCTAATACAGTGGGCTTTTCACATTATCAGGCGCGGACAAAGCCGGTGCCACTCTGAATGAATGGAAGTGTCAAGTTATTCAATAAGTGAACAATCCAAACCATTAACAATTTAAATGTCATGCTGAGGAAGCTAATGTTGAAGGTTGATGCAGATATTAGGTGCTTAGTTTTCCCATCATCCGGCCGAAGCTTATCGCTTGAACGACCTTCCGACTCTCTCTTTTCACATTGAGCTGCAATGACAGAAGCCAGGTGCATGGTGAGACCAAGTTTTGACCTTCGGCCTGATGAGGGATTTCAGGAAGCGTAAAGGGTAGAGGGCAGAGTTGTAGACTGATGGGCAGTTAAAAACGCAGACTCCAAATGTTTTTTCTCAGGAGTGCGAAAATATTACCTTGCCCTCAGCTGCCAAATCTCTTCCTGGCACTTTTTTTTTAACTCTATCAAAGTCAGTCTTTTTTTCTTTGATGATGTCTTGACTTTATGTATAACTAATGCATCGCATCAAAAATTGAAGTTGCTTCGTCAATAACTAGATCCTGTTTCATCTCGAACCTTCGGACTAATGTAATCAATAAGATCTGATTATTAAGTTAGCTCCAAACAATGTAATTGAAGATGTCCTTCAACTCCACCTGCGTTCTAGGGAGCGCTTTAGAAAATTCGCTTTGAATTCGGTTTAAAGTGCATGATTGAATTTTAATGCATAATTAAATCAAGCAGTAAATCAATTCATCCCCCTCTGAAAATGAGTATTCACCACTCCTAAGCATCAGAAGCACCAATTATGATGAAGTTATTATTATAGAGTCGTATAATGGCCCAAAATGACTGCACTGGCACCAAAATCGGCGCTCGTCAATACAGAGGCAAGCGTGATTGCAGGTACGACATCGAGTTGTGTGTTGCATGCTTTCCATCTATTTCGCTAAAATAAAGGTGGCAGTTTACCCACACGAAATCTCCGGGGGGGACTTAGACTGCTCTCTTGATGAAGAACCAGATCAAACTGGTCTAATTTCCTAAATGAATCCTCCAGAACTATTACCAGTGAGCCCAGCCTCTGCATAATGTGATGAGCAAAGGGAACATTGATGAACTTTTTTAATTATTGCGCCGCTTGGGAATTTGACATACCGGTTCGGGGATCCACACCGTCAGGCTTTGCGCTGTTTTTCAGCTCCTTTTTAATTCACCCAATTTGTCGGTCCAAATGAAACACTGAAAGGTTAGACTGTGGAGTAATTAACAGCACCGGGCCTAATGAAATCAGGAGGGGATGGCGTGTACCATGAGGATCAATACAGGTCTTTAAGTGTGAGTTGGGTAGGAATTGTTCAGGGAAATAAGGAGCACTTAATAGTAATAAGTTGATGAAAAGGCTACAAGCCTGCATGTGCTAAATGAGAATCTGCTGGAACACCGATAGAGGTGTCACTTGAAGGTGGCAACGTATCGAACTGCAATGCAGTGTGGCGACGTGTTGAGCTACGCTAGCATGTTCTAAGCTAATCAGCAGAGATGGATGCGCCGTGCCTTGGGTTTTAAAATGGCTAAGAACGAAGCGCCACTGCCAAAGGATAGCGTGTTTGTTGATCTTCCAGTATGAGTCTAATATGCAAAGTATTTTCGTGTTTGTCCTAGTAGTGGAGGAACAGATGCTAGCTGTAAATACGTGCAGCTCTCTGCGCATTCCTGAAGCAAGAAGAAGAATTAATCACATGAATACTTCCACTTTAAACTCCTGCTGTCTCAGACATTAATGAGCAGCGCAGGATTGATAATTCCACATCTTGCGCACAATTTTCCCGTAGCGGGAGCGAAATCTGCAGTGGCGATGTGCCAAAACACACTTAGCAAAACTGGGCAGAGTTGACCTTTAAATGTGTGAGGAAAACATCCTTAAACACAATGCGAAATGATAAACGGGTGGCTGGAGCTAGCTGTCACAGTTTTTACTTCGGTGAATGTTTCTCTGGGTATATTACAGGATGTTTCTGGAAGTCGCACTATATGGAGTCATTTTTCACAATGGGAACAGAATGGGATCAAACTATCCATACATCCACTAAATTTGAAGTGAAGAAATATAATACAGATGTTATTAACACCACTGTTCAAAATCGATGTATTTAGTGCATCTCTCCATCCAACCATGTATAGATAGTCGCTTGCAATTACATTTCTATCTTTGGTTTATAATCTCATAATCTACATTAGCCATTTGTTATTTATTTGGGATATTTACATTAACAACATTGAGGTTGGCCAAGTCAGGTGATTATTTAGCACGTTGAACACGCATTTGACAGCTAGCAGAGCACTTTATGCAAATAGAAATGGCGATGAGATCACTGGGATTGGTGAAATGCCTTGAACTTACTCTTCTCATGGTTTCTACATAATTGCATCTGAGGGAGAAATCGTCATGTGATACCAAGTGTCAACCAGTTCCCCCCATTAGTCCGCGTATGCCCAATTACTGTTTATAATGTTGCTATGTTTGGAGGTGGGCATATGCTTCAACTATACGAGTGGGCGTTGTGCACATGCCTCAGTGGAACAAGGTGCAGTGAGATATTACACATCGAAAGCTGTGCTGTATTTCACCCGCATACAGGCACATAAACAAGGCTCCCTGGGCAACTGTTTGATGGCAGGTCACGTGATTCTTTCACCTCCACTTAACAGCTGAGGTGGAGGTCCAAGGCCTGCCAGACAGTTCTGCACGGCTGAGGTACTACGACAGTTTGTGCTTGACCGTCCTGTCACTGTTTTAGCACATTACATGGCACTTCCTGCCAAGGAGCCCCCAGTCATGAGAGCAGCTATTTGAAGCATTGGATAGAGCAAGAGAATACTGTTCCTCAGACTCCATCGCTGTTTAGACTGAAGACGGTAAAAGACTTCATTGGGACAGAGATGAGAATAACAGACATTAAGACTATTTTGTATCTAGGGAACTGGTGCTAGGACAGTAGGATACATTGGGACTAAAACCAAATGTGATGGAAAATTCCAAAAATTCAATTGCAAAATAAAATCTGTATTAAATAGTATATTAAATAGAAACACTACCGATAACTGGCTGCTGCTGGATCCAATTAATAATTATCATTTAAGTCTTGTCAAAAAAATATAATCTTGAAGGTCTTCCATCAAAATAAAGCTCTGAGAAGTAAAGCAATTAATACAGCCATAAATATATTTGTTATATTATACTACTACTATTACTACTACTACTAATAATAATAATAACCATCATCGTCATTATCATCACAGCAAAAAACAACAACATCTATAGTAATAATAGTAATATAATAATAATAATTATTATTATTATTATTTGCATTTAATATTTTGCAGTACACTGTTTATTTATTTATTTATTTATTGATTCGGCACAATAGTCATATTAAAGGTGAGGGGGGAAAAATTGTTCTTGTTTATGCATTATTGATCATGTTTGAGTAACGTTTACATATACAGTAAGTACAAATTTATTGAAAATAACCAGTTTAGTAAATGGCAAATCAATTTTATGTTTATTGAATTACAAATAGTGTTTACGTAGTTGCAGTACCTTTGTAAACACTATTTAGCGTTCTGTAAGAGAAGAAAAGCCTTTAAGAAATCTTTAGTCTCACTGTACTTTAATAACGTCGTTATTATACGGTAGGATTTTATCATATTTTCGGCTGTGATATTAGGATGTCATGGGTTTATTTATGATGATGGTACCACATTTTCCAGCCATCCTTTTTTTTCAGATAGGATCGATATGGAGATATTTCTATGTCCCCGTGATAGCAGCCCTCCATCTGCGTTTGTTTAGTCCTAAGGGCAAAACGAAGAGTTCTTTGTCTTTGCTGAGGCATGAGCTTGGCTGCAAACAAGCAATATATTTTCGCTTTATGGAAGGGGTGAACACCGTGGAGCATCATTCTTCAAGGCCAGGCGTGGCAGGGTGACTGTTGAAGAAGGTTATGCTCATCATAGGTTTCGTCCTACATTCCAGGCTACTTTGACAAGACTGCAAATTTCCTTCTTTTCTTCTTTTTGGTGGCCAAAAGCATTTGGTTTTATGAAGGCATAAGCTTTAAAGCGGTGCTGGGATTTGACCTCCCTGGGGTGTGAGCTTAGTCCAGCTATCAACAGTGCAGTTCCAGCCTGGTGGTGGGTCTGAAATTAGCCCATAATAGCACCTCAACATGCCAGATCCACTGAGACAGGTTTGGGATAGAGAGCGATTGAAGGACAACACTAAACAAGTAGTCCGCTGAGAATTGAGAGCCAAAAGTGAATGTTTCCTTCTCATCACAGACATCACAAGAGGGCTATGACCCCAGCAAGGACATCTTAAACAACAGCACTGCGCCGCAAGGCTCGAGTACTTAAAACACCTCAAACATATGGCTTGTTAAACGAGCACACTTGCGATGTTTATTCATGTACTGCCAGAATACTAAATGAAGGAATGAGGAGCCAAAAGGATGGTGAGTTTATATGAATGAGCATTAATTTGAGCAACTATTGAGCAGCATCCTTGGCCGTGAATATATTAGGGCTTGTGTTGAATATGGTATAAAGCAGAAAGGAGTAGTGCGGACGGGGACATTTACAGCAATGGGATTAAAATACTGCTGTTGGACTTGGTCTGAAATTTTCAGCTGACCTCTTCGACTGCAGAAACTCAATTTAAAAGGGCTGCAAATGAACTGACAATTTCAATGATTTCCAGCAAAATGGCATAATGAGTTCATCTAAAGACAATGTGTTTTTCATGCTGCAGGTCGACACAGATAAGGGTTAATGAAGTTAAAACTAAAACCGTTCATTTGAGGTTTATCGTTACTGGAAATAAATGAAATGCTAACTGATATAAAATATTGAAAGATCTCCTTTAGCTAATTGACATGGCAACCTTTCTCGTTCATTTAGTTCAACTAAACTTTAACTATATTTAAACTATATAAAAGAATAATAAAATCAAGGTAACAAGTTTAAAATCGATGTTAACTAAAACTATAATTACAATTAAAACTGAAGGAAAAAATCTACAACAATTTGCATAACAACAAATAAATAAATAATACAATTTTAACCAAAAATGTACACAGCAAATATGATTTTGTTTTCATTAAAAATTAAATGAATTATTAAAATGTACATTTAAAACTAAAAACTAGAACAGTATCTTAAAGACCTTAAAATAACGCTTTTTCACTTATTTGTTTAAAGGAAAAGGCGAATTTAAGGTTGAAATAAATTGGGATTCTGAGACGCAACACAATAAGCCCTGGTGTTTTTAATCAATTATTAATTCAATATTTTAATGATCAGAAAGCTAGGGATGATCAAAGGCCTGGTTCATGCCTCTATGCCATTGCTCACTGAGACACACTCCAGCTCTTTGAAGTGCTGTGCCAACAAATGCACTTATCTTCACATTTTCCTCTCAGGCATACATGTGGAAGGCCTGTGAAAACACTGGCCTGGAGATCCACTGCGGCGAGGCCAGGGTCGTTGACCCTCCTTTTGCCATAGATTAAAATACAAGATTGTGCAACCTATACCTTTAGATGTGCTCTGACAGCTCGGCTGAGAGAATTCTGATCCGTTTGAAGTGTTCTACTTTTCTCGGAATCACCAAGAACACCTCTGATTTTAATTCCTATTTTTGTCATTCAGACTGTGCATAATTGGGGTTTCATTTGATCATGTCTGTCTTCTGCACGACTGCCAGAATACAACATGGCAACATTTTATTTAGGTGAAAATAACATCTAAATAAGATCGACGTGTCATATTAATTCATTTTAGTCAATTTTACTGCACTACAATTGAATAGAACGAATTAATAAGTTTATTAATTAATCAAGCAAGCAAAGGTTTGCATTTATCTTTTTGACTAAATTATTATTTTTAACAAATAATGGTAAACAATTAATCTGATTAATTTCAGGTAAAATCAACAGTTAGCACATATGTATCACTGTAGCTCTGTATGTTAGTTTTCTACATAACACCCAATTTAAGCATGCATTCTCTTTATCTAGTCCTCTTCAAAGCATGCTGCTAAATAAAAACCCAATGCCCAATTTTCAAACAATTTCATTAAGTTTCCATTAACTACAGTACCCTTTTAAATGACTTTATGCAGAAATATGAGTCTAAATTAAACACAATATTAGGCTGATATAATAATCAGCAATATTACATCAACAGTGCATTACATCAATTAAAAGCTTTAATTAAATCAACAAATTAGAATAGTTAACTTGTGTCCTTGCATGTAAGCTGTAGTAACAAGTCTAGTCAATTTCTTTTTGGAGTGTATATTTGAAGCAATAACATTTTCGCTGATAATGTAACCATGATTGAAAATGGTATATTATTTTAAGTGCTGCAACGTTTATGGAAACAATAACAACAACAACGTGAGAGTTTGGTGTGAAAACCGAGCCTCTGAAATAACACTGAATTTATTGTGGTTTAGCAGCACAATATGACTTACACATTACGAGTAGCGCATATGACACACTCATCATCATAGTTCAGCATCACATAGTGTGGTTTAGTTAACATGAACATGATTTCAACATGTGAAATATAACAGCACATTTCCCTCAAATGTGCGTCTCTGGTTTCAATCTTTTGTCAATTTCCGTGCGCATTACACTCTCAATTAAATCTGAATAGTACATTTTGGTCACCCAGTGCAAGGGCAAAGCTCACATTAACTCCCGGCACATGCATCTCTCGCTAAAAAGGGCTCCCTGTAGTGAAAGCGCAGTTCCATTCATGGTTTTAACCTAATGAGCTAATTAATTTGTTGATTATTATTTTCAGCCTCAAGATGGATTGGCGCACGGCGGTGTTTGTCTTCTCGAACAACCGCATGATTCAAGGGCAATAAATTCACAAGCTGAGATGTCTCAATGCCTTCTGATGAACCAATTCAGTCTGTGACAAGAGTAGAGGTGTCTGGGAGACTTTCCCGTCACCCTGACAGCCTGTCGATGGCCTATATTTATGAACGTGTGCAATCTGCCTTTGGCCACGCAAACCCAGACCACTGTTGTGTTTGTCAAAGTAATTGTAAAACAAATAGGATATATTTTTCCCTTGTTCGGATAAATCAGCTTGGGCAGATTGTGGCCAACAGAACAGGTTGTTAATGTTTCCAAATAACAGCTAAAGAAATGTCTTCGTTAGGCAGGAGATATAAATTCTTCTCTGCTGTCAGTATATAGGGTGAAATAGGGCTGGGTGATGTATCAACTTAGTGTGTCAATATCAACCCAGCCTCATATAAAAGCGTACCCTGACTACGTTGGTCCAAAGTGCAAAACGTAGAGGGGTTACAATAATGGCCCTTATTATTTCAAAAATGGGTAGAACAGTATAGTTTATACTGATACAGGGGTGTGATGTTGCAAGCGCATCTGAGGATTTGTAGGCACATGGAGCGAGCAAAAAGTACATCATCCAAATAGTCTTAAACATGAGACGTGATTTATATTATATGCTTCATATTCACTTTATAAACATATAGTTTAATGCAGCCTGCCGTGTCAAGTGCTCTAGATATGGGTACTGATACATGCTGTTCTGTTTGAGATGTTTTTTTTCTGAGCAGAACATTCATTTCATGCGTGTATTCTCATCTCAAACGGTATAAAGCTTTTAGGGCCCGAGCACCGTGGTGTGAAGGCCCTATTGTTTTTCTAAGGATTGTTATTATTATTTTATCATTATTTTAAGATTGTTTTTGAGGGAGATAACATGCTCAGAATTACATGAAACTCAATACACATATCAGTATGAATGATAGTTACACACTGGCAAAAGCTCATAAATGGGTATGCAGTGCACTCTACAGCGCCACCTTTTGTCAAAAATAGGGGGTTTGTTATTCCTACAGTCACCAAACTCGAAATATATGTTGTTTGTATTAAGACGGACAACTTTCTAATTTACACTCATTGGCTAAGACCAACAGGAAGTCAGCTTTTTTTATTTGAAGTGCCAAAACACGTTACAAAACAAATTGGTAATTTACACCGAACTTTGTCAATATACTGAAGATGTTAAATTGAGAATGGATTTAGGATATCTCGAACGGTGTTGAAATGGCAATTTATTAAAATGATACTGTAGATAGCAGTAATTGTCTTATATCTTTAAAGTGCATTATCCAAACTCTCCAAAACGTTTTACTTACAAAACAAAAGTCATTCTGATGAAGTGTGGTTAGTTTAATAACTTTATAATGCTCAGGGACCTCAAGACAATTAGAACCATCTCTAAATGATGAGAAATTAAGACTAGGTAACACCAAGGATGAACACTAGATGAAGGTGCAGAATTTCTATTTCTATGTGTGTCACTGTGAAGGTTAATGCATAGAATCAACTCTAATATATATTTCAATATCTCTGACTGATAGGATAAGAAATATTTTAACCCTGACTTCTTACTGCTCAGTTCAGTTAATTAGAACAAGAAACATATGCAATAAATAAGTTAATATATATTTTAATGATAATGCGGTTTTATATAATTTTTAAGTTGAAGATCATAAAAAGTGTTAATAACCATTTCAAATAAAGTCACTTAATGCAACAACAAAAAATACTATAGGTAATACTAACATTTAAATTATTAATTTCATGTTAATGCTCAGTACGTAAACTAATATTGCAAAACAAGTTTAAATAAAAAGAATGTATTAATAAATATTAAACTTAACTTGAATTAACATTAATACATTTTATATGTGTCATGATACGGAGGTAAGACGAGGAGAGGCGGATTCATGTGCATCTATATTTATTAGGAAACTCAAGGTACATATCCTCCACACTTTATATTTTATGAATCAAAATAACCATCATTCTCCAAATGATCATAAGTTAAATAGTTAAAAAATTATTCAGATCTAAAAGATCAGATGAGCAGCAAAAGCATTTCATCTGTCATAATTAGGTTGCATACAAAAGGGGAAATATTTCAGATCTCTTACACCATTTATAGCAGCACCATTAACTGCACTGCAAAGAGTATTAAACATTTTGAAACCCAGCCGCGAAACAGCCTGAAAAGTGCTATGTCCTGAAATAAAGTGCTTTGCAAGCTTAATTTACATTTTATAAGACTGTACAACTCTTCACTGCTCTGTAGGTGATTTCTCAGGGTTAATAATAATAGTAATATTAATGTTTGCTTTGTCAAATCGTGCAATATTACACACATGTATGTCATTGAATGTTTGTTTCAAGATTCTTTATTTGCCACATGCATAATTATACAGGTACAACACGCAGTGAAGTGTATCCTGCTTAGTGCAAATAAAAATTGAAACAAAAGAAATAGTCTATAAATAAAGATAGAAACAACAAAATATAAAAACTATGAAAAAAAATGGTTTCATCCCATCATTACATGCACTTTTCAGAACCACTTGCACTAAGAGTCATGTTATTGTATTTCATTTGATCTATTTACACTATTTTACTGTTGTTATTACTATTTACTGTACTTATACTGTATATTTAAATTTTTCTTGATCCTTGGCTGCATTGAGCAAGTTTGTGACAAAAGAATTTCCCTTGGATAAATACATTTCCTCTTATCTTATCTTATTTAGCCGTGGTGTGCAGACAAAACTGTACATTTAGCCCACTTTGTAGAAATACCGAGATATATATCGTATGTTAACATTCTACCTAAAAATACCAAGATGAGATTTTACAATATTGCCCAGCCCTACTGTGAAAGCATTAGTTATTAATCTGTTTACAGGGCTAAACACCACCAAGCGAGGCTTTATTCTTAGCCTACTTTCCAAATTGAATGGGACCATCTATCTAAAAACAAGAACATGCTTTTTAAGACCATCTAGCACGCGTTCCGTATTGTTCATCTAGACTCCGAAGCCGGCCGTCCTTATCTTGGAGCTAAACTCATGTAATAGTAGTGAAACTTTGTAGTCGTTCCACTTCTAATGCTGCCAGAAGATATAATGCAGTGCCTGTTGAGATCTACATCTCGCTTTAAATGGGTATACCAGAGGCCACCGTGTAAATATTTCATTGCCCTGATGAATCTCAGTTGTTTTCCACGACAGAAGCAATTACGTCGGTTGCGTCTGAAGGGGTGCTTTTCGCCGCCGTTGTCCCACGCTCTGTAGCCAAGTTGTCTGAAGCCTTGAAGACCTGACAGGCCACATCAGTCAGCCCGTCCCGTATGCTCAGCTAATGCGTTCGACCTCCGCTATGGAACGCCTAAGCCCTCTTGTCTGTGGGATTTGTTGATTCGTCGACAAGAACACTTGCTTTCCGCTCACGAGCGGATCAAAAGACGCCACCGTCATTCTCCCATCCCATGGTCCTCTGCGTCTCTTCATCACCGTTGCTACTTCGACATCCCAATCCTGCTTTTCTTTTCAATATCAAATTGCTCATTTATTATCCTAGAAACAAAGAAAACACAATCTGTGATTAAAAATTAAACAACGTTATCTCTTCCTGAGCTATTACAGAGTCCCTCGGGAGAGAATGCTATTTTGCTGCCTTGCAGGCGTCTTTTGTTCTCATTTTGGAGGCATGTCACTATTTATTGTTAATTTTTGATGCTTCATTTGATATGCAGCTCTCCCCGTGACATGCACGAAAGTCTTCATCTCTGTCAATGGCTGCCTGTGAAGTCCTGATTTGAGGTTCACATAGAGCAGAGAATGTATTCCACCACAAGCTCTGTCAACCTGCTAATGCTGTAATCATAGCTGACTGCAGACTCACTCTGCTCCACCACCCGAATCGATACGTAATCAGACACATCATGCAGAACCCATAGAAACACTTTCGCAGGGGTAAATACGTGTGATGTAGCTTATCAATACGTACGGGTCTAATTTTGGGAGCTGGGCCTCAACTCTATAAATATAGCTCAAGGTGAGCTTCTTTGATGGTCTTTGTAGCCTCTTGGGACACGGCTGTCCGAAGCACATGTTGCTTTGCTACCGGACAATAATTGGAGCAGAGGACAACTGTCCTCATTAACAGTCTTTGCCTAATCTGTTTAACCCCACTGCCAAAATACCTAGGCTACAGAGAAACTAACAGGAGCCTGTCGTAAACTCTAATCTGAATTTACTTTAGATTTAAGCTCAGGGCAGTGATCTTGACCTCCTCTCTTAAGAAGAGCTGTCGGAAAATGTAAAAAAATAAATAAATAAAAAGACTGCCAGAGGTTGTCTGCGCACTTAATTAAACAGAAGTTCATTTTATGACTTTTATTTTGTTATTATGAAATTCTTGCATCAACACATCAAATGAACGCCTTCTCTTTTGATGTTTAAAAAGACACTAGCACAAAGGCATTTTGACACTGAAGCTACATAAAGCCCTAGTATAAATAATAGTTTCTAATTGCGGTATTATATTATTCAAATTATGCATTATGTAAATTATGTTTCTTAAGAAAATAAATTAGCATATCAGTAGGATTTAATAAAGATCAGGTGACACTGTAATATTGATGTAGCCTGGCATCCGTGACTTTAAAGCTCATAGGAGCTACCTTCTACCCGTCCTCTGGGAGGCGGGCTTAACCTGCGTCCATCAGATGCCTCTGTATACTACTGGACGAATCTACAACCAATCAGAACACTCATTC
>JAUCMT010000026.1:14402861-14425954 GCA_032357475.1 Enteromius thamalakanensis
TAAATTAAATTAAATTAAATTAAATTAAATTAAATTAAATTAAATTAAATTAA
Source organism: Enteromius thamalakanensis (assembly GCA_032357475.1). Taxonomy (NCBI): domain Eukaryota; kingdom Metazoa; phylum Chordata; class Actinopteri; order Cypriniformes; family Cyprinidae; genus Enteromius; species Enteromius thamalakanensis. Next base: position 14,402,915 of record JAUCMT010000026.1, read on the forward strand.
ATTAAATTAAATTAAATTAAATAATTATAGCATATTATTTATTATTTTATTTTATTTTATTTATTTATTTTATATATATTTTTTTTTTTGGTGGTGTTTATTTGGTGTATTATTTATCTGGACAGGCTGCAAAGGCACTTCTGTTCATGGCACTTTGAGGATTCATCATCTAAATGTCATTTTGATTACGTTTCTCTCCCAAATGGCATGATTTCAAGGCCACTTTCATGTATGGTTGCCAGAGAAATATGTAGAGCAGCTCATTATCAAAGTATTAAAATGCCAGGATGTATGTCTTGGATACACATCAATTTTTCATGCTCTTGATTCACTTTGTGAACAGAACCAGACTGCAGACTCCTGTTCCATCAATCAAACGCATTTTGTTAGAAGTCCATCATCCTTCAGAAACACTCGCCTAGTTGACGTTTACAGAATCCAGCCTGCTTGATTTGACATGGTGCAAGGAATAGGTACCAACAGCCGGTTTCTTCACTCAAATCCAACATGAAAACACAAAAAGCCACTGAAAAATGTATATGTTAAATGCCATTCGTTACCAAGAGCTTCAACAAGTTTGTACTGTCTCTTTAACAAACAGTAAATCCAAAAAACTTCAAAACTGTCATTAAATATGAATTGGTTGCATTGTGTTGCACGCTGAAATGTAAGCATTATATTTTTTTATTCTGCTTAGTCTTAATATGTATTTGTTTCATTTTATTAATTTAGTGATGCTAATAACAGCCTTTTTTATTTTTCCAATCAAGGACAATTTACTTACAGAGCCCAAATTAAGCATATTTTATATTATTTATATACAGCGTATTACTTACCAGCGTCTGATGTTAGGACAGTTGTGTCTGCACAGAGAAGTGGGTCTCTAAAATATGCCACGGCAAATTGATTAAAATGCATGTCCTCACCTCTTTCTCATTTTTCATATGCAGACAATGCCAAGGATAAAGATGGGCCTCAGATAGGATTATTGACCAAAATAGCTCAGCGTCAATATATTCTTTTAAAGCTAAACAGACTCGGCATCTTAGGTGTTGTATATTTGGCGACAGTCATTTTATTGACCTGTGTCATTTTTTGGTGTCTCGTTAATAAACCGCTGAAGCTGTTTTATATTTAGTATTAGTGCAAATCGTGTTTTAACCTGTGTTTAAACCTTAAAATGCAGCTCGCTCCAATTTATCAACTATGGGAGTGAAACGCAGCTAATATGAGACCGATCAAATGTGAATAAGTAATCTTTCTTAGCACCCGGTCCTTTATCTTCACACAGGTCAGTAGGATGTAATCTAGGCATGTGTGCGTGTGCATGCAGGAACCGGATTACTCAGTGGCACCCCGTGGTCCGGTGATCAATGTGAGCTCTGATTCTTTGATAAATTGGTATTCTCAAACAAATGGATGACTTCAGAAAGAGCTCGGGGCCAGTAACACAGACAGATGGAGTGTGGGAACCAGGGAGCTTTGCTGAGTGGAGGAAAAAGGATTTCATTTGGGACACATGGAGGATGGATTAGACTTGCCCTGGCAGGAAGTGTTTGGGCTAACAAAATATGACAGGAGCTTTTGAGGGCTTGACACTGAACACGGAGGCCTGGCAGAGGCGTAGCCCGTGCGCCGAGAAGCTGCTGCATTCATCACGTTTGCCATGGTCAAGTTCTCAGGCCATGCTTGCTGCTAGCCAGCATCTGTGAGACCTCCAGGCGGCAGAACACCAGGAGGGTCAAGCAGTTGCCTGCCACTTTGCGCCGTCTGCGTCGAGGCGAGCCACCCAAGTGGACCTCTAGCTGCCGAGGCGACCAGCCATGAGTGTCCCTGTGGCCTGAATCTTCTGTGCACCTGCTCGGCTGCATTGATTTGCTCTCATTTCAGGCGGTCCTAACTCCCAGGGGTTTCATCTGTTCAGCATCTGTCACGCCATGCAAAAATTTTCCACGTTAAAGCAGATACTTTGTAGAAATCTTTATTTACCATGTTGGTGCTTTCTAGTTAAAGCAAGTTATTCCTTGCTGGTGTTCACTGATTAGGTTTCATCATGTTACCATGGGCACAAACACTGTGATTTCATCTATATCTAAAATATGGAATTAGGCAGTCATCTGCTGTTGTGATAAAACACAAGCATTAAACCCGAGCCATAATTTATTTATTCATTTATAAATTCAATTATAAATAAGGAAAGATTTTATTTTAAAATGTACAAATTTGCATTTTCCATGTTTTGTTTTGTTTCATTTTAGTATTTTTTGTTTTATTTTGTTTAGTTTATTTTAGTGATTTTTATTTTATTTTATTTTATTGTTTTTGTTTTTCTCTCTCTCTCTCTCTCTCTGTATATATACATATATATATATATATATATATATATACTGTGTATATATATGTACATATGTACATATATGTATATACACTCTATGCTTTTCTTTCAATTTTATGGTGACTCATTTTATTTGCTTACAAAATAATTGTATTATATATATTTTTCTTTTGTAAACATTTCACTTTAAATGATAGTGTTTCTACTGAATATAGTAAAATGTCCATTTGCAAAAATATTTGCATTTTCCCTTTTTTTCCTGTTAAAACTTTTAGTGCGATTTCTAAAGCAGGTCTGCAGCGGTTTTAGCACAGGCACCGTGTGTGTCCTTGATTGTGTAGCTGGCTTAACTAGTCAGTCACAGCAGGAGGCAGATGTTGTCTTGCGGCATGGCCGTTCGCCTCTGCCACTTTGATGCCTGATGTCACTGTGCATGCAGGTGCACTGCTCTTCTGGGTTAACTCTCTCTCTCTCACGCCTGTGGTCAAAGCTGCAAGTGTCACACCAGGGGATATGCCCATTTTAGAGGCAGTGAGCTATAATAATTGATGATCAGACCTGCTGTCAGTGTAAAAATGAAACTCCAAACGAGGCACGGCGTACTAAGCATGGCAGCAAAGGTATGACGAGAGGGAACCAGAGTGAGGCCTATCGCACCAGCTGATGAGGGTTTTGTCCTTGAAATTGTAGATTTGCATTCTAATGACGAGAGATGCTCCACTGATAATAGACGCCTTGATGCGCTTGAGCTCGTAGATCTCTTTTACACCTCCACACTCTACAGTTTCAGTTAATTATGCATGTCTTTGTAGAGACACCGTGTCTCCAATGGCAACCCGCAGGTAGATCCCATAAAGCAGGCCCCGTGTTTATCCAGTGAAAGCCTGGGCCCTTATTTTCAGAGAAATGTGCCCGCTCCATATTGTCATCTCATTTTTATACTCGGCCGTGAAGAGCGTTTCATAAGTTAATAATGAGAGGACCTGAAGGAGCGAAAAACACCAGCCAGCTGAGATTCATATCAGCAATGCGACGTAGATTTTTCAGCAAGACGCATTACGCAGCGTTATGCTTCTGCTTAGCGCTAAATCAAAGCACACGTTTTTCAAACCGGCCTGTCCTGTGACTAATCGTCCCATTAAGACAGCGAGTAGGCTTTTCATTATGCCAAAGGTATTTTGAATTCATAATTCTTAACAAACACGGTGTACAAGGTGTATCTAATTAGGCATTTTACACTCCATTTCTTAACAACACCGGTAAACACTCCTGAGCTTGGGAACTGGATCGCATATTTGGATCCCGGTGTGATGGTGCACACCTGTTCTTCCCCTGTCAGAGAAATACTGGGTAGTGGAGCAGAGCGTCTGATTGCAGCCGAACGACGGGAGACGCTTTTAATCATTCTCAAGAGTTTCGCATCTCTCTCTCTCTCTCTCCCTTTCTGCCGGGGTGTCTGGGTGGACATGGACCCTTTCATCGCTCGGCGACGAGCAGCCTTTCGCTTTTTAGAATGATTATTCCCATTATTCCTCAGCTTAACTGCCCATAGCTGTACGCTTCCCGAGTCACTTCCATCTGTTTTACCTTTCGGAGCATCTGTCATGGCTTGCAGGGACATCCACCTCTCGAGTTGGAGCGACATGAGGACATCTGTCCCAACAGACAGCCAATCAGGATGCAGCGACCGTTCTGTTAACGCTCCGCTGGGCCCGGCGCCACGCTCGCGAGCATTCGACACGCTGTATCCAAGCAAATTGCATTCCTCAGTGAAGTTAGTGTTTCTAATTCTTCACTCACAGCCAGTTGTGCCGGCAGATAATTTGATAAGGCCTGTCATAATGGTGTTGGCGAATCCTGATAAATGTGTCTAATGTGGCTGTGAGTACGGGGCTGGAAAAAGAATACCCAGGATTTCCTGATGAGGAGCGTTCCTTGCTTTCAAGTTACCAGAATGAGCCTTTGCCCTGTGGCACATTTCAAACTGCACTGTATGTTTTAATGCGGCCATGTGGTTTATTATAAAAATCAGTCACAAATAGCTCCACCAATTCGCTCTCCATATTCTCCTACACAATGTCACTACATCACCTCCCCCTCTTCTGTTGGTGTACGATACAGTGGGAATTCATTACGCTGGCATAACAGTGATGCATTCCTATTCTGAAAGACTTTTTTTTTTCCGTTCTCACACATAATATCCTCTCTCTTAAAGGAGTAGTTCCTCCGTTCTCTTATGGTTTACTCAGCTTCATCTATATTAGAGTTATTTTCTTCTGTAGAGCAAAAAAGAAGAATTTTAGAGTCATGTGATGGTCATTCTTTTCCATGCAGGGGACTGCAGCTTTAATAGGATGCAGAAGAACCGGTGAAAGAATCCAAAAAGTGTGATTTACTTTAAGTCATGTAATGTTATACAGTAAGTTGTTCAAAGATAATGATCCCTGCCAGTTAACAAATCATTCAGACTGGTTTTCTGAACTGAATCAACCAATTTGTATATGCACACTGCTGTAAAAACTGCTTTTTATGTCTTTTTCATGGTTCTTTATCGCAGTGGTTCCCAATAATGGGGTCGAGGGGCCCTTTAGAGGCCCTTAGCAAATCAAGGATGTCTTAAAAGTATTTAAATTAATAAATTGTTGTACTGTATATTAAATAAATCTAACTTAAATTTAAATGCATTACATTAAAAAAACCTAGTGTTGATGTTATTATTACTGAAGAACATACAGTTCGTCAAACATCTGGAATCATGGCTAATTCGTTTAATATGTCAATATTTAATAAAACAAACTGCTTTTGTCAAAGTTCCAGTGAAAATATTAAAAATGCAAGCCTTTTTGAATATTGTGCTGGTCAATGGAATGACCTTCAAGTCATAAACGTTGAGAATCACTGTTTTATTTTCATTTTGAAACTTGTATTTCATTTAGAAGAGAGTTAGGGATATAAAACAAAATCACATTGTGAGTTTCTAAGGAGAAAGAAAGCAGTCTAGGGATCGATAGAGGAAAGCATTCTAGGGCGACAAGTGGATGAGTTAATGATGTCCGAATTTTCATTTTTGCATAGACTGTTCTTTGAAGTTTGTGCCTTAAGTCTTTGCATACTGAGGATGATTTCTCAGAATGGGGCTGTTCGGGAAACTGACCAAGCACTGACCTATGAATGCACAAAGCCACGGGTCTTCCATTCTCCCCCATCTACTTACGGTTTAATCTGTGTCAGATTTTCCCCTTCTGTTAAAATATGCTGTCTGTTGCTGCCAGTCTCTGTGAGAGTCTCTGCTTAATCCTCATGAATACATGACTTTGTGCGCATGAATAAATAAAAAGCTGCTTGGCGGGTAATTGAGGTGCCGTGCCACTAACAAACGAGGACACAATTTGTAAATGAGATATTCCCCCATCTAGCTCGACGATGATTTATATCAAATTAAACCATTTACTAAAATCATGCAAGAGGGCTTGGAAACGGTCTCCTTCTAGCACTTTTTTTCATCCAGCTTCTACAGAAACAGCAATTGCAAAATGTCCTTCAGTTGCTCTGTATGCTCTCAGTTGGTTAACCGTACATATGTAGAAATTAGATTTCTGCATCTTTTCATTCGCTTTTCCATTTTCTTTCGTTTGTTGTATGCTTTCATCTCATATATTTACGGTAATGACGCACCCCTAGCTGTGCTGCATCCCATATGCCCTTGCAAAAGCGGTGCCTCTAGTCTAATTTCACACACAATAATAAAGTTATGATTGCAATGATGTCTTCAACTGAATACATCATTACATTCATGTACATTTTACTACTATACATACTTTTTCCAGCCTTTAAACCCAATCCTTATTGTTTTAAATGCACATTGTCTATAATATCTCAGTAAACATTTTTACTTGCTAACTTAGACATACTAACTGCATTAATATATACTACTATACTAACCTAAATACCGCAATAATGCATGGAACTGATCAGAAGTGACAGCAAACATTTGTAATGTTACAAAAGATTTCTATTTCAAATAAATATACTCATCAAGTACCCTTAAAAAAAAGAGTTTCCCATGTGTTTTCCAACTATTTTCAACATTGATTTGATAACATTGAACATTTTTTGCTTGGTGAGAACTAAAGGGTTAGTTCACCCAAAAATAAACATTTTGTCATTAATTACTCACCCTCATGTTGTTCCTAACCATCTGTCCCTTCATAAACAGCAACACAACTGAAATGATCCCAGAAACAGAAAAATCATTGGTAAAACAATCAATGTGACATCAGTTTTCAAAGCAGTGTGTAAACATGATTAACACAACATGAGGTCGTATTCAATTTTTAATGAGCGAAAAATTTCAGACAGAAATTGTGGATTCATAATGACGGCGATGACCTTAAAAGTTTTTTACTATTAAAACAATTCTACCCCAAGGTGGTTCCATATTTTAGCAAGGGGTTCCCTACCAAAGAGGCCATCCTGTGTGGAGCCCTTGGCATCAAAATATTTGAAAGTTGGACACAAATAATTAATCCAACGCAAATTCCCTTTTGGTGTTATTGGTTGGATCAGAAATGCCTCAATTCTAGTCCGTCTAGAAAGCATCGCACTGATCTTGAAAAAAATCTCATTCCCTCGGAACCTTTCTTTAAAATGCCTCTGTTCCATTCCATTGATTCATGGGATGTTCATTAGGCTCAATAATTTGCCTTAGCCTTTATTGTGTTGCATTGTTACTAAAAAGAAGCGTAATGAGAAAACAGTTGATGAGCCAGACATCCTCTCTCTTGCCTGTGGGAGACCTCAAGGCAACAAAGGAAGTGCTAACTCCAGATAAACCTAACACAGCAATGTAAGGCAGATAACACAGTTAACCTAAAGCAAAACGGCTTATCTTTGGGAAAACACACCTGTAGTAAGCGGTGAAATGTTTAAAGCGCTGCTGCGAGTACATTTAGGTTGGAGAGTAGCAGTGGCAACATGCCCACGGCCCGAATTCAATAAATAAATGATTTCAAGTCTGTTTAAAACAGTGACATCTTGTCAGCGAGGTGAGTTATCCGCCAGGTCGCTGGGTTTCTCAGGTACGCGGAATTCATCTTGAGAAATGTTTTCCATTAAAGCCATAATGTTCGTTCGCCGTAGCGTCATTAAACAAAGTGGGAATGCTGTGTAAAAGTGCACGGGATATCACAGGATACTCCTCGCTTGCAGCGTTATGCCCAAAGTCTACACACAGCGAGAATCCCTGATTACTCTGCACGCTCCGGGGCTGGAGAAGAATAGCGAGGCAGGGGAGACAATATGAACCCTGTCGACTGTTGTGTGTTTAAATGACTGCCATCACCAGAGGATGAAATAATCAAAGCTAAATATAAAAGGATATCACCTCGTGGCTGTCAGCCGCCACTCTGCTACACATTTTGCAGTGTTCGATATCCCACAAAAGCGACTCTTGAAGAAAGCGGCATTGATTTCACAGGTCCTGTTCCATCCTCGTGCCCTTGTGCCTAGTGCTTGACCCACTTATTTTCTCATCTTTCCTGGCTGCCTCACGAGGGTTATGCTTGCCTACTGCTTTTCCCATTACAAAGTGGAAGCCTGCCAAGTATCCTGTACGGCCTCTCTCCGAATGAGTTAGGTGATACCAGCTCAGTTAGTCAACATCATAAATCACCAGACAAATTGACATATGTGCCACGGGAGAGCCGATCCTTAAAGGAGGCTGAAGACCACACGCGGCTACAGAACCTCACGATCGTCACGCCGGCGAATAAATATTGACAAAGCATTAAGTTAAGATATAGCATCAAGCGTGGCATTTAGCCCATCTCGAGTGGATTGCGCTTAAATACATTAGGAGTGCGATTGCTGCCTTTTCTAATACACATGGGTATTTCTAGGCTTCCAGCTGCAGTAATGCGGCGCTTCGACCCCTCCTTTTCTTTAACGATGTCCTAATTTCATGTAAGGACATGATTTACACGTCAAAATTATTCATGCACTGCTCTGGGTCAGATTCCCTTGCTTTCTCTCTCCAATAAAAATAAAACACAAAAGGTGATTCTTAATTGTCTAGAAGTGGCCCATTAGAGTGAATACCTGTCTGTCAATAAATGCAGTTCTATGGGCTCGAACTTCCCAAAGCTCATTTTCCATAGTGTGAAAATAGCGGGTCTATAACGTGAGGTTTCATGCAGGTTGTGTTTTATAGACTTGTTAGATGGTTATATTTTACAGTGTTGCACAGTTAACAAACAAGGGACAAGACACTGGAAACAGTATTTTAAAGTACAGTAAATATGCTTTGGACAATAAAAAATAATAAAATAAAATAAATAAATTGTAAAAGAAATTAATAAAATAAATAAATACCATTTTACGTAAAATAAAGCCAAATAACATTTAAATAAAATATAATACAATGTATTAAATATTTGCGTATTTACATCTCTCTCCCTCATTCATTTGGTTATCTCTTGAAAGCATAAAATGCTAAGTCCCTCTGAAGGCTGCAGATAAATTTGTAAAAAGGACCAATGGCTGGCTTGGGGCAGGAACGAATCCTTTATATATTCCTTGATTATCTCTTTTGAACTCTGTCCTTTCAGGACATTCAAGAGGATGAGTTTGACTGGCACAGAAAAGACATGGGTTTTCATATCTGTTTTCATTGTGAAAGCAAAAAGGCCCTATAAAGGCAGTTTAGAATTGTAAATGCAAACATCTCAGCAAGTTACCGAACTGACTTGCACTGGTATGCAAATTGTAAGGCTGTCAATCAGTGAAATTTTAATCAAATGCATTACTTTATTATAATATGTGGTTTAATTAATCATATTAATCACAGTTAATTGCATGTAGCAATATTTGCTGAAGAAAAGCCTGAAATGAAGATTATTCATTTATTCACTGTTGTGGCAGATGGGTAAATCATTGAATGGATATTACAAAAACTGCTTCTTATGCTTGTGTAATTATAAAACATCAATAATTTGGGGTCGGTAGTTATGTGTTGTATGCTTTTAGGAAAGATGTATGAAATTTACTAAAAGGGACTGCACTGTAAATATTCAACATTAATATTATATTGTATTAATAATTTCTGGCTGATCATGTGACACTAAAAAGTGTAATAAGGATGCTTTAAGGAATTTAAGAAAATTCAGTTTTACTTTTACATTAAAACTATTTTAAAATTATTTATCTTGTATCATTATTATTTCACAAAATTGCTGTTTTCCTTTATTTTTGATCAACTAAATGCAACCTTAGTGAGCATAAGTGCCTTCTTTTTTTAAAAAACTATATATTTTAAAAATCTAGTGAAAACTAGTGAATCTTTAATTCTTTTTTAATTAAGTCTAAAAAGTGACCAATGTGAGTATAAAATTCAGATGAAATACAGCACAATTAACTGGCTCTTGTCTATAAATTAAGACAAAGTATAATTAATAGTCCCAATAAGCAACAACGCCAATAATTCATTGAAACCAGCCGTTACAGAGAGAGAACTGATTTGTTCTGCATCGCTCCCATGGATAAGTCAATGCAGGGGTGTGATAGGGCAGGAATATGGGATAATTGTTGTCTGAACATACGGTTTCCTTTAGTACACATCAGAAAAGCAAAGCCATTTGCCTTCCCACAGTGATCACGATGCTTTTCATCCACACAGTACCAAAACATGTTTAAAGGCTCAAATTCTGAAGAGGCCATTTGCGAAGAATATACATATATGAATATAATAATCAACTTAAAGAAGCATTCTCAAACTCTACTCAAAGTGTGTGTAGCAATCTTTAAAGTGATGATTCTTTGTATGGCGCTTGTGAAATCCTTTCTCTGTGATCTATTCATTGCAATGGGATTTGCATTTGGATTTGAGCAGGATTTCAGTAAAGAGTATGATCGTTCGCTTTGCTGGTTAAATGTTTAAAGAAGACATGCAATTTGAGTTGGTGCCGAGCTCATCAATATGAAATTGGTGCAGAGCTGAGAGGGAAAAAAAATAGAATGAGACAGCCTGACACACCTCCCTTCCAAATCCAGACTCAATCCATTTTCCGAATCCTCCACCTGTCAAGATTAGAAATTGTGTGGAGACAAAACTTCTTACATGGATTTTGGCTTGCTTTTGAACATGACGTTTGTGAAGGAGAGAGACGGGAGGAAATATATGAATTCATCCATTCTATGATATCATACTTCCTATTCACTGGGCATATGGACGTAATTAAAAGGTCAAAAAGGGGTGACCAAAAGTGAGTTTTTTGTTACCACAGTAAACCCAAACGCTCAAATTAAAGGGGTCATATAATGTGATTTCAAGCTTTCCTCTCTCTTTGGGGTGTTTCAAGCTGTTAGTGCATAGATAAGATCCCTAAAGTTGTAAAGACTTTAGACTGTAGACTTGTTCACACCCCCCTAAAATGGCTCGTTTAAACATGACCCGACTTTCAGTCACAGCTTGCGTTTATTTTATAACACCGCCCAAATGTTTATGCAAAGAAAGCGGAGCTATTATTCTCACTTTAGTGTTGTTGCAGGCGCCATGTTCTGGAGACGCTGTGTTTCATTGTGAAAGTGAAACTACTGAATTTGTGTCGGCACTATGAGTGCTGTTGTGCTTCGGCGTCATGAGTTCGATTCCCGGCTCACAGACCTTTCCTAAACCCATCCACCTATATCCCCCTACCACTTAATTTCCTGTAAATTGTGATCTGTCCTATCTAATAAAGACAAAAAGGCCCTAAAAAATCAAAAAAAAAAAAAAAAGTGTGTTCAGCACATTTACAGAGGATTGACTCCTAAATCTGGAGTCTATAGCCTAGGCCCGCCCATACTTCCTTTGACGCTACATTCATTTCGTGAGCAAAGTTAGTCTGGCCAACTGCCGTTTAAGAGCATTTCTGTTCCCAAAAAGTGGGAATCAATGAGGCACGACTGAGGCGGGTGTAACGTGATGATGCAGCAAATTTTCATGACAGGTTTTCTTTGAAAACAGAGCAGAAGTAATTTAAGTAAGTAAAGACACTTTCCGACTGCTTTAATCAAGCTAGCTATAATTGGTTACGGTGTCTTCAGGTTCAGTCGCTACGCATACAGTACGTCATCGGAATGAGTGTTCTGATTGGTTGTAGATTCGTCCAGTAGTATACAGAGGATCTGATGGACGCAGGTTAAGCCCACCCCCCAGAAGGCAGGTAGTAAGGTAGCTTGGCCAGACTAAGCTCAATTCTAAAGAGCAATTCTAGCTCTGCAAGGATAGTCTGACTTACAACCTTTAAATTAGTTACATTTTCTTATAAAAATATCCTTCCACTTATTATGCAAATGCTTTATTTGTAATGTGTTTGATTGTTTTGGTGTAGCACCAGGACACAGCATCACGTTATCATAAGGGGCATAACATTTCTGCCAAACGCTTTCGGCATTCAGCCATGAGTAAGCATATGTGTAAAAAAACTATTTATGCAACTAATTACCTTAGTTTTTTTTGTAGTTTTGCCATTTTTAGTTTTACATTGTATAAAGTAGATGACTCAGAGCTGGGCCTGCTGTGACTCTGAAGGGGTTCAAATGAATAGTTGTGTATAATTTTGCCAATTGCTTTGTGGAAGTGGCTTATTCCATTCTTGTCATAGATATAAGGGCAGCCATTCAGAGAAATCCGTTTTGTTCTCTGTCAAATTAGCATTCAGTAAAATTAGCATTCTAAGATGTGGCTTTCAGCTATATTAGTATGGATACATACTTATAAATGACAATTTGTTCCAATTTGAAACTTGATTTCACTTACAGTTCCCACACAACCAGATGAAAATACATTCATTTCTGGCACACGCAAAGCATATTTTCCTATCCCCTATGGAGTTCCGCATATAAAATAGTTAGGCTACACTATTACAATATGCATTTTTATATATTGACGAAATACATGCAGTATTACCTCATCTGTTTGGTTTAGGTAGAAATGCCTCTCTTAATAAAATACATGGCTATGACATGTCCTTTTAATTTCAGTTTTCTTTCATGCATTTTTCAAGGAAAACACACACTTAGTTAAGATTTGTAGATGCCGTTCCTCGAAATAAAGTTCAGTCACTGCAAATTATGATGAGCAGTTGTCCTGAGGGTTGAACTTCATGCATAATTCTTGTCAAATGCTTATGGCCACCTGATAGTTAAAAGAGGTCATAAAAGAAACGGTCGTTTTATTTCGACGTTATGTGTCATTGTAGTTTTGATGCCATCAATCTCTGATTAGTTATAGTTCTGCTCGAGCACAGCAGGGCAAGCACAAATCAAATGTCAGCACTCGCTAGTAATTTCTAAAGACTGTCAAAGGCCAGCGCAGTCCTACGGGAGATAAAAGGCATATGGCAGAGGATGGAGACGAGACATCCGTTGTGTTGACAGATTTCATCGCGAGTGACTTTCGCACACCTACAAGGCGCTCGTATTGGGCCATCATGCCCTCTGTGAACAATGAGAGTGATGAATCTGCCGTTATGGGCTTTCATGATGCCACAGAGGCCAATCTATGGGAACAGCCGTTAAAATAACACACCACATGACTGGGCCTTTTTAACAAGCTCCGAGACATGAGTTCAGGGAGGTCTTGTGTGGAATGAGGGACCCAGATGCACATTTGTGTCTAAAAACTATACGTCCTGCTGCTCCCCGCTGACCCCCACCAGAGCAGTTCATCCATCGCAGTGTGCCGCTCCAACGCAACGTGATCATAAGGTTAGGGGCTGCTTTTTTAATTAATTATTTCTTTTTTTATTACCTCTTTCCACCAGTGCATTCCCTTCAGGCATATTTTATGAAACAAAGATTTCAAAAGTTAAAAAACAGGTCATAGATGCAAAAGTTATATATAAATGCAGAGTAAGTTATATAAATGCTTATAATAACCATGAAGTGCTATATAAATGTTCAATCGTTCACTTGAGTGGTCTTGCTTTCCCAAACTTCCCTAAATATTGTTTATGGAGATTTATTCTTTAAAGTGAACATTTAATTTGATAGTGTGAGAAAATGAGAAATGAACTTAACTCAAGCGACATCTTCTGAAATTACTTATTAATACCTTAAGCAGTTTTGCAAATAGGTTTTTCATGTTTAAAGCATAAATCATGCAAATCGTACTTTCCACCAAATAACCTCTTTTTTAAAGTCAAATTTACTTTAAAACAAGACAAATCATGAAAATAAACTTCATATAGTGATACACACAGTATATATGATCTGAAATCAAATCTCAGTAACTCAGTAAATGAGGGAAAAGATGTCTATTGAACATGAATATTAATACTTGATTCAGGATATAATGTATCTGTAGAATATTATTCTCTGAAATTTAGTCTTTATAACTTTTTGCTGTTTTGCCTCTCAACTAACGTTAAAGCTATCAATCAAAATTCCAAACTTATTCAATTTTTAATTTTAATTTAATTGAATCGAAATTTAGTCTTGATCTCATGAAACTCGAAAACAAAATAAAAATGCAGATTAGGAAACATATATTTTGTAATCCGTGTGTCTCTGTGGTTTTGTTAATATTCACATTATATATTTCGCTGTCCAAATCTTTGTCTTGCCTACTGAAAGGACTGAAATGGAAGGTCCAGTATAATCAAATTACAGAAAGCTCTGTATTCAGATACACAATGGTCGAGCAGAAATATGGTGCCACATTGTTCGTCTATTGGCATCAGCTGATGAGCTAATCTCTTTGAAGCCATTCTCCTTTCATCATTAAAGCACCACACTCTGCATGCAGCCAAAATAAAGACGGCCAAATTCACACCAAACTACTAGCGATTAGAGAAGCCAGTAGTTAAAAAAACAACAACAAAAAAATCTGTTAATTAAAGTTACATACACAGAGGAGCTGAGAAATAACTGGAAGGACCCATTGGGCATCAACATTTGTAGGTATTAATGGTGCCGTTGTGTAAGACGGCCCACAAATTGTCTTTGAAAATAAGGAGCGATTCTTCGCTCCAAGTTTCCACTTTTGTTCTTTGCCGTCTTCATCTTCTTTTCTGCTTCAGTTTAACAAGCTCAACAGAAAAAATAATGTATGTTGTGTTAGTACAAAGCATTATTTCCAGCCATCATTATAAATCGACATGCAAACGGTCATTATTAATCATTCCTTGGACACTAGCGTTTTGAAACAGCCTTGATGCACAGCAATTTACCTCACATCAGAGAAGTTTTCAGAGAATTGTTTAGGTAGATTGAGCATAGCTTTAAAAGCCTATCAAGAAAATTGCTGGGCTTGTTCACTGACCTTAGCTGTTCTGTACCGCGACCAAGTTTTGACTGTTACTTGGCGTGCGCGCGCGCTCTGATCCTTGCCTTTAATAATGCTCTCCTGCACACCTACACTTGCTGGCCTTAAGCAGGCTTTCCACAAAGCCATCCTGACATGATTGATTGGAGTATAACCTGCCAAATGCATGGCTTTGATAGCTGTGATGTCAGTGATATATTGCTACATTATCTGATTGCATCACCCAGCTGAACTGAAACAATGCATTCGGCTCGGCCCTAAAGAATGTGCTGCGGAAGCATTAGCGTGTTGATTTGGTCGTTTAAAATAATGAAACTAAAAGTGGTGAATGATGCTGGCTAGGGATTTTTTTTAACGTGGAGTCTAGGAACCACCAATAAGTTGCTGTGGGGTCTAGGGAGAAAGAAAGTATGCTTTATACTGTACACTCTCAGAAATAAGGTACAAACGCTGTCACTGGGGCGGTAACCTTTTCAAAAGATACAGGTTTGAACATAAGGACTCTATTTTGGTTCCCTAAAGGTACATATTAGTACTTGAAGTGTACATATTTGAACCTAATAGGTACAAAAATGTAATTTTTGAGAAGATACCACCCCAGTGATGGCTTTTGTACCTTTATTTCTGAGAGTGATCATATTTTGAACAAATGATGACATACCAATAAATTCTGATTATTTTTTGTTATTTACTTAAGCCACATATTTGTATAAATATATCAGAGAACCGTTTAAAATACTATAACAGTGCATAAATGGCACCTTTAAATATTTTTTTAGGACAATTACAAAGTGGACATCAATATGTGTATTTTCTTTATGAAATCACATAGTGTTTTTCTGAAACATTATAAATTAATTTGATCCCTCTGAGGTTCGAGGGTGTCTTGGGGGCCTGGAGAAATTGTGACATACCCTGACATTTGTGTTTTATTTCAGTTGCTTACAAACATATAAGTGGCTAAAGTCTAATTATACAGTACTATAAACAGCACAAACTGGGCTAAAAGTTTTAGCAGCATTGATGTGCATGATGTTTTTAGGTTTTTTGCACTGGAATTATCATACAATGTATAAATGAATATATAAATAAATAGTATAGAAAAAACTGTTGTTTTAAAAAAAAATGTGTCCAATCAAAAAGATTAATATTCTTTTATTTAGTTAGTAAAAAAATCTTTATAAGCAATTACAAACAAATGGCATTATTTAATTAAACATGAAGTAAGATTGAAATAGTAGGAATCTTAATTTGCTTATTTTACTAATTAAGTCTTTTCAAAATGTTATATTGTTATCCCACAGATTCAATATTTCTTGAAATTTAATTTTTTTGTACAATTTATTCCCCCGTGTCTTGCTGACCTTCGATAATCCATATTTACTTATTCCGTTTATCCTTTTTTTTACTGAAAAGTATCGAATTATTCTTTTCCTGTGACTTATGTCTTATGCCTGTAAATTTCACAAACACTATTGACAAATTACACATTGAATTCAATTGAATAGAAGTTTTAAAGTAAGACTGAAATGGTATTTCCGTGGAAAGCCTATTTCAGTAATCTGATTTATTTACAAATTCAAAGGTAAAAACCCCCAGCATATTTAGAAATCCAAAAAATAGTGAATTCATGATGTATAGCTGCTGTTGCAATGCAGATTCATTACAGCTAATCCTACTCACAAGCGTGTCAATGTCAGACAATGTGACCTTATTTGAAAAGACTTCTTGTTGCATGATAAATATTAAATGTGCTATTATCTGTCTGTACCAGTACAATATTTCTTGCAAACCTTTTCAGCTTCCCAAATGCGGTGTGACTTACATCTGTGTACGTTGAAAAAATCCTAGCTCACACGACACGGTTTAGCTCCGATTCAGAAGCAGCTGGCTCTCGACTGACTGCTAGAAGGCAGCTAGAAGATTATGCATGGACACTGTTGTCCAACTTTCACACAAATACAACACCCCGATACGTGCTCTTTCATCCGAGCACTGTATTTCTGTTCTTCGCTAATGGAGGTTAATCACACGTAATTGCCCCACTTAATGAACGAAAAAATACAAATCTCATTGATCTTACTCATATATTACTGAAATAATAAGTTATTATCAGAAGAATGTTTGTAGTGTTTTCACTCAAAACAAAAAAAGAAAAATCGTTGTGTTGTGTTACAGCTCAGTGATTGCATTAGCGCTCGCTGAGTTGACTGTTGTCATTCACACACTAATTACAGTACTTGTGTGAATTCTTAATAACTAAAAATTACAGCCTCTCAGCATCCGAGGGGGTTTCTAAGTTTAAGCGCTTTGTTCGTTGTCAGCAAATTCACCGGGAACGCTGGATTGCGTTTAGAAACAAACGCCGATCGAAGTGTCACTTCCAGTCGATTCGTGACCTCAGTTTGCCTGCGAAAGAATTTGATTGGTTCAAATTTTCACAAGACTGTGGAAACATGGATTTTTCTCTTTTGTTGCGCTCACATTATCTCCCAAAGCAATTGCTGTTCTTCACATTGGACTTTCCAAGATGATACGGCAGACTAATGGATGGCTCTTTATCCATTAATTGATGGATAAGGCATAAATGTAATTCCGCATCACTTTAAACTGCCTGTCTGTGTTGCAGAGACTCTTTTCCATTTTTTCTCAAGGCATGACTCTTTAATTGTCTTTTTTGGTAATGCATGCTATTCTGTTCTTGCTATTAATGGAGGAAGCCGTGTTGTGCCTGCCTCCACCCTCGACTTGTTTTATGAAGCCACAGGCCATTTCAAGGGGCCTGATTTCTGGGGATTTTATTTGTCTCATCCTGCATGAAAATAGAAGAAAACAGCAGACGCACGCAAGGAGGCGAAGATTCAGGTTGCACATGTCACGCAACAGCGAAACAATGTTCCAAAGCGTGTTAAAAGGAAACTTTTTGTTGTTGATATATCATTATTTATTTGAGCGGGAGCCAAAATAACTATCCCACAGTGTAACAGTGACAGGGTTTGTCAGACACCTAATTATTTTAACCATGTTCCCCCAAGGTTGTGTTTACTAAGCCCAGGGTAAATGATGGTGGTTGGCTTGACATTATGTTCATTTCATTATCAACGATATTATGATAGTCTCACCCCATTATCCTGTCTGGGCGTTTTGCAATTGATTCGAATGGTTATTTCACTGCACTTTTGACATATTAAGCTTTAATGGGAGGAAAAATCCGAATAGCATGTCCAGTTATTTTTCTTTTCTGTGTCCATGAAGGTCATGCATTCATCCAAATGGTCATTTCTGGATCTTTTATTTTTAATTTGATATATATTTATTATATCCCCCTGTTAAATGTCACTAACAGTGAAACAAAACAACACAACGTTATCTAACCTGTCAGTGTGTATTTGTAAACAACATCTAGCCTGCCTTATTTCCACAGAGCAGAACGTGGCTGCGTACCTCGCGTATCATCAAAAACTGAGCGGAAACAACACTCAGCTGCAGTCTACTGATGTATATTTAGCTGTTGTTTTAAGCGCACCACTAAAGTAGGTTTTATGTCGAGTTCTTTATACGTTTGTTGACCCCAAATCATTGATCATTTCTGCTCTCATCGTCGCTTGCTTCTGTTTAGCGTGATGTGAGATGGAGGCTGTTCCTATTTTCTTCACACAATACATAAGAGTCTTGTTTTGTCACAAAAGCTTCTCGAAGCTGTCGTTGTAGTTCGCCTAGCTGTGATTATTTCGGAGTGAAGTTTAGAGAAAACAATTCCAGTATGAAGGATAGGGAGGCAGAGCGTAAATGCAACAGTGCAATATCATGGCATAGAACAAAAACCAGGAAGCAACTTTATCAATTTAAATCAATCAAGAGTGCTGCAGGCAAAACTGTATGTCTAAATGTTATTTAGCACAAGTGATTTATACTTCTGCTTAGATTATTTTCCTGTGACTATGCTGTCATGTTATTACTTGGCAAGGCAGGATTTGTTCGTCTATTGTTGTATTACTACCTCCACAGGAGAACATCACAGGCTCCATTTTTTTTTTTACATTTATTTCAAGTGAGCTTCAAACTATGACAAATCTCTCCCAAAATTAGGTCTGAGGTGAAGCGGGATACCTGGAGACAGTGAGTCATAGGTGAGATAAATCTCTCTGCCAATAGACTATAGGGAGTGATGACTTCCTGTCTTTTTGTCTGGAGGTTAGCATCAGAAAATCTGATCCTCTGGCATTTCTCTTTCTTCCTTTCTTTCTTTCTTTGGCGTGAAGCTTGTTTTATTTTCTGAGCCTGATGGCGTCCTGATTGGTATCTGTTTCACAGCAAATGTTCCTTTCGTACAAATGGCCTGCTATTTTCTCAATTGGTGCAATTAATCTTGTCCAAACATTGCAGAGTTTATGTCATCTGACACTCTTAGCCGAGCGCGACCGACGTCAGCTTTCATTACATTTTTGAAGGTTTTAAGGATCCCTCAGGGTGTTGATTCACCGTTTTCTGAAGACTCAGCTCTTGTTTGTGGTAGTGGGCGATACCCTTTGTGTACTTTTTGTTACAAGACCAATATTACTGGTATTAAATGATGTTTATAAACCAATTTTGTGAGAAGCACGTACAAATGATTAATCAGCCCATTATCTGATCACCCTATAAGAGCTCAGAGGTTTTCAGAGCAAACTCCTTTTCTCTGGTATCTCTTCTTTGCATCCCCCCGCCTCCCCATACTGTACCTTAAGACCTCACCTTCCTCCTGGGGAGGGGGGAGGCACTCAGGGTTCGGGCCGGACACAGAACTCTGTTCAACTCTAGCACCAAAGGGTTAAAATCCCTAGGGCTTGGAGTCCACCGAGCTCCCAGGCCTCTCTTTGGACAGCACACCAAACATGCTTATTCTATTATTAATGAGGAAGTATGAACTCGTGAAATAAGAGGTTTTTGTGATATCTGTAGATAAAGTGAATAATTATAGTCATTTAACATTCTGTCATTATTGAAAAAGTCAATTGCTCCTTTTCATTTATTAACTAAATTACCATTTATTAACAACAGTTATGGTGCACAATCAGCATTGAACGTCTTACTGAACTATGATCAGTCATCTTGTCAGATCTCACAAAAGCACAATATTTTAGATTAGATTAGATTAAACATTATTGTCTTTACACATGTAGAAGCACAAGGCAACAAAATGCAGTTTAGGTCTGCTGTAAGTGATTATAAGTTATAAGTGCACTTATAGAAGATATGTACAAGAAGAAAGCAAATAAGTCTGTAAGGGGCAAAGTTTACAGGAGACAGATAACCTGAAGCGTCTGCCCGAAGGCAGGAGAGAAAACAATCTGTGGGCAGGGTGAGAGGAGTCTTTAAGAATGCTGCATGCTATGTAACAGTCTTCTGTGTGTCCTCACTGAATGGAAGTGGAGTTCCTGTGATGCGCTGGGCAGTTTTCACCAACCACTGCAGCGCTTTACACTTAGCAACAGTGCAGCTCCCATACCACACTGTGACGCAGTTAGTTAGGATGCTCTCTATTGTAGAGCAGTAGAAGTTCACCAGGATGGCTGAGGACAGCTGGTTTTTTTTTTGTGTTCTCAAGAAGAAGAGGCACTGGTGACCCTTCTTGACCAGGCTCCAGCTATTGGTGGTCCAGGACAGGTCCTCCGAGATGTGGGTCCCCAGGAACTTGAAGGATGAAACAGGCTTAACAGCTATCCCTTTAATGTGGATGGGATCATGTGAGCCTCTTCTCTCCTTTCTGAAGTCCAAAATGAGCTCCTTGGTCTAGGTGGTGTTATGGAGCAGATTGTTGTCCGTGCACCAAGTGGCCAGATCCTGGACCTTCTCCCTGTAGGCAGTCTCTTGGTTGTTGTTGATGAGACCGATCACTGTGGTATCGTCTGCAAACTTGATGATGGAGTTGGATCCATATACAGTTCTGCAGTCATGGGTGAAGAGGGAGTAGAGGAAGGGGCTCAGCACACAGCCCTGTGGTACACCAGTGTTGAGCATGAGTAGTGTCTGTTGGTCAGAAAGTCCATAATAATAATTGCAATGTTCAATGATTAATGTCAAGGTCTCTAAGTTTAGTGATTAATTTAGAGGGTATGACAGTGTTAAATACTGAGTTGAAGTCAACAATAATGTCACATCATGTATTCAGCATTAGTTAAAGTGAAATAACGTCAGATGATAGTGATTTCTCAGTTTGAATACTATATGTTTAATGACTGAGACCATCTGTTAATGAGTGAAAAAAATAAATAATATCCTGCATGTTTCAATGAATAATATAAACATTAAAGAAATGTTGTTGGATCAATAGAACATAAACTTTATCAACAGCGCATGTGAATGCTGAAACAAATCATGGCTGACAATATTAAAATGCACATTATTTATAGCCACAATTACAGCACTGTCACGGTCGTAGTGCTGATGCAGACAGCGAAGACAGGACAGGCAAATATATTTGATGCAGTTTAATACGAATACTTAACAGGATACCAGGAACAACACTTAAACACAAAGAAACGTTAATAATAGCACACCGACAAGACAAACTGAACGGGTTTTTAACATGAACACATTAGGGAGCAAATCAAGGCAGGTGAGGAGCACAGGTGGAGTGGGTAAATAATTAACAGAACAAGAACAGGAACAAGACCAAATAAGGAGACATGGAAACTAAACCAAAACTAAACAGTCAGAGAGTGAAATAGAGACACAGCGTTACAAGCACACACACACACACACATATATAAATATATATACGGATTGTGTGGCTGAAAACTGGAGTAATGATTCAGCTTTGCAATACAAAAACAATTGCAATTAGGTATTAAAATATGTGAAACATATTATACAAATTATAAAAATTGTACTGTATTTTTTAAATGCAATCTTGCTGAACATAACATTCAAAAATCTTAGCAATTCCAGTGTACTTTGTGAACGTTAGTCGTAACAAGTAAAAAGTTATGTGCTTAATTTATAGTAAACTCTAATAAAGAAAAAAGTACTATATTGTAAAAATGGCACAGCTCTTAATATAATAATATGGTAGTACTGATATTTCAAGGTCACTCAACCCAGTGCTCTTCTTAATGCATGCATGCGCATATATGCGCGTGTGTGTGTTCATGCAAGCGTGTGCCTAAGCATGTGTTTTGGAACTTCCAGGTTGAGGTCTGTCTTTCTCACCTTAGGAGAGGGAAAACTTCAGCAGATGGCCAGCCTTTAGGGTCCATAGCACATTGTCACCACTGAATTACAGTCCAGGGGGAGATGAGATGCCTGATAACCTCCATCCCCTGGTTCCATCTGCTGAATCCTAAGCAAGGACACTGAACTCTAGGATGCACACAGTATTTCAGAATCCTGATGAGAAATTATTCATCGACTAGAGCCGAATCCCAGCGCCGAGCTTGTCTTGTATATTTTCGGTCCGTTACCTAAAATATGCTGCATTATGTTTACATGTCCACACGTGTATTTCCGTGCATACGATTTGGGTTTTATGAGTTTGTGTGCATGTGTGTGTGTGTGTGTGTGTGTGTATGTGTGTGAGTGTTGCATAGCTCTGATTCCTTCTCACCGTCAGATTGCTTTATACAATAGTACATTCTCAATGCAACAAGCACACTGATGAAGCTCAGTCATTCCCCTGAACGCTGTTTGAGAGAACAAAAGCAAAGGCTTGAATGGAGAGTGATCATTACTGCTCTCGGTTGTTCATCCTCACTAAAAATAGGAATTTGTGACTCCTCACACAAGCTTTCAATTCTCCTCACATGAATGACCCAAATACAAAAGAAGCAAAGCCCTTGTAATACACATTGCAAGAAGATGCAAAACAGCCTATTGTCTTTATTTGGGCAAGAGGCTGTTTTTTCTGTTCTTTTTGCCGTGTACATTTACCGTCAAAACATGAAAGCATCACAATAGAGCATCTAATTCTGATTGTTTTGCATCAAAGCTGCGCTTGTGCGTGAATGGTGAGGAAAGATGGCGTATCTAATTGCAGACACCGCTCGCCTCTGTACTCAAGTATAATTTTGCACTGCCTCTGTTTGTCCTAACAGTCACTGAATCCCTTATAAAGACAATTAATTGTGGCATAGTAGTCGGTGCACAAAGCACATGTACTGTACTCACACTGAGAGGGTGCAATTATAAGGCTACATTTCCTGTGCTTTGTGTTGCTTTGTCCTATGGAGACACAAAGGTATGTCTGTAGGAAGATTTACTATAGTAAATTTTATCTGAACCATCCAAACAATGGTATCAGAGCCAGAGTAGATGCCCATGACAGCCGATGTTTGAATCTGACTTGTGACCAAAGTTACAACTGCAGGGTATTTTTAAGTACCTTTACATAGATATGTAATAAATACATATATAGAATATAAAT
>JAUCMT010000026.1:14432890-14447181 GCA_032357475.1 Enteromius thamalakanensis
AGGGATGTTTTGTTTCACTCTTCCTTCCTTCCTTATTCATTCTTTTTTTTTTTTTTTTTGTTTTTTCTCCCTCTCTTCCTTCCTTCCTTTTGTCTATAATAACAGCTTTCTTACTTTCTTTTCTTTCTTTCTTTCTTCATGATATTTTTTAATGTACTCCCTTTCTTCCTTCCTTTCTCCTTGTATAATGTCTATAATGACAGTTATTTTATTTTTTGTATTTATTTACTATTTTTATTCATTTATTGTTTTTTTTATTTTATTTTTTTTTTGTTTAAAGGCAGCTTTCTTTTGTTTTTTTATTTATTTATTTTTCTCTCTCTCTCTTGCTTCTTTCCTTTTGTCTAAAATGGCAGCTTTCTTTCTTTCTTTCTTTCTTTCTTTCTTTCTTTTTTTCATGTACTTCCTTTCTCCTTGTATAATGTCCATAATGACAGTTATTTTATTACTGTATTTTTTTTTTTTTTGTATTTATTTACTATTTTTATTCATTTATTGTTTTGTTTTGGGTTTTTTTTGTTTGTTTGTTTTTTTGTTTAATAGCAGCTTTCTTTTATGTTTATTTATTTATTTATTTATTTTTTTCCTCTCTCCCTTCCTTCCTTTTGTCTAAAATAGCAGCTTTCTTTCTTTCTTTCTTTCTTTCTTTTTTTTTCTCTTTCTTTCTTTCTTTCTTTTCATGTACTCCCTTTCTTCCTTCCTTTCTCCTTGTATAATGTCCATAATGACAGTTATTTTATTAGTTTATTTCTTGTTTTTGTATTTATTTACTATTTGTATTCATTAATTGTTTTGTTTTGTTTTGTTTTTGTTTTTTGTTTAATGGCAGCTTTCTTTTATGTTTTTATTTTTATTTAGTTATTTTTTCTCTCTCTCTCTTGCTTCCTTCCTTTTGTCTAAAATGGCAGCTTTCTTTCTTTCTTTCTTTCTTTTTCATTTACTCCTTTTGTCCTCCCTTCCCTCTTGTACAATGTCCATAATGACAGTTATTTTATTACTTTATTTCTTTTTTGAATTTTATTTACAATTTTTATTCATTGTTTTGTTTTTGTCTTTAATGGCCCTTCTTCATTATGAATTTTTTAATGTACTTTTCTGTTTTTATTCAGTTTTTTATTTCTTTTTTGTCATTTTGTAATTAATTTTATTCATTATTTTTTATTAATTTATTTTTTCATATTTCTTTCTTTCTTTCTTCCTCTCTCATCTGTAATGACACTGCCTGGCATTTCCGCTGCTAGTTACCCAGAGTTCATTTCCTGACAGTCTGAGCTGAGGCATATCCAATAACAAAAAACTGGAAGGAATATTCAATATTGCACCTCCACAGAGGATCCATGTTTTGTCATTCCTGTCGTCTTTGTTCTTGACATTTCTAGGGTGCAAAATGTCTATTATGACTTTACACCGCTATGTTTCACATGAATTCACATTAACACATTTCCAGAGAAATGATCATTTGTGCTTTCAGCTAGTGATTTCAGTCCATTATTCTGGTCATGAACCAGCCATAGCAGGTTTAAGACTCTGATGATGCAGCGCAGGAAAGGGGAAATAGGCAGGAAGGAGTAAAAATGTCAAACTCAATGAATTCATCTTGGTAACATGTATACAGCTCACCATTTTCAAACCGCTGTGAAGGAGAGCGCTGTGCTCTTAATGGCCAGCGTATTTGATTATGTGATTTTTGCGTGCAATAAAATGAATTACGATAATTTACTGTTCAATATGGAATATACTAGACCGTACCGAGATGGACGTTGTGACCACAGAAAAGGCTTGTGCAAAATTAATGTCACTATCTGTTTGCAACCACATCATTTCATGTTATTGCTGAGCTGGGGAATCGAAAATGAAAACTCTTATCTGTGAGTGTTGTATTGATTGAAGGTGGTAAGGTAAGGATTTTCAGATAGTCAATTATTACATTTAGATAGCACTCTTTTTGTCATTTGTTCTCTCTGTGTGATACAATCACCACAGAATAGAGTAGTTATATGTTGTTATACTGTGCTTTCATGCAGTATCTCTATGACACATCACACCAAAACAGTCTAAATGGAGTTTTCACAAATTTAAAGTTGAAATGTACAGGACAATTTAATATAATCCGCGACTGAATGTATATATATATATATAAATTCGGTATATAGCTATTTGATTTTTGTTTCTTTTATTTGTATTATTTTTATTATTCTTTATATATATATTGAATTTCTCTGTTGATGTATAGGACTGTATATAGCTTGGATTTTCCTAGTTTGTTGGCCCATGAAGACTGACTGTTTTAGTGCCCATAATAGGCTATTTTTGGATGTGGCTCCAGCAATGCCTGACAGCATATGCGGCACATGCATGGTGAGGGGAATCGTCAGAAATCAACTTTTTCTATCAGCTCAGAGCAAATGACTGATGATTCACTGCAACATCTCTGCTGATTTCCAAATGAAACGCAGGAGCTTGCTGAATAAACATTCAGCTGATTGGCACCACATTGAGTTCATGGAATCTTTGATTGCGCACCAGTTACATATTATCTATTTGTGGCATTATGCAAAAATGTATTCATGTCTGAGCAATTCTATAGGTTTCTGTGGCAAAGCTGTGTGGGGTGAATTTCACTAAATTACCGTGTCACTTTACTATGTGGTATTTATTTACAACCCGCAATCAACTTTAACCAGACCTAATGCGCACCAGTAGAGCACTGCAGTTAAATGAAGTCATTAATTAAAATAACAAGTAAAATACAAAAAATAAACAGATAAAGAGTAAATAGGAGAGGTTTTTTTCCTTCTTCTCCTTTTTTGCAGTATTTATTCAGAAATGTATTAACTGATTAATTTGCGTGTTTTTATTAATTTTTATTTACCACGCACAATAAACTTAATATATACATAACATTTTACTACCTGCAAACCAATGTCCAACACTTAAATTCAGACTTTATTTTTTTTTTATGTACAGTTAAGTCACGATCCCTTTCAGTCTGTTATATCCACTCTATCCACCGATACATCTCCAAGCCAAATCATGTTAACATTTTTCAGAAATCATGTTAACATATTACTCTGTCCACCTTAATTTACTTTCCCAGCCTGCATGAAGGTGAACAAGCATTCCGATTAGATGCTGAGGGGTTCAACCTAAATTAAAAAGTATTTTTAAATGGTGCCCGGACCCGGTCCATACCAAGCAGCTGTCTATATGCAGCGCTCCCCTGCTACGCTCAAGGTCACGAGAGGCGAAGAGCTTTAATTGAAAATGAAATTGTCTACCTGATGGGTTCACCTAATTATGAAATATTAGAGCGGAGAGCACGGATCAGGAACGTGAGAAATTATGAAGGGATCACCTTGGAATATTACGGTATGTGAACCTTCATGCTGACCAATGGCAACTAATCTTAGCTTCAAATTAAATCTATTCTAAACCAGAAACACAAATCCCACTGAATAACCAACATAATCTAAAGGCCCTCAAACTCTATTGGTTTGGTGAGGAAACGTCATTATCATACATATGATATGGGTTTTTGTATACTAGACGGCGAGTGGGCTGAGGCCACCGAATGGCTTTGATGGCAAGCGGCGACGCTAAGCCTTGTCCCCAGCTTCACAACAAGATGACAAAAGCATATGACATTTGGAGTATGGAGTTTCTGTCTTTCCATGCCATCACCGAGACACACTAATGGGTCCTGACATTACAGCTGTAAGAGATGCCAAGCATAAAATGTGACAGACAAAGGGTTATCTGGGGAAACGAAAATACCTAGAGCCCGACGACACCCCCTTCCGGTGATCTTAGAGAGCTCTGGCACTGCTGGACAAATGACCAGGGCTTATCTGGGGCTGGATAGAGACACAATCCAGTATGTATGGTGTTAATGTTTGATAGCGGTTGCCTCAGGCAGGACACAAAAACTCAAGGCAATGAGGTCAATAGGTTTCGGGCAGTCTATTGAACACAGCCCTGTGGCTATTTTCTATTCCTTACACTCTCTGGAAGTCTTGTCCTTCTGAGCTGCCTTCATCGTGACTGGGTGTCTTTTTCCAGAACCGTGCTGTGCCGGCTTCCTTTGAGTCCTGGACCCATGTGTGTGTATCCCGGCTCTTTGGAGTTTGCTTCGTGTATTGATCGGTATACTGTATTTATTTTTCATGTTTCAGAGCGTGAGCTTTTGGTATAAACATGGTAAATGTTGGAAGTGATGTCAAAGTGCTCTAACATTTGTCCTGCGATTCAGTTAATCCTGCATGTAAACAGAGAGGAATGCTGAGAAGCTTTAGAGGAATAATTACGCTTTTCGTGCGCATTAGTATGTGAAAAGACTTCAGAAAATGGCAAAAACTGAGGGTATCTGATTGTTTTTTTCTTCTTTCATGTCCCCTATTGCCTCGGACCTAAAAAACAAATGGAAAACATCAAACAGCATCTTTTCTGTTCTATAAGCCTGGCAGCTTTGGGCCTGTAGATGATTTAGTTAAACTATTGCATTTTTTTATTAAACATGATCTTCCTGTGTACATAAAAACCAAAAACCACATCCTTCCCTTTTTAAATACTCTTTATCGTAACTTAATCTAGTACAACAATGTGTGTAAATAAAAACACACATACTTTTATTTTAGTTCTGAGGTGAACAATAACTGGAGGCATTTTGAATAGATATTATTATATTATTATATTTTTGTACCCTTGTTCATGACTGGATGTTGCTATTAAAAATTACGTACCTCTTTTACAAAAAAAAAAACGGTATAAAAGGCACAAATTATTGATACAAATACTAAAAATAATGGGTTTTTTATTTGTTTGTTTATTTGTTTTTAATGATGTCTAAGTTAATACATGTTTAAGTATTAAGTGATGAAAATCACTTTAACAAAATGATTATGAAATTTCTACTTATTCCAGAAAATAAAATAAGTATTTTTTGGTTCAATAAATATACAAAAATTACAATAACAAAATAATTTTAATAAGTAAATAATAATAAATAATTTTGAAAGTATTGAATGTGATCCAGTAATTATTAAATATATATTTAGAGTATTAACAGCAAATTATATTTTATTATGTGATATGATTAATATACATTCTAAACAACTTAATTATCTGTAATATGGACACCCTACATAATATATGATATAAACTATCTGAATGTAACCATGTCATGTAAACAAATGGAAAAGTCAGCACAGTATCATGTTAATTACTCTGTCCTTTTAGCTCCAACCTCAGGGATGCTTTTTACTCCAAATAGACTCCATAATTTTACATATTCTTTCGTTATTAAAAAAATAATGTTATTACCTTAAACAAAACTTAGAACGATAAAGAAGACATTTGTGCATTCATTTTAGCATTTCTCTTTAGCTTTATATCTACAAGATTTGAAAAAAATCAAAGACCAGACAGATCTACACGTGCGTCCAAAAAATGAATGTTTTGAAAAGTGATACACCGCGTTTTAGTGCCATCTAGTGGTTCAGATTTAAAAAGGCAGTTCAAAGGCAGTTTTTACCTCGTTGTACCCTACATTTACTTAAATGTATATGAGTTTGTTTGTTTGTAGGGTTGCCAGATAATAAATAATAAATGAGCCGTAATGTAAAAACAATTGTTTTCTGGCATATATCTAAAATAAGGATCTTAATGTACTCGCTGCCCATCTTCTGATTACTTGTGAGGAATGGGATGCTGGTCTAACATGCGTCTCTTCTATATTCTGGGCCTTGCTGAAGTGTTGGTGGCAGGCGTTTGACAGGTAGACAGTGGAGTGTAGGGGAAGAGAGTGGAGGAAAAACATGTCTTTGGGAGAGGAGCCCTGGAACTGTCTGCTGTACGGGGCACTCTAAATATATTCTTATGAAGCCTTACATACAGCGCGTTCATCTCGGCACAGCAGCATTGTGCATTTGCAATTGAACTCTGCCATGCTGTTGTGAAATATTAATGTTGGTGCTTAACAGTATAGCTTCATTATTTTATATAATGCTTAGTGGATATACCTGTTGAAATGTCATGAAATTGGATTTATGCTTGCTCATAATGTTTTCATATTTAAACATACAACTTAGTTTAGTTAAGCTTGATTGTTTGACTTTTTATTAATGTTTTAAAGTGCAGTGGCATTTTCATTTTACATGCTCAACAGAACACTTTCATATTCAACTTGCATATGCATGTTTGTTTTATATGTTTATATTTGGGGTAAGTTGTCACTGTGAGACATGCCATTAAATAGGCTTTTTTTTTTTTTTAAGCAAAATATAATTGGTAAAACGTTTACGAAATACCAAACATTTCTGTTTACAAAATTGTATTGCAAGATATTTGACACCTTGCTCCAGTATAAATGTGTGATTTGCTCCACCCTAACTATACACATACCTTAAGAACACAACCTCTAAGCTAAAATCTGTCATAAAGCCATCCTGACAGATTTTTCTGATTCACTAAAAGTATTTATATTTTCAAATTGCTAGCAAACTAATGGCATATTTTTTAATAACACCATTTACCATAAAATACATAATAGCAAAATGAGTTAACTAATTAAAAAAAAGTTTTGTTTTTCTTTTTATTATCTAACACTCTGAGCATCAGTAGTATTTGTCTGCAAGAACACTTTAACTGAGTGATATCTGTAAGGCATATGGCCAAATAGTCTCTTTTGCATTTATGCATAACACTGGAGCCAAATCTGACAAGCGATTCAACAACATTTCTGTACATACAACTCAAATAATTGTGAATTGTGGATGAGCATGTATATGCGCCTTATAAACTAGTCTGGGATCCATTAACATACATATGTTTAACTATAAATACTGTAAATCAGACGTGGCCCTGGACCACAAAACCTGTCTGAAGTCACTGCTAAATTATGAAGTTTTCTTTTATGCCAAAATCATAAGGATACTAGAAAAAAATATTTTGTAAATTTCCTACAGTAAATGTTAAAACCTGATTTTTTTATTAGTAAAATGCATTGCTACTTCATTTGGACAACTTTAAATATAAGTTATTTTGCACATTCAGATTCCAGATTTTCAACCAAATATTGTCCAATCCTAACAAACTATGCATCAATGGAACGCTCATTTTTTTCAGCTTTGTTTATCCATGTGATGTATGCATCTCAATTAAAACATTTTTACATTTAACATTTTGTGGTGCAAAGATCAAACATGTTTGTCAATCAAGAGAAAAGCCGGTAACACTTATTTTAAGGTGTCCATAATACAGAGTAATTGCCTAGTAAGTAATCAGTAGTAGCCATTGTATACAGTACATAAAACAAAATGTATTTACCATGTAACTATGTTATGAAACAGTATTTAGTTACAGTTTGTATTTATATAGATGTAACAAGCTGCTACTTAAATAAATGTACTTAAATACATGTAATAACTTTCTAATTGCATTAAAATGACAAAATATAACACAGGCATAAGCTACTTAAAATAAAGTGTATAAAGATTGTACTTAACGGTAAGTAGCTGTGTAATAGATTTTTTATAGCTGTGTAATAGACTTGTTATAGCTGTGTAATAGACTTGTAATAGACTGTGTAATGTAATTATTCTACGTTTACTATTTGCAAAAGTTACCTTTATTTGGATTTGTGATGCACCGCTATACCTCTGGACAACGGCAAGAAAAAGCAAGAGGTTATAATGACAACAGCACAAAATATTCAGATATTCCAAAACTGATGGCATGTCCCCTTGATGCCTGAAAGACTTTCTGTTCCCTGCAGAGCAGAGGCAGGCGAAGAGACTTAAAAGAGTACTGGGTCAGGAGCAGAGATGCCGACTGCCTTTCTGTTTACAAGAAAGTGAGAAAAATTCTTTCGCAGAGAATGAGAGAAGCAGAACTGTTAACATGTTACGGCAGCTTAAGAACTTTTTCATTTTGGAAAATGTGATATATTGAAATCATCACACCCCCTGAGGTGTCCCAGACCATCTTTATTAAATCGCAGGCTGCTATCAAAATCTCAAAGTCGCTAAGCTTTCTGTTTTTTTACAGCGGCATTGCCAAATAATTCGCAAATCCATCAGTGCTATAAAACGGTGTCTCAGACAACAGCCCCGTCGGTGCACCTGAAACGGACACCCCTCCCAGCACTCAGACTATTCTTAGCTCTTTTTTAGAGAATTGGACCTTCCTTGAATCAGATGTCGAACAGAAAGAGCGTCGCTCTGAGGAATACATCACAGACACAAAGAGACCCTGGAGGTTGTTTATTAAATATTTCTAGCAGCTAATTAACCACCCCCACTTCTTGGGATTGCCATTGTTAACGATTCCATCATTTGCAGGTGCATTTATTTTGCGAGACAATGAAGCAAGCTCGGCAGCTTGCATTCTGTCCTGCCAGTAAAGGCTTGAAAGATGACCCACCTTTGATGCCATGTACTCACTATCTGCCTGACCATAGAGGCAGTTACCAAAATATATTGCTGAGGGGAAAAGATCAAATCACTGGTGACTAACAGATATATTGCAGATCCGGAGGCATAGTTTATTCCCTTCCATCCCAAAGGAATTTATTTGATGGTATATACTGTTGACTGTGTGAGTTAAAAGCCCACTGGTGTTCTTTTATACGATGCTACTGTTGTGCTGCAAACGATACATCTGCTCCAAACCAATGCACGTGAAGTTGACGTCTAAACCAGTTTTGGATCTTTTATGTTATATTCCTCGCGTTTGATATCATATTTCCCCACAGAAACATTCCGTTGTAGTAAACGCATCAAAAACAGCCCTAACGGAATGCCTGATAGCTTAAAGCCTATCTGCAGATGTTCTTGGCAAGCCTAAAAACATATTTTGTGGACTACCAGTGGTAACTGAGTTGGAATCAGCCACCATGGAGAACATCCCAGCTTTGCAAACTGATATGAATGGCAAGTGAGTTTTCGAGGAGGCAGTGCGTGGCTCTGTCTGTGCCCTTACCTCCAAAGCTTTCTGTAATCTCTCATACATATTGCTTCATCCATCTTTGTTATCTCTTCATAAGAGCACCGGCTCTGTATACAAGGCAGATATTTTACCCCAAAGAAATTGTTTCTTTCCTTTTACATTTCAAAAAGTGTTGTCCATTCAACATTTCACTTTACTGGCAGATTTCTCCACATATGTAAATTTGGCATTTTTCTTTGGAGGTGGAGGTCAAAACAAGTTTGTATGTATATATCTTTCTTCTTAACACTTTAGTTTACGGATATGCCTGTTTGTTGCTTATTAGCATGCATATTACTATAATATTAGCCATTTATTAGTTAGGCACATATTAATAGCTTATTCTACATGACCTTATTCTACATCCCAACACATAAACGTAACAGCTACTTTACTAATTATTAATAAGCAGTAATTTTTTTAAAATATTTAAATTAATTAGCTATTGATATGGTGTATTTGTGCTAAAAACACAATGCAGTGAACATACAAGACAACAAAGTGTCACGATTGGTACAAGGAGAAGGAGATCGCGGGAGACGTGATCTTCAATGATAACAATAAACACTTTAATAATGACAAAAACAAACTCGGAGAAGAAGCCAACGAAGCCAACGTAAAATTCACATAGATCAACAAACTCAAACTCAAAAGACAGGGGATTTCGACACAAGAACTAATGACTAGACACAGCTGGGGAAACACAGGTGGTAACAAATTAACTAATAATCACATACAGACACAGGAAGGACCAAATAAGGGCAAACAGGAAGACACAAAATGAAACCAAAACAGGAAGATGTAAAAACGAAACTAAAAACGGACAATGAACGTAACACAAAGATAATGACACAGTAAATAAGACAATGTAATAAATGATCAGAAGTTTGGGATCAGTAAGATTTTGTTTAGTAAGAGGAAATGTTTTATAAATAAGTTTATTATGCTCATAGTCAATGCTGTATTGATTTGATAAACAATACAGTAAAAAAAGAAATAGTATTAATGGTAATATTCTGAAATATAATTGAAATTTAAATAGCAATTTTATATATTAATATACCTTAAAATGTAATTTATTTCTTGATGCAAAGCTTAATTTTCAGCATTATTCGCTCCAGTCTTTATAGTCACATGATCCTCCAGAAATTATTAAATATGCAGATTTTCTTATGAGTGTTGTTTTTTATTCTTTACACACTGCAATACATAAATAAAACCTGAAACACTTTTGAAGAATTTGTTGATGAAAAAAAAGTTACAGCATTAATTTAAAATAAAATCTTTTCTAACAATATAAATGATCATTTAAAATTTTGCGGTGAGTAGTTTTATCTTTTAATTATTTTTTAATTTATTTTATTTTTTAATTAATTATTACTTTTATAAATAATTGTTTATTTATATTTATTATTATTTATTTCTAATTTATCAGCTGTTGGTATGACTATTTACAGTAAAGTTCTAAAAAACAAATGTTGTTAAAAAATACGGTAAAATAAAAAGGTATAATAAAAAGCGACCAGTTTTAATACCTGAAATATGAAGAACTTATCAATTCATATATATATATATGTATGTGTGTGTGTGTGTGTGTGTTTTAACGTTAGATTTTGATCTCGTGTATTATAAGTTGTCAAAAACATGTAAGCAGTCATCATCGGTCGTTTTACCATTTATTTTTGTATGTGTATTTTTCACATTTCAAATTGTAGCTGAATGTATTGCTTCTTTTCACATGCTGGCCCATGTACACAATAAGTCCTCCTGGCAGGGAGGGAGAGCGCAGCATGGATCTTGTAGCACTCTCTATGTTATTATCATGATCAGTGCTGATTGCTGATTGTTATGGTGTTTGCACCTCTCTTCTATTCAGCCCATGCTGTGTGTTTGGGCAGTGCTGATTGTGTTGATGCTAACACCCCCCTCCTCTTGTCTTCCTAATGGAGAAGAGGCCTGAACACACCAAAAGAGAGGAGAAGCAGGACCACACCAGACATAATGAACACCAGACAATCAAGACTATCAGTCCATGGGAGATGAAAAAAAGGGAAAAAGTCAAGTAGCTAGAAGAGTGGAGCACAGCCAATCTTTTGTTCCCTCCAAAAAAAAAAAGCTTCAATTTCCTTTACTTCTCATTCTCACCTTAAAACACATGGAGAGAGGGATGTTTGGAAAGATAATACGGCAGCATTTTATTCTTCGAGCGTGTGAGTGGCAGCGTGGAGATTTACTTATTTATTTTATTTATTTATTTCTAGATCAGACACCAAATGGAATCTTTTATCCGCTGCTTGTTTTTAATCAACGCTTACAAAAGAAAAGACAGTGGAGAGAGTTTGACCCGTCGTGTTTCAGGGGACAAGCTTTTTCTGTGGTCACTTTGTCCTTGATTTTCTTCTTTTATTTGTTTTGCTGTTTTAATCTCAGCCAAGTCAATAATATTCTTTGTTGTCTGAAAATGGTGTGTCGGGAAAAAAAGGTCTCCCTCTTTTGTTGAAATTACCTGCCTGTGACTTCTCTCTCTTCAGGACTCGGGATGAAGTAATCATTAAATGTTGTTTTCTGCCCGCAATTACTTTCCGTTGCATTGGGTCAAACACAGCATGGATAGAGAAGAGAGTGAAGTGGGTGTGTTAGGAAAAGAGGAAGTAGACTTGAAGAAGTTTAAAACATCTGTGCAATCAGCTGAGAGCTCAAATTACATACACAACCTTTCAGAAGTCTTTAATGCTTACAAAGGCTGCATTTTATTTGATCAAAATATTGCTAAATGTTTTTTGTTTTTTTTTAAGTTTATATATATTTATATTTATAGTACAGTTTTTTTCTGAAGCATTTTCACTGTTTTTTTACTGTTAAAATCACATTTTTACAATTTATATATATATATATATACAAATGACTCTTATCAAAAAATACTCCGAGTACTTGTTACTAGTTACTTTTCAAAAAAGGGTTTTCATATATAAAGCTCTAAAAGCCTCAGTGACTTATGTTTTAGTGCATTGTTGGATAATAGTGGTTAAGAATATCTGAACACTAAACTGTGCTAATATCTACATCCACGATGTCATATAATACTGAAAAATTATAATCTTTATACTGAAATACCAGATGGCCAGACAGCGATTCAGAGAGCAGAGAGTGTTTTTTTGTTTGTTTCTTTCCAGTGTATTGATTTGCACGGTTTAACTGTTCGTCAAAAGAATTACTAATGTGCATTAATGTGCACTAAAAAAGTAAGTAGTGCACTAAAAACGTTTTTTGATTTTTTTGATTTCATGACAAGCTTAATCGTTTTCAGTACCACTACATACTACTACATAATGTATTCTGCCATATAGGTATTTTAATATCACAATATTTGTCATCAATGCAGTTTTTTAAGGCAATCTTTAGTTTAAGGTTTGAGTGGTTTAAGTCTTCTAAAAAGACATGTTCACTTTATATGATGAACAGATTTTCATAAAGGCTTTTATTTATATACATATACATTTTTATCAACCACCATTACAAACATCTCTCAAACATTTGCTAAATCTGTGTATTTGTATTTTTAAAATAGGGAAACTCTGTCACAAAAGCTTACAGCACAAGGAGTAATGATTTCAAATTTAATTTAAAACTGAACTGAATTTACAAAAAAAAAGACAGTAATACAATTCCAAAACAAACAGCCTCAATTTAGTTGAGGTATTCAAAATGTGACAACAGCAGCGATTTAAGAGTTATTTATATTGCTTTAGATAAATGAAATATCAGATGGCTTTGACCTAATGTCTGTACAATGTAGTGATGCAGTTAGACAGATTAGTATTTATATGTACAAATCAAACAAATATCCCGTTCCAAAAC
Source organism: Enteromius thamalakanensis (assembly GCA_032357475.1). Taxonomy (NCBI): domain Eukaryota; kingdom Metazoa; phylum Chordata; class Actinopteri; order Cypriniformes; family Cyprinidae; genus Enteromius; species Enteromius thamalakanensis. Next base: position 14,445,731 of record JAUCMT010000026.1, read on the forward strand.
ATTTCTAGCATACTTACATTGAAAAGAAGCTTGATTGAAATACTTTCTGGTGCATTTAACTTACAACCAATAAAATTCCCAGTAGCATTTCCATCAGACAGGCGTTGATCTATTTGGTTGATAATATTTTACACAATTGAATATTGAATTTAAGAGAAACTATTTTTATTTTAAAAGTACAGATACATGGCGACTGCACACAGTATGAGTGTGCACAAGCAATACAGGAGTGAGAGGACAGTTCGTTTGTGTGTGCTAGCCCTGTTTGAGACTTCGCCAGCCAGCCAGCCATTTTTTTTTTTTTTTTTTTTCACATTTGCACGGGAATGATTAAATTTATGCGGAATACCTGCAATCCCTTGTGGACATTCAGACTGTGTGATTGACAGGAGGCGGATGCGAGGAGAGAGCGAGACACAGCGCGCGTATATTCATGCACCACAACATAGTGCTCGTTTGCTTAAAGCAGCTATGTGTAGCTTTTTCTTTGTAAATGAATGAATCATGAATTCTGCTTTCAAGCCGCCAATCTGTCTTATCCCAAATCTCTACGGTACACTTATAATAAGTGCTTATATTCGAACTATTGTATCCTGGTCAGGTCGTCACCGCTGCGGAGTAACACATACGTGCATGAATCGCCATACACTTAAACATGGAGAAGTAGATCCGGTTAGAATTTTCTTCGTTAGCTTTTCCTGGTTTAGATATCACTGCTTTTATTGGTCCGTTTACTGCGAGATATCTTAATTGGCTACTGAAATGCAGCAAATGATTGAATATCAATTAAAAATGTGCTCGTACGTGGTAACAGACTGTGATTTAAAAGTAACAAAGTAGATTATTTAGCTAAATTTGTACTTGAGTACAAGTAAAAGTACAGCTTAAAAAATATACTTTAAAAAGTACAAGTACGTTGTAGTAGTTGTATTTCGTTACCTCCACCACTGGTGCTATCTAAATAATAAGTAGGTACTAGTAATAAATGGGACTAGTTTTACAGGGGGTCGTTAGAGAATGTTTTGTTTCGCAGATGTACTTGGTGATTTTAATCCCGTCCAAATGTCTGTGTTTTTCTCTCACAACCTCTGTGATCATTCCAGAGTGATTATTTTTCACAATGCGTTTCTTGTGTGTTTTAGCCAACCCAATATGGCGTAGATGCTCTTACCGCACGCATATTTATATTTTGATATATAAAATAAAGAAATAAATACAAATATTGTATTATAAAAGAGCCAGCGCAGGTAAACTGTTAAGACTGTCTATTGTAATATCAGTATCAGGTAAGATTACTCAAGTTCATTTCTGCACTCGGTTACATGTGGTGTGTTAATTATTAAAATTAAACATGTGTTTACTACAAATAAAAAACATAATAGTTGAACTAAAGTAACACACATTAACATGGTTTTTCTGTACTAGCCATTTAGCTTCACCATGGTATTTGT
>JAUCMT010000026.1:14448692-14460412 GCA_032357475.1 Enteromius thamalakanensis
CCCCTTACATAAGAAATCCCAATTTAACACCTGGTTACAACTGTTGAGTAAATAAATGAAAAAAAAAAAGCTTTTTACATATAAAACACACACACGCAGATTTTGCCCTACTAAAAAGTTGAATGTAGTGAATTCATATTTATTTATTTGTTTATTTATTTCATTTATTTCATTTTTTCTTTCAGTTTTTATAGCAAGAAAGTCTAGCTCTCCTTAAAGTTATCAGCTGATGAAACTATAATAATGTCCTTAATTTAGTATGGATATTCTCTCTTGTCATGTTTTTCTTCTGTCCCAAGGGTTCTAACTGTGCTCATATCAAGTGTGCCAATTAAATACATGTAAAATTTGCATACATGGCTGAAACGATACTAAACTTTGATCAAATATGCCACAGTGTACCCCCTTGGTGGGTATGTTTTGGCTCAGTGAACTTCATGGAGACTCATTACTTGATCATTTGCATTTTGGAAAAAAAAAAAAAGCTCAACCCTAAATCTTTGCCGTGGTCTCTCATGAAACTTTTATTTATGCTTTTTAACACAACCGAGATAGTTTGTGCAAAACATACATATTCTAAAAGCAATGATTCGCTGAATTCTTTATCACATTTTTAAAATAACATTACTGTACATATGTCGTTCAATAAAATTCAAGGCTGAATTGTCTCATGTGACATAAAGCTCTCCGCTCCATGCAGAAATGTGCTGTAGGTGGCACAGAGCCTGTTTTTCTTAAGCTCTACAGTCAACCAGATATTGTTTAGACAGGAGAGAGAGAGAGCGGGGGGAGATGATGTTCTATATTTATGCAATTAGCCTTCTAATTGGTAGTAATGGGTTTGCACATGCTAACATAATGACTTGAGTAATCATCTCTGTGGCATCCTTGATGTAAATCCCATCAAGATATATTCAGGTCGTGCTGCTTTGCTTAACAGCCCTGTCACAAATTGTCATCCGTGCTTATTGTCTGACTTCAGCTTGTCCGTGTCCCATACTGTCAGATAGCTTGTCTGCTTAGATGTCACTATAGCCACATGTCAGTTCATTTCAAGTGTTAAATGTTGTTTTTCTTTCCACAACAGCATTTATTGTCATGCAACATGGTATCTCGGTGACACTCAGATGTCATATTTAACAAACTACAACAGCTCCTTTTTCAGTTTGGCTCTTTATCATGCTAATAAGTTATAAAAGAATTGATACTCTTCTCTTTTGTTTTAGTTTAGAAAAGCTCAAGTTTTTTGTTTTGTTCTTGTTTTGTAACAGCTATCATTAATGTATGGAAGCCACTGATGAAAAAATAATAAAAGGTCATGCGGCTTGCTATCTCACAATTCTGACTTTTTTTTCTCAGAATTGCGTTTAAAGTTTAAAGTTATAAAGTCAGAATTCCAAGATATAATGTAACAATATCACACAACTCTGACTCTTTTTTCATGTAATAGCAATTCTGACTTTAAAGCTTGTATTTGCAACTTTATGGCCCGGTTTCACAAACAGGACTTAGCTTAAGCCAGGACTAGGCATTAGTTAAATTAAGATATTTAAGTAACTTTTACAAAAATACCTTATAAGAAAATATTACAGGTGTGCATCTTAACACAGAACAATGACACTGACATCTTTAAAGATACGTCAGAGCAAGATATTTTCATCTGAGACAGCTCAAATATGCAATTTAGTCTGGGACTAGCTTAAGCCTTGTCTGTGAAACTGGGGGTATCTCTCAATTCTGACTTTATAGATTGTAATTGTGACTTTACATCTCACAATTCTGAGAAAAAAGTCAGAATTGCAAGTTTGTATCATGCAATTATGGGAAGAAAAGTCAGAATAACCTTTTTTTGTTTTTTATTCAGTGGCAGAAAAGGACTTAAAAAAAAAAAAACCTTTCACCATTCACCTCAAGTTTTTCCAAAACTGTCAGATATTGTTTTGTCTGTTAAACATACTGTAATAGAGCATATTTAAAAAAAAAAAAAATGTTGGTAACCAAACAGTTGCTTGCCAACTTTCTTTAAAATAACTTTAGATTATCCGCATTGAACTCCATAGTATGACAAAATTACTACGCAAGTCAATGGGGACCAGCAACTCTTTGGTCTCCAAAATTCTTTGAAGTATATTCTTTTGTGTTCAGCAGAAGAAAGAAATTCATGGAGATTTAAAACAATTTGAGGGTGAGTAAATGATGATTCATATGTGGGTGGACTATCCCTTTAAGGATCGAAATTCTTTTCTTTTGTTTTAGTTTGGAGAATATAGCAGGTTTTGGAACAAAACACGAGACCTTCGCGGCTTCGTCATAGGGGAGCAATCCGATTACCAATCTCTGACAACAGCATTAGACTATGTTTGCAGGGGGAAGATTGAAAATATCTTCAAGCGTTCGCACCACTGTAATTGCAAGTGTGAATCAGCCCGGGACTTCAATCAATAACCACTGGCCATTTTGCAAAATGTTTCAATCTGCAGACAATTTGCTTTAAATGTGAGCCGTTATTAGAAGCCCTATTACTCTCAGAGTAAATAGACTTGGCATTTTTAAGCCTATGTTTTGTGATAATGTAAATACCATTGCTTCACACAACATTCTGCAAGAGGTGAAATTAAAAATACCACCTCTTATCCCCATACACAAGGTTTTCCGAAACAACTATGCGGTCTGATTCTTTTTTAAAAGCTCAACAGGAGAGTAGCGATTTCCCCTGAATACAAAAAGCACTTAAACAGCATCAGAGTGAGCCGCTGCCTCGGGCTGACGAAAGCATTCAGCGCTGTCACACACATCAGTCAAGCAGTACTAGTCCCTGTGGAGGAGAAACTGATACGGACTACATCTTTGGAGCTGTTTAATGTGAAATATCACATGCGAAAAATAGTAGCTCTCCTGGCTGTTGACATAGCGCCACTGACAGCTCGTGCTGTGCCTCTGCACGCTGGAAAGCAGTGTGGATTCAAAACACCTTTTACACATAATGTAATTGCGCACATACTCTCCACTGCTTGTGCTGATTGGCTTCACACACACACACACACAAACGTGTGGACCTGCTGGGCAAATGCACTAAAGGTGTCTAACGCACTTCTCAGTGAATGTGTTAGGGCCGGACATGTGTCTGCCTGCGCACATGAATCTGTCCAGCATGGCGTGATGCACTCGGCCCCTCGAAAGAACAATGGCTCTGAAAGACACCTCCAATTTCCAAAGCAGCTCTGGGGTGATTTACAGCAGCCTCCGAGAGCAACCTGGCCAGGACTCATTCTGCTTGCTCAGAGAGTGAGTGAGCGGCATCATTTTTCCTTAATGAAGTTAGTGACCCTCTGAAAGGTGACACGTTTACCGCTCCACTGATTTATGCACTGATGCTCTGAGGCAGACTACAGCAGAGTAAGACCGGGAGCATGTGGCCACATCTCTCTCACTCTATCCTCTCTTTCTGTTTATAGCTTTCTATATTGGTGCTGTTCTGTCCAGTTGTCTGGTATTACGACAAACTGACATGTAAAATAAGAACATACTGTATAGTATAGCTCTACACCTAAATCTAGTAAGATATTGTTAAATATCAGTAATATAGCCTACTGTGATTTGTATGCATACACAGTGCACATAAGGAAAATATTGTCATCAGCACGGTGCATGTTCAACTCAATTTTTTATAACAGTTTATTTGGATATTTCACTTTAGACGTTCAACTAACAGTAAGTAACTTTGCAACTACATGTCAACTAGCGGTCATTAGAGTATTAGTAGACTGTCTGCTTAATATCTTCTAACACTTTATTTTGATGAGACCACAACATACAACATATGGACTATCAGAAACTATGCAAGTATATATAGACTTATTCTACTAGCCCTAAACCTACCCTAACAGTCTACTCTGAGAGTTAGTAGACATGTAGTTGTGAATTAACAAGAATTAGTTGAAATGTAGTTACAAAGTGACTTATAGTTAGTAGAATGTCTAAATGGACTATCGAAACAAAGTGTAACCCAGTTTTTTTATAGACTGAATTGATTTCAGTGGAGTTTGACGTTAGCATGTTGCTAAGCTAACTGCATGATGCATGAAAATGTACACAAACAAATGGTGGGTAAAGTAGACTTTTTAAAATTACAATGAACTGTTTTTGTTGTTGTTTTATTTGTTGTTTTTTTATATTGTTCAGTATTGAATGACATATTTAACTGGAACCAGCATTTGTTTACACATGTTTGTTTAATACACTCTCAGAAATAAAGGTAAAAAGCTGTCAATGGGGTGATACCTTTTCAAAAGGTACATTTTTGTACCTATTAGGTTCAAATATGTACACTTTAAGTATGAATACTTGTACATGTACATTTAAGTTATCAAAATGAATCCTTTATGTACAAATCTGTACCGTTTTAGATAGCACACGTACGTCTGCAAGATGTCTGTTAAAGATCTCTTGATCTGGAAAGCCTCTGCTGACTACAAACGTCTGGCAGGCATCTTACAGATGTCAGTTTTACATACATTCTAAATCATAAACATCTTAAAGACATCTTATAGACCTCTATTTGACATCTAAAAGGAGACGTCCTATAGACGTATCGCAGATGAGCAAACAACCTAAATAATACATCTTGCAGATGTAAATGCAGACGTCAAATAGATGTCTCCTACATGTACGTGTGCTATCTGGGTACTTATTTGAGTGTCCTTTTAATAAGAAATCACGGCCATTATGGATTACGTTCAAATGATGTCGTCCCACACTTGTTGGTCCCTCGTGTTAAAACAGAATTAGGAAAAAAAGCTTTTATGTTTGCAGCACCTTTTGCCTGGAACATTCTTCAAAAATCGTTGAAAATTACTGCTTTTATTACTTATAGACAGTTTACTTCAACTCTGAAAAATATGAAGCAGATGAACATTGGTCAATGTAATTGTTCATAAAGTATTAAGCATTTGTGTATTTATGTCACACAAACATATATAAACATATAAAAGGTCCAATTATCACCAACTATTAACTTTGACTTTTGCCTCAAAAACGAATCAATAGTTGTTAAGTTTAGGTATTGATTAGGATTAGGAATGTAGAAGATGTTGTTTTATAAGTAACAGACAGCATACATTTATATAATAATTGGTGGTCCATGTCATCTAAAAACTTTGAAAATCCCAGCCATAAACACTGTCAATTAAATTACAGTTATGGCCTAACATTAGTGTGAATGCTCACAGAATATCAAATAAATCTTTACTTCTAGAATATTCCAGTCCAGTTTTTCGAGGCATCAGACAATCCTAAAAGTAGGAACCTTTCTCTTCATCAATAATGTATTGTTTGATTTTGCACAGGACTGACGGCTCCGCTCTCATCTCCTCTCCTGGCCCTCCTTCTCTTTTTTTAGTAACTTCCAGGACAATTTGTCCAGACATAAAACAATCCTAAACGTAGGAATCTTTCTCTTCATCAATAATGTACTGTTTGATTCGGCGTTTGAGAGGGTTTGCAGGACGGAAGGTTCCTCTCTCCAATACATTAAAAATATTCCTAAATCTTCAGAATAGATGTCCTTTTTAATGCAACACAATCAAAAAGTAAAGCAAGTGGAGCCATGTTATAGATTACAACTAATGTTATTTAAATTTTACACTATATTGCCGTCAAAATGAGAACAGTTTATATATTTAAAAATATATTTTTTTTCTATAGCATTGATTGAAACGGCCTGCATGTTGCATAATAATTCTTCCTGCAGTTGATAAGTCTCACATCACAATCCAGCCACATATTCGTTTAAAACCGTTTTGTGTGCAGATTTCTCTCCTGATTCAGACAATACTACTTTTTTTTATATTGGAGGAAACTTTATGGTTTATGCACTTGTATTTTATTTAAAAATGTCTTGAAGCTGGATTTGTTTCTTACAAACACGCAGCTGGTAACTTCTCCAGATGTTAATTGATGGACTAGAATGGTGTGGATTATTGTGATGTTTTTAGCAGCTGTTTGGGCTCTTATTCTGACGGCACCCAGAGACACATCTCTCCAGATCTGATGAAGAAACAACCTCATCTACAGATACGTCATATACTGTATTTATTCCCACTGCACTTTTAGTTATTTATTTATTTTTTCAGTGCAAATATCTGAAGATTGTTAAATGAAAATACAAAAAAAGGATGAAATGAGTTTATGATTAAAACAATCTGCCAATGGGCTTAGAGAGATTAATCTCATTCATTCATCATGTTCTCCTTAAGAAAGTTGTGTCTATTGCTAATTTTTGTTCCAATTCAACTGGCAGACATTTGTTTTTATTTTAATTACAAAATTACTTCATATTTGAAGTCAAATTTAAAAAGACAAAGAAAAACTGAAGCAAAATTAGTTTATGTGTTACTCTACATAATGTATCATTGTTCAGAGCATCACTATCTGACCTACAATAGAAATTTAAACTAAAGTGTAAAAATGTGTAAATATATAAACAGTGTGTGAACACATGATCGTGTAAAAGCCCTCGTCTGCTCATGATAAGAGTGTTGTGTTTGAGTTGATCTAAAGTTCACGAGTGATGGCTCTCGTGAGCAGATTGTCACGGTGACATTGAGACGGTCTCTCAGTGCATGCTGGGCCGTCTGTTCTGCTGGCATGTTGCCGTGCCAACAGGGGGCAGAGGATGAGAGCGCTTCATCTTCGGTGTGTGTGAGGAGACGTAGGCCAGCGGGGGAGACGGGCGGTCCAATGTGTTTTCCATCGAGTCATCATAAGTCCTGTCGTGACTTGGCCTTCACTTCTGTTTCCAAAGTCAGCCTATGATTCACTTTCTGTCCCGTTTTAGCATCGTATCTGTGTGTGTAATGAGGTGTGTGTTCAGTAGCATGTGTGTGTCAGTCTTATTTTAGCATCACTGCCATACTATTATAGCTTTATTTACTGTTTTGAATTGCGTTTTTTTTGTTTCATTCAAAAAAAAAAAATCAGTTTTAATCTTTAGTTTTTGTTATTTTTGTTGTAGTTTTGTAGTGTTTTTAGTTGTTGCCATTTTTAATATGTCTATAGTTTTTATTCATTTCACTTTTAGTTATTTTAACCAGTCATGTTTAAATCAAAATGAGAAATGTTGCATTGATAACTTAAAATAAATCAGATGATCTACATGGTTGAAAAATAATCAAAAACATATATACATATATAAAACATAATACTAAGGTTGTTTTCCAGGTCAGAATTACACTTCATTTTGCTCTACACTACAATCCATAACTAAAATTATACCAAATGCTGTACTAAGAATGAGATTTATTTACTCCACTGGAACCACTGAAATACACAGGTATTAAAAGAGTGATGGAGATATTAAACACAGACAACTTTAAACTCTTACAGAGAAATACTTTCTTCCTTGGACATACTATTTATGAACTGCATTTTAGCTTGACATGTTATAGTTGTCATTATTATTATTTGTTTCAGACAGACTTGAACTGCAGTTTGTGGACTGACTGATTTATTATAAACACAGATCATACTCACTGCTTTGTATATAATTCTTGAGAAGCAGTGAATTGACGGTAACTATATTGTTTTATCTCCTACTTCAGTTAAATAACTAATATTTACTATGCTGAACTTTTTGAATGTTTATAGTTAACGATAACCCTGGTGTGTTTTATTTTAGCATCAACGGCTCACCGTATCTCCATCCTGTCCAGCCGTGCCGTTCATTGGTGGAGTCACGTCCACCTCGACATTTGAGCTGTTCGGCAGATTTTTATCTGTAACACAAACACAAATGAAGTAACTTTAAGGCCAGTTTAACAAATTACCCACATATATCCAAAAGTCCCCTTATAAATCCTTTAGAGTCGGGTTTACGTGTAACTAACTGTTATTAGCCACTGTTTTTAGCACCTGTTAAATCTAAGGTTAATCTACCAGCCCTGAAAATACAATTTTGAACTTCCCAGATATTTCAGCATTTACAGTTTTTTAAGGTATCTGAAATATTGACATATTTTAGCCAATGTATATGTCTAAAAAAACCTATTATCATGGTAGGTTCGTTACAGAGAAAGTGCAGTAAATGGGTTTGAAAGGGTAACAGATGTTCTGTGGTCAGATCAAAGACGCTGCTCTCAACCGCCCTGCTTTTGATGCTAATATGCTAATGTGGAACTGTTAACATAATTTCCCACTTGAAATGAAAGTCCACGTGTGTCTTCAACGCACAAACAGTATTATGGTGTTAAGTTATATTAAGATACTTTATTTCTATGAAGTGCTCAAGCATTTGTAAACTTAAGGCGGGTGTACACTGTGTGTTTTTTAAGGTCACACGAGCTCGCATGCGATTCTTTATCGGAGGAAATCGTCTCTTCTCGAATGGTACGGGGCTCATATGGTGGGTGAGAAGACGAGCATAGTGCCTTATGAGCACTTCCCGACCTCACGTTCATTTTAAAACATGTCAAAAAACTTCGGGAGCTGTTAGATTGAAAGCGTGACACGTGTGCTGTTGAACGAGCCGATTTGTTGAGCAAACTGGAAATGACCAATCACAAGCTAAAAAAGAAAACCACAGAAGAAGAAAGATGAACACGGAGAATTTGAACTGTCGAGAATAACGAACAAACTCGCTGAACTCTGGCAAGAACAGCGAGCGCTGTATGATATATCGAGCAGCATTTTAAATGATATAATAATTAGTGTAATATTGATTTAATTCACTGCCCTTCAAACAAACTCTTTGCCATGCCCTTCGTTTTCTTTTCTTTTTTACTGCCACAAAGAAAATGATCTCTTCCTCAGAGTCCATGTTTTTGGCGTGGAACTTCATGAATGTGATTGCCTCGGAAATCAGCAGGTTTTAAAATCATGACGTGTACCACTGCGTCCGAACACAAACTCACTGGTGATGTGTGTGTGGCCAAACGGTCTTCTGACTGTCCGAATTCATGCAGAACCTGATTTTGCTGAGTTCCGCGTGTCAATGGAACAACATTGTGATTAGCCAATCAGATTTGAAGAACCAGTGTCAGTCATCTATCATTTCCTCTGATTTTATGCATTACTCATGGGTTGGGTTTAGGTGTAGAGATATGGTCAAAACTACTAAATCAAAACTAACTAAATATGTTAACCCAGGAACACACCTAACTCAGCAAAATCAGGACGTGCCCGAATGCAGACCGTGTACGGCCGCCTTTAAACAGATTTTTGTAACTGATCAAATCGGGAAAAAGATGGGAAAATCTGGTTCTTGTTCACTTCATCAATGATTTGAACAGGTAATGGTTAATGTAACAGAGATAGACACAGGTTCAATGCATAATTTACTGTGTGAGGTCACTTCACCTCACAAATCATTATACTACCACTTACCAGCAACTCCATTTGAGTCCTCCACCTGGCATTTCTTTTTGGCAATTTTGTGAAGGATGGATGCCTTTTCGCGGAATTTTCCTGAAAAAAAAAACATAAACAATAAAAAGTTATTTTGAGTAATACTTTTCCCAGTTAAATGAGCAAGTACATGTTAACTGACTGTTCATGACAAATAAGTGTGCTTAATTTTAGCAAGTATTTTTAAAAACTATTTTTAGCTTATAGATAATATTCATGCCACTTTTTGTTTATTAACACACTTAAATACACTTCAAAAGCACTTCATAATAATGTTAAGTAAAACATTTTAGTTTTTTAAAGCACACTTATGTGTTGACTAACATATAAAGTACTTGATTCGAATTTGTAATTTGGATTTTACCCTTAAAATATTTTAAACACGTACTAGACTGAAATTCATTCTAAATGTTAAGTTTCAAAAATATTTAAATGTCTGACATGCAAGTTTAATAGAAATGTGACAAAGCATTTTACGAAGACAACAGAAGCCACAAACAAATATGAACTTAAGTCTTATTTACAGTAAGTGCATAAAAAATCACTCTAACATGCAAAATGCGTCTAATATAAATTTTAACTATGATGAATTTGAATTTAATTGGAGTTAAGTGTCTACAAAAAGTTTGCACTTAAGTATGTTCTTTTAAAGTATTTCATCACATCATAAGTACTCTTTTAGCTAAAGTGTACTTCTGTTTCACAAGCTTATTACTGTGTATTCACAGATACCAAATAGTTTAAATGTATATAGCTACTTTAACCTTAGTTTGTGAATAAGCCCTGAATTAATAAGACTTAATGAATATGTTTTGATGAATGTAGTTTCTCCAGCCCATCAAAAACAGTAACACCATTAAACTGCATCTATATTCACTATTTAGCACAGCCTCTTGTAACTAAGTGCTTGGAAAAAGGTCAAAATACCATTTGACCTTTAGTGCAACCTTCAAACCAACAGCACAGTAAACACAGCTGCTTGCTGCTGATTCAGGAGATTAGAGACAGTCTATAACTCAGCATGGTGAGAGCAGCACCAGACCCACGAAGCAAACATCAATACAGTTGCACAACCTTTCAGGATCCATCAGTGTGGAAGTAAAATCTCAGGCGGACACACACACACACACACACACACACAGCAGCATGTTCCTGTCTCGTTCTGTGTGTGTTTGGATGAAACCGCATATACACCAGCTTACATTAAAGCTATGGACATAATGTGTGGTGAATTAGTCTCACTTGACTAATGGAAAACATCATGATTGGTGTCTTTGAGCTTTGGATGTCTTTGAGCTTCCCTAGGAATCGATGACTCTGATTGGCTGATAGACAGACAGTACTGTCCTGTCTGGCTCGATCGGTGCACTGTCCCTGATCAACACGCACATGTATATTACTAACCTACATTTCAGTGGCCTTGGAGTTTGAACTAAGAAGGTTTGTGTTGATTTAAGGATAGTTAGTAGTAGTCAGGGTAGTCCTTAGTTTCTCTGAACAGGGGAGGTTAGTTGGCTTTCTCGAAATCACAGTAAAATCACACCTGCTCTGTCAGGTTCAGGAATCAGTCCTCCGTAAATGTGCTGAACACACAATATTTGTGTTCAACTGTTCTGGAACAGTGTTGGAAACACAACTTAACACTGATTTCTAGTTGGGTCCTCTTCCAGAAGCACAAACAAAGTACTTTGACTTTCACAACGACACACAGCGTCTCCAGAACACTCAGGGCTGTCGGCAGAAAATCTTGAATGGGGGGGCATTTCGTTTTCATAGGGGGCACACTTTATGATCTCAGAAATAGACATTCACCAAAACAAAAACTACCTATAGTTATTGTTATTTAAATAGATCAAAGTCTGTGATGATCTGTTGACTTCTGAGTGCCATATCCATTTCAAATTTAAATAGAAGGTGTTCTGACCAGCGCTCGTGTCCACTGTTGTAAGGTGGCGCTCGTGCACAATGTGCGTCTTCACAGAGGATTGAGCGCTTCGTTCTGGTAAAAGCACAACAAAACATTCACACGAATGTGCCCTTGCTCTTGATATACAATCACTTAAATGAACACCGCTTTGGTTTTAATTAGAAAAAAACAAACCTTAACGAGGGTGGATTAGAACTCGCATCCTAAAAACACAAATCACTTATTCTACAGCTAGACCACCAGAACACACAACCCTGCTAACACACGACGTAACCGTTACGTAACGTATTCGTACTTTTTGGTAATGTCATGACTTGCCAACAGACAACGTAACCACGACGTCCTATGCTCGTAATTCCATTACCATCCTATTACCAATTCACAACGTCGTCAG
>JAUCMT010000026.1:14460512-14483739 GCA_032357475.1 Enteromius thamalakanensis
ACCTAAATAATACGTCTTGCAGATGTAAATGCAGACGTCAAATAGATGTCTCCTAGATGTACGTGTGCTATCTGGGAGGTATTACCCCATTTCATTCAGTACTGAAAAACATCAATAGAAAACAAATAAAACAACAACAAAAACAGGTCATTGTAATTTAAAAAAAGACTACTTTACCCACCATTTGTTTGTGTAATACATTTTCATGCATCATGCAGTTAGCTTAGCAACATGCTAACGTCAAACTCAACTAAAATCAATTCAGTCTACAAAAAAAACTGGGTTACACTTTATTATGATAGTCCATTTGGACCTTCTACTAAATAAATTATAAGTCACTTTGTAACTACATGTCAACTAATTGTTGTTAATTCACAACTACATGTCTACTAATTCTCAGAGTGGACTGTTAGAGTATGTTTACTGTAGGGTTAGTAGAATACCTTTACCTTTGTACCTTGCACCTTTATTTCTGATGTAGGAGTACCAAGTATAAACCATACTGTATATACGTAGACCTCTTATTTGACTGCTCTAGATATACCACACCCACATTCTTGGTATAGTAAACATTTCAGAGGCTGCTTAATACTCACACTAACAAACCAATGGATTTTCAACAACAATATGCTATATGGTTGTGAAAACCATTGGTATCTATGGTAGTGTTCTGTAACGATCAATAACATTTGTGTTCTCAAGTGTTCGATAACTTGCTTTGACAGTTCTAATATGGTGCATGCATACAGTGGGCCACAGCAGCTAATATGATATTTATTTATGTATAGATATCTGTTGCTCAGACATTAAATCATGGCAAGGCCATAAGTTTGATTCCCTGGAAATGCATGAATTGATCAAACGAATTGAATGCAATGTCAGTTACTTTGGGTAAATGTTTAAATATTTATTCGACACTTCTGCTATTCGGAATATTTTGACTTCCCTCTGCGTGATATTAAAATACTAAACATAAAAAAGCAATACTATATTGGTATTTAGTTTATTGGTATATACTAAACTATATTGGTTCCTGGTGGTAAAAATAAAAATAACCCAAGCATGTAATGCGAGGGAACCAGACGTAGTCCCTTTTAATTATTTTTAACATCTTTACTTATGCAAATATGCTAAATTATTTCTAGAAGACAGCTTGGAAGGGGGACCAGCATAAGCAAAGTGATGTTCAGACAGAGCTCTCCTTTTCCTGGTGGGTTAAGATATACATACGCCGCTGTAGGGCTCCAGCCTGCCTCCACAAGCACTCTTTTACATTCTAATTATTAGAGCTGACAGGCTTTATGGTCGGGGCTCAATACTGAGGCCTTTTTCTTGGCGCATCTCGCATGTGATGTCAGAGCAAGTTTAATGAGATAAGAAAGTTTGAGTCCTGTAGTTTACGGTTCTCTTTCCTTTGAGCAAATCACGTTCTGTTGCTTTCAGCTAGCAAAGCACACTTACTGTACGTGCTAACAAGTAAGAATTGCTGCGTTTCCGTTTGATTCGCCTTAATTGACTCGATTTAAGTGGGAGACATCAGCTGAGGAAAGGTGTGCCGCGATGACTGCGATTAAAATAAACAATGGTTTTAGAGCCCTTCATTAATTCTTTAATATGTAAAAAGCCAATCTCAGACACAAACAACAGAGAGTTTTTTTAAGATTTAATTAAGCTACAGGGAATTCAGTGCATATTGTAGGTAAACACTTAGGACCATGGGAATACCATTTAAATTAAAAGAACTGGTGTTGTTTTTCTCATTACCAGATGAATTAAACATTTAAACGCTGCCTTTCATTTCTCTCAGAAGCTGACATTTACAGGTCACCTTTTGATTGTGCCAACTTTGTATTGTCTCCAAGTGCCTTAGCAACGTAAGAAAGTACTGTATGATTTATTTTGTCTTCCGTGTTCACCTCTTGACTGAGCATTTGTCATTTCATCATCCACAGCTATTGAAGTAAACCTGCAGAAAGCTCTCGCCGAGGCTTCGGAGACCTGTACCCAGGAATGTCTGATCCTGGGTCATTCTGACAGCTGCTGGATGCCGCCAGCGCTGACCCAATTCCAGACGTCCGGCGCCGCCACTCTGCCCTCCTTTGGTTTTCAACAAAACTGGGCGCGAGGGGCCAAGCCAGATGGGCGTCACACCCTTGGCAGGTCAGTGCCCAAAGATGATCTGGACAAAGGGAGCAACCGGCCCCAATTCTACAACACACTTGAGAGACACTGCAGCAAGAAAGAGGATCCCATCAAGGTCATCCCTCTAGCCAGCTTTTCCGCCACGTCGAGCCCTCAGACGTCCGCTGGCGGAGGCTCTTCCGCCTTCCTGCACGAGCATCAGCTGTAGAAGTCAGGGTAGGCCTCAAAGCACTGCATAATGAGAGTGATTGAAACGGAAAAGCTGATCGTTATTAGCATGTGTCAAACCTTTCACGGCACGGCGGATGGGGAGGAAGTTAAAGCAAAGGACGGTTGCTTTCCATATCCTCTGTGAAACTGAAACATGTACAGTAGACAAATGGTAGATATAGACCAAAGTAGCTCCTCAAGTGAAAAAAAAAAACAAAATGGCAAAAAAAAAAAAAGCGGTGTGAAATGTGTCTTAGTGACAGATTAGTGGCAAATGAATTAAGCTTTACTGTTGATCAAAAGGGACAAGATTTGCTTTTCATTCTTTTGTGCGCCTCTTGAATGCAACTTAACAAATTACTTTTAAGTCTGTGCTGCTGGAAGACATCATTGCATACGTTTATATGCTCGCTGGTATTCCTATCTAATTATGAAAAAGGAAGGAACTATTCAAGTAAACGCCACGTTCTTGTTATACAAAAGAAAAATGTGTGCATATTACGCACATTATCTGGTTTCATTTTAAATACATATGGACGCAGCTAGTGGTCTTGGCGAGTTTAATTGGCGCTCACTTACAGCAATGCCGATGGTTGTTTCATTGTGGAAGCAGACACGCTCGTAAACAAAATAATAAAAGTTAGGCTCTGAGTTAAGAGCCGCATTATTACGGAATATTACGATACATGTAAGCGTAGTCAATGAGGTTAAGTGTAATTTGTGAGCGCTGGGTGACTGCAGTATTTCTGTACGCTTCGGTGAGGTGCGTCGTTTCCAGCTGAGTTTTTGCTCTGCTAAAGAGACCTAGTTCCATGCCCCTGAATGTGCTGCTTACTCTGTCAAGACTACAGACACAGCTAAGCCTCTCTGCAAAAATTAGTCTTGCTCGGTGTTAACACATAGAAACGTTTATATATTAGGGTGCTTTTTTTTCCTTCTTAAACTTTGACGTTAGCTCTTTTCACCCTGGTGAGCTCAGAGCCTTCCTCTGATGTTCAGCACGTTGGTAGCTTCCATGCATCTGACATCCTTTCTCTGCCATTAAAAGAAAGATGCTTATTTTTAACATTATCTCATTAGCAGAGGCACAGACAAGGCTAAAAAGGCATCCTTTGTTTTTTCGCACTACTATATACATTTTTTTTCTCGATATATACAATTTATGCACCATAATAAGTGCTGTGAAACCAATTACAGGATCTCCCAATAGTATAATTACTTTGATCAGCAATCACCGTAACTGCTATAGAAGCAGAACGCTGCTCTATAATAGCATAATTGGCTACCTTTTGTATGTATGTGTGCTTGTATGATGTGCACTTCTTTTAAAACTTGCATTAAAATTCAGCGTTTGCGAGGTTTATATATAATGATGTCAAAGAAACAGCCTTAAGATGTACAGTAGATTTGTATTGTATGGATGTACAGTAATGACTGCTAAGTGAAGTAGAAGTTTGCTTACAATCGTGTCATATTTTCGCAAACCAGTATTTTCAAACAGAGACATCAAGTAATCCCACACAAGAGGCTGTGCGGGTTAAGAAATCACCACAAATTTAATTCGCCAGCGCTTCTCCTTAGTATATAACGATGACACAGAAATATTTGGGTCAGTGATCCAAAAAATTACTTCACTATAAAATACTGTACGTGCCAGAGACAAGAAATGTGTCGCAGCGAGACATGTTGGAGTGTGTTGCTCTTTGATGTGAGAGAACTGACAATCACTCTGGCAGCTGTTCCCTCAACAACAGTTTAAGATCTGTTGAACACTCTAAATTAAGAGGAATAATTGTGGTGTGTGACTCTAATAAGGGAAGGAAACGCTGGCTTGGTTTTTTGCTCCAGCTCTTGCACGTCTGCTAGCTGGGACGGTGTGAGAGTATTGAGTGTAAGGATGACGACGCAACTCAAACTCTTTTAATCTATACAATAGATCAGAAACGCTCGAAAGACAAGGTCTGTATTGCTAAACACTGCGTGAAAATCTTTGCTTCTGTTTATTCATAACACAAAACGCCTAGTTACAGATAAAGATTACAATCAGATTTTTGAAGAGGGCTGTAGAGCTTCTCAACACTTATGTCATATATTCACATATTTTTGTTCAGAACTGCATGGATTTAGAGGTTTTACATGCTTAGAGTCAACATGAAATCAAACAGAGCAGGTTTACTTTCTTAATGCATGTCACTAGGTGTTTTGCGATCTGTTCGTCTGTGCCTCTCAATCAACCCTCTTTAATATGGCATCACCAGGCATTAATGATTAAAAACAAATTGACAAACAGTCAGATCTAGCCTCAATCTGGGACAGAAACAACTCCCTTTTGTGGTCCAGTCTTAGCCTCAAATGTAGTAATGAAGAAAACATTTCAGAGCACTTGGTTACAGTGTTGTACACATAATTAAATTCAACCTAGGCTCATTGGAAATACATGCTACTTTATTAATTTCAGCAACTGAAAAAAAAAAAACATACCTACAGTATACATACAAATTGCTGCAGTTTCCAGTTTAAATGAATACTAGAGGCAGTGAAAAAGTTTTTAACATCCTGCATGATTAGAAAACTGATACATTTGAATGTTTTCATCACAAATAAAGTATAGCTTCATATGCATGAGTTGTCTAGTTCAGTAGGTTTACTCGGTAGCTCAAGTAATATGGCGTTGCACTGTAGGGGTTTTTCCAACATAATAAAGCATTAATCTTTAGCGACACTCACTGGATATTTAAATTCTGAAAGGCCACAAAAAGTACCTCGAGCAGGTAGTTACTTACTTACCTGTACTAGCCTAATACAAACATGCCACGGTTACTTATTAAACTCTCTGGACATGTCACTTTAAAACTGCAGCAAAACATGCAGGAAGGTACATAAATACAGGGTTGCAGAAATGTTTGTAGAGGCATGTATTTCCTGTGAGCCTAGGTTGATTAAAATGCACTTTGTTTGTTCACATTTTTGTTGATAATTTAATCCCTTTTTTGGTAACACTTCAGAATAGGGGTCCAAAATAATGCATTAGTTAAGCATTAATTAATGGTTAATTTGTTCACAATTAAGCGTTAGTTGAGTAAAAACACACTACTAATTAATGATTAACCTAACATTTTAATCATTAATTACTAGTGTGTTTTTGCACAACTAATGCTTAATTGTGAACAAATTAACAATTAATTAATGCTTAACTAATGCATTATTTTGGACCCTTATTCTGAAGTGTTACCGAAAAGGGTCACAATTACAGAAGTTAAAAGTGCTGCAAATGCTATTTCATGTTGACTTTAAAAACGTAAGAACCTAAACATTTGCTGAAATTTGAAACAGCTATTTTTGAGTGGTGGAGCAACTCTATTAGTGCCAAAGGTTTACCAATTAAAAAAGACAAACATAGTGTGAGAATGAATGAAAATATGAACATTTGTGATAAATAAATGCATAAAAGGTCTCAATATGCATGGTTATTCTCCCCTCTAGCACTTTTGTACTTTTCTAAAAAGTTTGTTCCCTGATGTATCATGTAAGCAACCTTGGTAATGAGGTGTTTCTTTACTCTGATAGATACTTTTTTTAGCGTTTTTCCAGGAAAATATTAAGGCAGATCATCTCTGTAGTCAGGCATCTTCATTTGCATGTGGTTCCAGTTGACCTCCGCTGGCTGATTGTGTTCTGTAGCACTAAACCCTTGTTCTGACACTAATCAGTAGCTTGTGCTGTCATACAGTCATCTCCTCGGGTTGTGTTATAGTAAAGGATTAGAACGGCAACACACTTTGAGTGCCCAACATGTCCTTACACAAATCAAATAAATTCTCATCCTTACCGTACAAAAAAAAAAGAAAAGAAAAAGAAAGAAAAAAAAAGAGCAAAGTGTACATAGATATACTTAGCGGTAACCTTGGGAAACAAATTTTAACATACTGTATGTGTAAACAAAAGGAAAAGTGGTTTATACTTACTGAAAATAGTTGATAAAAGACAAAAATCATGAAAAATGAGGACAATCTCTGTTGTAATGTATTCAAAACATATGCATACTGTATATTATTATATGTGTGCGCGTGGGTTTGTGTGTGTGCATGTATGTATACTGGCACAAAAGCAGCCGGGTAATGTATGTACACACTATGTATCTTGTATAGAATCTGAAAAGAATATAAAACTGCTGATATATTAAATCTGCTTGTAATTTAAACATCATTTGCTGTATTTCACAATTATTTCTTTCTTTGGAGGTGAGCTTTCATATGTGCCAGCAGTCAAGCAAATGAACACTGTTGAAAAATTGAAGTATATCTTGATATCATACCCCTGTAAAATACTCCTAGAAGTTAAAAAAGAAACGAAAAGAAAAAGAACATGCTCATTTACATTTGGTGTGATGTTTTTCTTGTCTTGAATTTTTCTTGAACCATTAAATATTGTGTATCTTTAGATGCTCTGTTGTGCGTCCTATCATTTCGAAACACTTTAATCCTAGTTTTCTCTTATAGACTGCGAAGCCTTGATGCAGGAAGCAGGTGGTGGAGGAGAATACTAACAAAAAAGAAGAAAGAAGCGTGGTTCGGACCAGCTTCCATTAGAGAAAGCGAGCAATATGCATACGAAACACTGTCTATTTGCGGAAAGGCAAGGTAGAGGGAACTCTTGATTAAGTCCTTCTGCTCAGACAATAGCAGTTATACAGCTGTTAGAGGCATTGATTCTGTAGGAGGTGAGCTTCGGAAACACACCTGAGAGATTTTAGTTTAAAAAGAGAAGAGGCCACCTAGGTAGACTCAAGAATAATTGGCGAGTCTGGGCGTATAACCACCATTATGCGCTCTGCAAATGTGCCAGGACTGCAGCTTTGGACTGGGCCCAAGACGGAGTTGGGAGCAAGAAAAGGAGCCTTAAAAAGCAAATGAATAAAGATTATCCAAGGCAAAAAGGTCTGCCTACAGAGCTGTAAGTTCCTCAACATTTTGCTGAACTGCGTAGTTATACTGTTTTTCTGCTGGCTTTACATTTTTGATGCTTGACGAGCATGCATGTGTATATGAGTGCGAGCTTTCATATAGGGGTGAGCTCAATTATCCGTCCTTTCCCTCGTTAGTCTAAAGAAATACTGGCCATCCAGACTGCAATGCAGATAACGTAGCAGGGAAACAAATTAGCTGATGCAAATGTTACAATTTAAAGCGACAGTTCACTCAAAAATGAACATGGACAAACATTAATGTCTTTTATGTCTTTCTTTTGCAGAACAGAAGAAAAAATGTAAGTATTTCGGTCATTAAATTTTCTTTGCTTTATCATATAAATTAATTTAGTTCAGTAAGTTGCCAAAGCATGTTTCACTTTTTTTTTCTTTTAATTTTTTTTTTTTTTTCTTTTTACATATTTTGCATATTTTGTCATCATATTAATTATCAAAAAAAAAATTATTATTATTTTAAGTGAAATTAATCCAAACACCTCATATTCTAAATGCCTGTATACACAAAGAGCAATAACTATGATAACAAATATATATTTAAAAAAAAAAAATTGTTAGGGAACACTTTATTTGGATAGTTCACTTGGATAGACATTCAACTAACAGTCGTAACTTTGCAGCTAGATGTCAACTAGCAGTCATTAGAGTATTAGTAGACTGTCTGCTTAATATCTTTTAGCACTTTATTTTAGCACAACATATTGACTATCAGAAATTTTACAAGTATATGTCAACTTATTCTACTAACCCTAAACCTACCCTAGCAGTTAACTCTGAAAGTTAATAGACATGTAGTTGTGAATTAATGAGAATTAGTTAGACATGTGGTAGACATGTAGTTACTAAGTTATAGCAACAAAAACTTTAAACAGCATGAAGTTTGGTCCGATGAAGCACAGGTATAAGAACCAATGACGACTGACATTAGCTGACAATGTAGTTGTAGTTTCAACCCAGACTCATTAAAAATACATGCCTCTACATACATTTCTGTAACCCCATAATTATGTACCTTACTGCACGTTTAGTTGCAGTTTCAAAGTGAAATGTCCAGAGAGTGGCGATAAAACACACGTTTATTATGAGACCGTGGCACATTTTTATTATGTTGGTACAGGTACATATTACAGTGTTTTTATTATCCTGCTCCAGGTATGTTTTGCATCCATTCAGAATTAAAATATCCAGTGCGTGTCGCTAAAGAATAAAGCTCTATCATGTTGGAAATATTCCCTACACCAAACCCAAACCTACATTACATTTAGTTTTATGGGATTCTAAAGGGAGCTTTTCATCGCTTAAGTGCAATGCCGTATCACGTGAGCTACTGAGTAAACCTACTGAATTAAGGCTGCATATGTGACAAAAGTTTAAAATTGTTTTGATGCCACAATATAACATCAGCAACTAATTGTATAGCCTTTATTAATAAAACATATACCTGTTAATCATACTTCTGTGTTGAAAGGAATAAAAGTTATCTGAGTTTTACTGCCTCTAGTGTTCATTTCAACTGTAAACAACAGCGATGTATGTTTATTTACGCTGTTTTGTTTTTTTTTCAGTTTTGCAGAACTGCGTGAAGAGGCACGTATTTCTAGTGAGAATAAATTGCATAGGTTATGAATATGCAAACAATGAAACCTAGGCTTATTGGAAATACTTGCCTCTTCGTGCATTTCAATCTAACTTTGTATTTTCTGGAGGTTGATACTTTTGGGTCCCGTTGACTTTCAAACGAAAAACTTCTTCAAAATGTCTTTGTTCCAAGGAAGAATAGATCATATACATTAGGAACTTTCCTTTTGAGTTGAACTGTCCCTTTAAAAGAGAATTTTAAGCACAGTCACATCAGTGCTTTAGTGTAAAGTCCAGAAACCTTAAAACTAGCATTTTTGGAGTGTATGACCTGAGAGTGCAAGTGGAGACACTAAGTGGCTGTGACAATGGGTTGATATGCATGGGAGAACATGAGAAAAGGTAATGGGGGAAAGGGTACGGATGGGGTCTTGCAGTCACACATGCAGTGAGCCCTTCCACACTTTCTAGCATTACTCCCCATGGCCATTTTATTAGATGAATGAGACATGACTGGCTAGCATAGAGCTAATCAACCCAGTTTTGCTGCAGCAGCTCAAATGGGGGACTGCTAGACTTCAACCACTTTCCTCATGGCTGGTTTGTTCTATACATGTAGACAGGGGCTTCACTGCTGATTGTGTGGCTAAAGCCCACCACCTGAGTTTCCGGGTAAGTCCCAGTGGATGTAGCGATCTGAGTGTGGAAGCTAAATGAGTTGCTAGATTTGAGGTTACTACACAGTGACGCAGAGAGAGGGCTTATGTGTACAGACAGAGTATCTCATCAAGCACGTCTAGATGGGGTCATCACATCACCACCGAAGATCTCCAGCTCTAAGCTTTTTCCTTTTGCTCAAGTGGGTTGCAGAAGGCAGCGCAGCGGCGTGGCTTATGTTTCATTGCCGCGTTGACCCAGCGTTTAAATCCAGAAATAGTTTTCGAATCAGAAGCGAATACAGGAAGACAGCACGAGCGAGAGTTTAAACCTGTGCGGTGACAAAGTAATAACAAAGTTCCTATTGAATCACAGAGCAAGACATTTGTAATTTGTCCCTGGTAAAAGCTGCATATACAATACGCCTTGAGAAGAGCGGCTGTGATGGTAAAACAACGCTTCAATGCGGCGAATGGGAAATTGATTGAAGTGGCCATTTGCAAGCAACTCACACCTTCTTATTGTTCATTCGCATCCGGCTTCAAGAGCACTTGTTAACTTTGCAAATATGTTTCTTTAGTGCAGACGCACTTGGTTTTCAAAGCACCATCTGCAGAGGCCGCTGGTTGAACATATAGAGGGTGTCAAACAGCATGCTCATTTTAAATTGTAATTAAACTGGCCATCAGGTACCTTGAGGCTGTTTAGTCTTCAGCAGGATACTAATTACTATAAGATGACCTTTGGAATAATATCTGGTGAATAATTCATAATTGAAGAGATTGCTTCAGAGACATCCGCTCTGAACTTTGTATGCTTACAACTATTTAAATGAATTTTCAAATCGAAGCCTCCGATTTGGTCTGCGAACAGTACAAGGGTTTTTACATATATGGTGAGGTTCCTTTAAAGCTGGTGATAAACATTGATGTGTTTTATTGCCTTTAGTCAAGACTGACTGTCAATATTACACTTTCATCCAGCATGACGCTTACAAAAAAAGAAGAAGCCGCTTAGTAATGTATTAAACGCAAGTCGGAGTTGAATGATATTTTCATTTTCACAGCGATAGCTGACTTTCTTGAATGTCAAACAATTACATTTATACTGATGTGATTCTGGAGCCTTTATATAAATTATATCGGAGCAGGTTTATATATATAGCAGTACATCCTGATTGGTCTCATGAGTGAAATATTAGATGTTAGGTGTCAGGTAGTCGAAGACATGCATTTATCATAATTACCCCAGGCACACTTATGCAAATGAAAGCTACCAAAATGAATTTGTGTTCATTACTGAGTAGTAAGTGACTATATGCACACTGGAATATGTAAAAACAGTAATATTAAGAAAGTTTTTTGCATCAGTTTCAAACTTTTCTACTACAATATATGTTCAAATGTAATTTATTACTGTGATCAGAGCTGAATTTTCAGCATAATTAGGGTGTACCACGATCCTTTGGAAATCATTTTAATATACTGATTTGCTACACAGCAAATATTTCTTATTTTTAGCAATGGTGTGCAACTCTTTTTTAAAGAAACTTTTATTCAAAAAGGATTTGTTTATTTCAACAATAATGAATTTCATAATGTTACTCATTTTTGTTTAAAATAACTCATTTCTGTTGCAGATTTATTAAAAATCCTTAAGAAACATTTAGAAACTGATTAGAAAAGAACTGATTGAACTTTGATAATAATAATAATAATACATATTTTCCTTCTCAATTTCATGGTTTTGCATGTCTTAAAAAACACAAATAAATAGTTTATCAGTTGTGTGTGTGTGTGTATATATATATACATATATATTAATAAGTTGACTGTGTCCTATGGTGTGACAGAAAGAATAAAGAAATAAATCTAACATACAAATAACATAAGAAAAATGTATGTTCAAATAGTTACAAATAGCATGGGAAAGGTTTATCTTCATTGATAGAGTTTTTTTGTTGTTGTTGTTATTGGTTTTTTTTTTTACATTTTGTGTCACCATATGTGAATTTATATTCATAATGTTCCACAAAGTTTCTTGTTTTGCAACTACCCATGTAAAATGTGCTTATGTTTGTTGTTTTATCTTAAATTAAATAATAAAATGTCTTGTCATGTTTGCAGCGCAAGGTGTAATGTTATTACTTTTTTTTTCTTTGTTTTTTTTACCAGTGGGACCAATTTACATGAAATCATAGGCTCCACAAACCTAACAGTCGGCCATGTAAATTCCCTTAATAAGTTACTGTTATGTTTGTGATATTACCATTTGTTTCTACAAGTAAATTCAATTCACTCATTCTCTCTGAAAAGTTCCTTTAATGTTGCCTCACTTTATAATTAACCCTTAAATGGTAAACACAGCACCTGCGCCTGTCCAACTACTTCTTCTCTATTTCCTTAAGAGGAAAAAAAATCAGGTCAAACTAATTCAATCATTAGGCTCAATGCACATTGGCTCTTGCCCTGATACTGTAATAGTATTATGCTGCCCAGTCTCTTGTGCTTCACACACAGGATTCAATTTTCACCGTCTTGCCATAGGCCAATTCATTTTTCCATAAGAGCACACTGTGACCAAAAAGCAGCATGTGCTCATCGTGTTCACAGCGATTTTGAAGCACATGCGACGTAAGATGAGAAGATTTGATTTTCTTATATGATGGGTACAGTATTACTATTATACAGTACCAAGGGCGATTCCGCTTTTTTGGGACCAAACCCCCAAATGATAAGTAAAAGTGGGAATATATGTGCAAACTTAAAATAAAGTGCAAAAGCTGTCACTTGGACACTACCAATTCAAAAGTTGCAAAAGCTACTCATGTGAATACTAATATGTACCTCTAAGCTATTAAATGTTCACCCAATATGTACCTTTTGAACAAGTACTGTCCATGTGTGACAGCTTTTGCACCTTTTTTTTAGGTTTTCTGGAAATGAACAAGCAACTATATATTACTATATCTGATGTTAATCTCAAATTGTGAAGCCTTTCTTAATTGTATCCATAAACATCCATGTACCGTATTAGTTTTGTAAATTGCAAATTTGAAGTTTCTTGCTATTTTGTCAGTCATTATGGATTAGTCTTTGTAACGGCCCACACGGCGCCAGCAGAAAAAGAGAGATTTAAAAGGGGGTGGGGAAATCTATTTCAATTATTGATGGTGATAATGAAAACTAGGTGTTATTTTGGAAAGCCGAGAAAAAATTAGTTGACATAAAACCAATGCAATGGGCAGAAACTTTCAAATGTCTCTAATTGCTTCTTTATAGATTTCACGCTGTCAAGAAAATGAATAATTGGTTTATCTTTCCTGTTCGTTACTCAAAACTCAGCTTTGGAACTTTAATCCACTCGCGGTTTCACAAGTTCTGAAAGCACTGCAAACAAAGACCCTTTCTCAGATAAAAGAGGTTTTCAAAGCCAGACTTTTAGTCGAGCAGATGGAACAATGAGAAATTAGCCTTCGTCGCCTCTATTCATGAGAACCCAGCTCTGGACCGGGTCAGGTGATTGTGTAATGAAGACAATAAAAGCCACAAAAATCAGCTTTATGTGAGCTGACAGGCTTGATGGAAAGTCTTCAGTACGTGCTGATTAATGACTGACAATTGCAATGGCTGATTTAAATAATGCTAATTGGCCAACGGGATAATGATCCGTACATTTCCTCTAATTAGAGACAGCACAGCTCTTTGTGACGGCGCTGATGGGAGGGTTTCTGGGACAGTCGAACAGAAACATGTCCTGCTGCTGCACTGACATTATGTTGACCAAATGTAAATGTACTGTATATACCTATACTGTTTCTTTCTTTGTAGTGAATTAGCACAGCTGCCTTTTTAAGGTTGTTTTTGATGTAGTACCAACTCAATAATGATCAATGGTGAATAAAGACATCATTAAGACAACGTTGACTGCTAAATGTCATTATAACTGTGCATTTCTAAAAGCTGAACATGCAAATGCTATTATCTAACCATCTTGAGACAGATAATAGCCATGCAGGTTTTTATCTTTTCATAAAGTGCATTGGTAAGTGAGTTATGAATAATATATACAAGGACACTCTATATTCATGTTCATGTTCTCACAGCGTCTTCAAATTTCCAGGATAGTCTAAGTACAGCTGTACATAGCAATGGCACACAACTAATGCTAGAAGTGGATGAACACATCTTTATGACAAAGGAATAAATTGGCTCTATTTTTTAGCTGACTTTCCACACACCCCTTACGAATTGGAATTGGGCATATAACTGAAATTCGGCAAACAGAATTTTGCTGTTTTGTTTATCCAGCAACACAGATCAGACATGTAATGCTTTAAAGTCTCCAAATGAGCAGATTAATGTTGTCTGACTCTGTTTCAAAGACTAATTTGCAGTAAATTAGAGGATTGTGGGACCTGTACTGTATGTCAACCGGCAGGCACAAATATAGCTCTATAAACTCCTGTCCAATAATTAATTAAAAGTTTTGTGTGTATATGTGTGTGTGTGTATATATATATATATATATATATAATATCAATGTTGGCAATGTTGTGATGGCAAATATTTTTTGGAAACTGCAATACCTTTTTTCAGGATTCTTTATAAAGTTATAAAGAACAGCATTTATTAAAAATAATAAAAGAAAATAAGTTTTAATTCAAACTTTTGCATGGTAGTGTATTGTTAAAAAAGGATTTCTATTTAAAAGCACAATAGTTTCCAGCACTGATAATGAATTAGCATATTATGCTTTCTGAGCAATAATGTGAAACTGAAGACTAGAATGATGGTGAAAATTCAACTGCGCGTCACAGGAATAAATGTGATTTTAATATATATTAAAATAGAAAATTGTTATTTAACACTTCAATAATATTTCACAATATTACATTTTTCCTGTATTTTTGATCAAATAAATGCAGCCTTAATGAATATATGGAACATCTTTAAAAAATATATATAACTTACTGTTTCCAAACTTTTGGTAGTTAATATATACAGTACTGTGCAAGGATTTTCACCAACAAAAACGGTTTTAAGTCAGTTATTTCTATATTTTACATTTTCAAACATTATTTTTGTCATTAATTGTAATAATGCACTGAGATTATTGTTTTTGATGACTGATCATTGACAACAGCCAGTGCTCCACTCAGAGATTTGATATGATCATCATCCAGTCTGTCTGTAGGTAGGTTAAGGGCTTTTTTTCAGGTAGGTTTTTTTCTTCATCTTGGAGATGTTGCCACAGTTTTGTTTGTTCTGTTACTTCATGTCATTCCAGACTGACTGATGATGATCAGATCAGATCTCTGTGTGGAGCACTGGCTGTTGTCAGACAATAATCTCACTGCATTATTACAATTAAATTGACAAAAATAATGTTTGTAAATGTAGACTGATATTTCCAACTGACACACTAACGCAAAAGATCGAAATAACCCACTTAAAACCATTTTGTGTTGGTGAAAAACTAGAGGCCTAAGACTTGTGCACAGTACTGTGCATATATATAGATATATATATTGTCATGATGAGGAGAGGCGGATCCATGTGCAGCTACAGTATTTATTATAAAACTCAAGATACAAGCAAGCAGGGATGATTAACAGCAAACAGGGACATCAGAGGCAAAGACAAGAGAATAATCCAAAAGGGCGAAGCAGGGGTTGGGCGAACATCAAACAGTATACAAGGGGCGAGGCAAGAGCAAAGGTCTGGGGCAGGTAGGGTCGAGAACAGGAAACAACAGGGGAACAACAGACAGCACTTGCAGATCGCCTTTTCGCTTAACTGATGACAAAGCCAGCAGCAGAACAGTTTTTATCATCAGCGCTTTCACAGTAGCTGTTTGCAGGGGTTCAAAGGGCGCACCTCTGATGGCTTCTAGCACGGTGGGCAGGTCCCACGTGGGGATGGAGTGAGGGCGAAAGGGCCTGAGCCGTCTAGCTCCTCTTAGAAACGGATAATAAGAATATCCTTGCCCACAGTCTGGCCTGCTATAAGGTCGTGGTGGGCTGCTATGGCCGCCATATAAGCCTTAAGGGTGGATGGGGTGTGACCCCTGTCCAGCAGGTCTTGCAGAACCGCTAGAATCAGAGATATCTGGCATGATGAGGGGTTTTCATTGCGCTCCGCGCACCAGCTCGAAAAAACTGGCCATTTCAAGCATAAGCATGTCTCGTAGATGGGGCTCTAGCGTGAAAAATGGTGTCTAGTATGTGCTCGGGGAGACACATAGGCTCCCGTCGAGCTGCCAAACACGTAGGGCCCACAGAATGGGCTGTAGGTGCCAGATTGAGCCCTCTCCCTGAGAGAGAAGGTCTCAAGAAATCTCAAGAATGCCCTGTGTAAAGGGGTTATTTGTACATGAAAGTATACATCTTTCAGGTCCAGTGAACATTCAGTCTGTCGGCTGTATCTTCAAGAAAATGGCTTTAAACGTGAGCATTCTGAACGGCCGTTTTATCAGGACACTATCTGGATGTCTCAGACCGCCATCTCACTTGGGGACTAAAAAGTATTGGCTTTTCTCTTTCTGCACAGGGGACAAAATGTGTCACGCCCCTTTAAGAGCAGTTCTTTCACGTTGGTCCGCAGCACATGAGTGGTGAATGGAGCAGCTTAAGGGGTGTTCAGGCCATGGCTAGACTTTTCGCGCAGTCTTTGCATTTAGAGGACGGCGCTGTAGGTGGCAGTTCTGGCACTAGGGCCGGGGTCCCTGCCTCTTCAGGAATGGGAAAAAAGCTTCTAGCCGACCTAGAGCGACTTCTAGTTGCTCTGCATTGGCTGCTGGAGCTGAGGCGGCGTGAGTCATTGAAACGTGAAAGACAGCGTTCCTTTTAATCGGCCTACAGATCAAAAACCACTGATGATCAATTTGAACAAAACCACAGGCAGATCAAAGCACTGATGCAGACAGAGAAGACAGAGGGAGGGGGGAGGGGCCGCGAGCTGTCTGTGACTGTGTCCCATTTAGATGACTTATTAGGATCGTGCAGCTCGGCAACGAGGTGCACTAATCATCACATGAAACACACACTGAGGAGACAGATTGTGTCGGCATATTTCACTCAAACATACTCAGTCTCAATCGAGAATACAGTTCCCGCCTTGAAGGGGAGAACATGAGAGCGTGAGAGAGTCAGCGAGCCTGCGCAGGTACACTGTGAAGCTGATCGCGCCTTTTTTGCACGTCACTGATGGAGAAGACATCTGAAATCCTGTGGCGGTTCAGTCGGACCCGCCCTCCTCAGGTGAGCTTCGGCAGGAGCCAGCCATTGGTTGCTGCAGCACGGCGGCCAGCCGATTGATAAAAAAAATTACCACTTTGTATATTTTTGAAAGAAGTCTCTTATACCCAATACAGTAAAATAGTAACACAAAATATTAAAATATTATTGTTAATTACAATTTACTGTTTTTTAAATCTTCTTACACTATGTTTCTTGAAATGTTTTCTACCTCAAACTGTCACTGTGAATCCTTTACATATTTACACAATTTTTCTACCGTCATCTTCAGGAGGATGCTGCTACTGGAGCTTATTTCTAACTGGTTAAACTGTAACAACCATATAGTCTTAAAAAGCAGGAAATTCTATTTTAATTGCACATCCTTTTCTGCAACCTGTTTGCAAGCTCAGTTCAACTCCAGGAATGGAACTGTAATAAAAAAAAAAAAAAAGGCATCTGAATTGAATTGTGAATGGCGCAGGATGCTGCTGAGGTAAATGCTTGTAATGTAAATCAGTATGCACGTCCTTATAATCTTATTATATTATCCCAATGCTCCTTCAATCCCCGACCACAATACTCTCAGTGACCTCCAAAACATTCTCATGCCAATCTTAGAATAATTTATTTGGCAGGAGAGTTAAAAAGGAAAAGGGGAAAAAGGTAGACAGCTGTGATACTGCAGCACTCTCTCATTCTCTCTCTCCGTGGCCCTAAAGGAGGATGACCCTCTTGTATAACCTTTGTGAAGCACATAAGTTGCCATGCAGGCCTGTGGCTTGTTGCCATGGCACTATGTAGACAATGCTCCCTCTGAATGATGGGCTCATTGCATGCTGCTGAGAAAATAACATCAAGCCAGAATGATTCATCTTGTAGGAGCACGGTGAAGAGCGCACACAGAATGCTCCTCACAGTGGCGAGTGAGAAAATGAAGAAAGCGGCTCACAAAGAATTCTGAATAATTACTTTTCTCAACGTATGCATGGGACGCCAGCTGAAGTGCGCAAACTTTCGATCCAACATTTCACACCGGCACGTAAATTGAATTAGCGCTTAAAAGCAAAAGAACAGCAGAGAGCCTCAGAGGAAAGCAGAGGTGGTATCAGAGAGGGAATAATTGCTTTCACTGATGTACTGTAAGAGTGGAGACGATTCTTCAATTTTAGATCACCATGAAGGAAAGTAATAAACAGGGAGACCAGTGGCAATTAAATGAATACCACAATGGCAATGGGGCTGCCTCTTAATTATAATGAATGGAAAATTAGATCTAAATTGTTCCACTAAAGCGTGCATTAATTGTATCATCCGTTGCACAATAGAACTTAATTCAGGGGTGTGAAAAGTTCATTACCTGTGATATTCATCATGCCAAATATTTGCCTCGATGGCTCGTGGGAGGGTCGTAAAAGAGATCACGCTCTTCCCTGAGCATTGTTTAATATTCACGTCTGACTAATCATGTCTTTGCTTCGAGTCATTTTTGGATCGTCAGTTCCTCCCTCCGAGTTCCCAAAATCTGTCTGGCTCAGAAACACGTCCAGATGGAGTGTGAACTGTCGCTTCTCGAGGAAAATCAACAAGGGAGTCACCAGTAGGACTCCTTTTCAATTGCGATACAATAGGAATCTTTATCATCGTTGACTCTACCCAATATTGCTATTGTGTTAATGTGTTGTTGGCATAGGGTTTTGTTAACTGTTGAGCAGAGTTTATTGTAAAATCGCCTAGATGGTTTGATAGGAATCCGTAAGCGCCGTTCCGAGGCGCTTTTCTCACCCAGTGGAGTTTCTTTCTCAACCTGCCGCCTCAGAAAGTCCAAGGACACACATTCAAAAGCACAGTGATTGTACAGTCTTGTA
Organism: Enteromius thamalakanensis; assembly: GCA_032357475.1. Lineage (NCBI taxonomy): Eukaryota > Metazoa > Chordata > Actinopteri > Cypriniformes > Cyprinidae > Enteromius > Enteromius thamalakanensis. Next base: position 14,479,189 of record JAUCMT010000026.1, read on the forward strand.
AACAAGTTTAACAACTGAAATAGTCCACCGTCCAACAAAATTACAGCCAACAGAAAGAACTCGATGGAAAACAGCTTTTTTTTCATGTTGTTGTTTTGTTTTTTTAATATAAGAATTTTACGCTTAGACTTATTATATTGAATTCTTTGGAGAGTGTGTTTATATGCACGCAATTTATGCATGCATAATTATAATAATACATATGTATATAACATACATAAATATAATAATAATTATTTTTGATTCTGGTAATGGTAATAAAAATAGAGCATTGTTATTTCTAGATCATTAAATAATACTGTACTTTTGGTTCATCATTATTTGTATGTGCTTTAGAAATAAATGTACATTTTAAGTTGAATATAAATGTAAATAATAAAAGTGTGTTTATATGCATGCATGCATAATGCATAATATTAAAAATTATTTTACACATTTTAATTATAGTCGCTATTATTATTAGTGTATTGTAAAACTTTAGAACAGGGAAGACTTATTTAATTCAATAAATTCTTAATTTGCTGCTTATTAATAGTTAATGGTAGTTATTAAGGTTAGTTATTGGTTTGGTTTAGGGATGTAGAATAAGACATTAATATGTGCTTCTAATAAATGGATAAAGTAATATGCATGCTAATAAGCAACTATTTAAGACACCCTAAAATAAAGTGTTACCATCATGGGTATGATTATTATTAAATCTATAAAATCTGTGAGGAAGTAATGGGGGGAAAATGTTAAAAAGAAGCACCTTTTTTCTGATACACACTGAGCATACATTTTTTCGATTAGTGTGTTTACATGCATACATGCAACTGAATTATGAATAATAATTCGACTGGCATATAAATTGCTTAACTTAGTTCTTGTACTGGGCAGAGGTCATATAAGCAAAATGGTTTAAGCTAAACCAACACTCAGGTATTTGCTCATTACCGTGATTTCACCTCTAGCTTTAATTCATACTGCCAACTTATTTGCACATCTGTTTGTGCTTTGACGTCAAAAACATATACATTTTATAATTAGCTCATTTTTGATCGCTTTGCTGTACATGTAAACACACTAAGTGCTTCACCTGGCATTAGTGGTAGTCATGACTACAAACTCATATATCGACCGTCAAGCTTGAAATAGCTGAAGTCAAAACATTATTGTGAAGCAAAAATTCGTTTGTTTTACAGCCTGAGAAAAGTACTCCTCACTAAAGAAACAAATCTGCAGCAGACATTTGCTTGGTCCCCCACCCAAATAATGTTACAGTATAAAGCCAGCAACCTCTGATTACCAACCGAGTGCTTTAGGCGCTCTCCGCCATCCTGTCAGTCCATGAAATATGTGTTACAATATCTGCAAATAGAGTGTAGTCCTTCAGAAAACTGCTACAGTATATCAAACTTGAGGTCCTTTGAACTTGGAATATAGTTTTCTATTATTGTTCCCTGACAACACATGTGCCTTTGTGCCATCGTCTCCCAAAGCTGACTATTTGGATCAGTAGGGAGAAGTAGCAATTCCAAGGAGGACAAAACAGCAGATCTAGGCAGCTTTCAACCCTGATGCATCCTGATGCGTTGAGATTTGTTGTTTAAGTTGACTTGTGAGGTGTACTTGGACAAAAGCCTTTGAAATGTCAAAGAAATCCTCATAAGACTCCGAGATAAGGGAGTAATGTTTCTTCTATGATGAAGTCATGGCTGAATGTGTCAGAGCGTCCTATTATAGAATCAATCAACTGGATCACACTGAGAGAGCAGCCTTTTCATGTTCAACTCTGATCAGATGAAAACATTCTTTGAAAATCAGATTGTGGTAATAATAGTAGTAGTAGTAGTAATAATTATTATTGTTGTTGTTATTGTTGTTACTGTAACTGGAAATAATTTTGGGACTGGGAACAACAACAAAAAACATTATTAGAATTATTGTCACAATCTCATTGTTGTTTTTGTTGCTATGACTAAAAATAATACTTTTATTTTTGTATTGGCACTAATAATAATACTTATTATTATTATTGTTGTTGTAACTGTAACTGGAAAAAATTTTGGGACTGGGAACACCAAAAACAACAACAATTATTATTATAATTATTATTATTATAATTGCAGTTTTCGTTGTTTTTATTTTTGTTATTATGTTTTTTAAATGAGCTTTAGAAATGTGAAGCATTTACATTCAAATCATTTTTATTAGTTTGTATTATATTTGTATGTATTAATCTCAAATGTGTTTTTAATTGACAGTATAGAATTATATTACAAATGGAAAAGAGCATAAAGTAAACCCATAATTTATGAGAGCAATCTATGAAATCGAGGAGGAGATGACTGTGGGATAAATGTAAAACGTATCAAGTTTTTCCTCTGACACACTGCAAAAAATAATGAAATGCCATTTTGGTTTCTAAATGAGTTGCTTTTCCACTGATGTGATATTTATGTGCTTATCATCACATCTGCAAAAAAAATTTAAATAAAAAAAAAGCCAAAAAGTTGTTCTCTGCTTACATAAGTATTATGAGATGTCAACAAGGTATAAAAAAGAATGAAAGAAATGTCATTACATATACTCTGCACTGATTGAATTTCTGGAGTTGAATTTTATTGCTCCTCAGTTTGATAGCGTCTCATTGAGATGAGTCTCAGAGCTAGCTGATGTCATTTATCGTGCCGTCTGCTCACGCATTCCAGATCGCTAAGACACAATCAAGATACCCAGCATGCAGTCTGGTTTTGCTGGTCCCCGAACCTTCAAGAATGCACAGATTGGTTCCAGCTCAATGGATCCTCCCCATTATTTAATGTATTCCAGTCTATTACCACTGCTTGCTGTGACACCTCATTCCTTTCCACCAATATATAAGAGGTCATTCAATAACTGACACCTCCCTTCCATGCCATAGTCACATTTCTGTTACTGTTTTGGCATGTGTCACAGCTGTGAAGCACAAATTCAAAGATGTATCTGCTGACAGAGATTTCCCTCATGAGAGCCACAGTAAATGCATTCCTCTCAGATGCCAGACAGATCTGTCGAAGACTATTGATCATGCTACAAAACCAGCCATAAAAATCACGGATGACAGAAAAGATGTTAAGAGTATTTCATGTTGTAGAACTTTTATGGAGGGTGAATTAGGGTAATTGGGGCAGCAAAACTCTGATGTCTGCATTGTTTGCTTGAACACAAGCACATTCCAGCTGGGATTTCATGGGCCTGATGTCAAACTAGAGTGGGGACGGTTGTCAAAGACGAAAAAAAATATCCCAAAGGTTGGTGACATGAGATTTTCAGAAGGTTATTGTTAAGAACAAAAATCTGTCTGAAAGATAACAATGTCCCAGACTTTTGTTTGATATTTGTGATGGGATCATGCAGTGAAATCTAGCTAGTATTTATTTATTTATTTATTTGTGTTTCAGATTGATAAGTTTGATCTTTTTTTTTAATTATTATTATTTTATTTTTATATTATGCATGATATATTTTTAGGTTTTAAATATCTATAAATGCATTTAGACTGGCTTAGTGATGGTAAACATTCTTTTTGTTTTGACTAAAACCAGTTAATTTCTTCCTGTTTTCCACTTGTGCCATATATGAGTTCTGTTTTATACTGTTTTTGTTGTGTTTAGATTTGTTTTATTGTTTGTTTTAGTTTGTGTTCTGGCAGTCAGACGTCAAATAAATATATCACCTAAAACTGGATATAGAGTTAAAACATAAAAATAATTTGGCTACCAATATTTTTCAAAATAACTTCTTTTAGTGCACTCTGAAAAAAGGGAAAACATGAGAATAAATAAAATAAAAAATGAGTAAAAAATGAAAGATGATGTAACGCTCAGACAAGCACACCAGAATCAGGACTGGGTAAATGTAACAGAATTTATTGAAACACATAAGATCTGAACATAAACTGTGGATCAGGGTGAAACTTAAAGTATTAAACACAGTCTTTAAACAGACAGGGTTGCAATCTCCTGATCGCTATCCTCGTACTCGGCCCCTTTCACATAGGTAAACATAAAAGGAAAGTTTTCAAGGTGAGTATCTTACAGCAGGTCAAGATCACAAGATCAACAGTGTTTGCTGCAGGTAAGTGAATCCTTGGCCAGGCAGAAACAGCTGAGGACAGAACTTCAAGATCCCAGGTAATGCTGAGGAACTAGTGACAGGGAACAAGAGGTCAGCAGTAGTGGTTTTACCTCAAGCCTAGCCATAGAGCTACTCATGAGGCTTTTAACATGTGCAGGTAATCGCTCGCAGGTGTTTCCAATCAGCTGTTGACTGACATAGATATGTATACTAGCTAGATAGGCCCTTTGACGCTGCTGTCCATAGGAATGATGCGTCAACTCTGTATTAGTTAACACTGGCAGAGGACTATCAATGATTAAAATCACCTTAATTTGCTTAATTTTCAACCGATTTTCAGGCCGTTTGGTTTATTATAAATATCAGACATATATTTATGATAGAACATAGATGAATTAGTTTACTTATAAGTAAAATAATTAATTAATCTATGTTCTATCATAAATATGT
>JAUCMT010000026.1:14505161-14515661 GCA_032357475.1 Enteromius thamalakanensis
CCCTTTTCAGAAAGTTTTTCAAACCAGAGGTGTGAAAAAGCACTGCTGAAACAGGGGGGTGTTGTGACCCTTTAAGACAAACATCTCAACAAGAATAAGATATTCAAATAACAAAAGGAGAAATTAAATTCTAATAAATGAATTTCCACAAATGAGTTTCCACTGTACCAAAATGAGGTCATTCCAGGCTTTCTGATCATTTAAGTACTTTTTAAAGGCATAAAAAAATTAAATGAAAAAAAAAAAATGCATTTTAATAGGTGGTTATGCAGTTGGATGGCAATGCAGTTTATAATATCACTGTTTTCATTTTCAAAAAACGTTTAAGATCTAAATATAAAAACTGCTGTCGTTCTCTCGTTTCAGTGACATTTTCACAAAAACAACACTTATTGTTCTAAAAATTGAACAAGTAACGAACATGCAAAAACTAACCGAAAAGGAAGACTTCATGTGAAAGTTGTGTGTGTGTGAACCCCTTTGGGTGCATTCCTAGAGTCATGCAATCGCACATACAGATGCAGGTGCGTGCTTCATGCCGAGGTGCAGACAGAATGGTGTGATTTCAAAAAAAAAAAAAAAAACGGTCCTTGGTAAAATGCTTTGAATCCTGCATATCTAATGGACTTGAAATAACCATTTTCACAGTTAAAATATCGCCTAGCTCTGTTTGGCTTTATAATGTGAAAAATCATGATCTTATGGAATTAAATGCACATATTATGAGACGCTCAGTTCAACCCTGTGAAACTTTATTGCATCGTTGAGCAGCGGTGGATTCGTATATTCACAGCAGAAAATCTCCACACTTCTTACTCCTCAAGGCAAAACGTGGGCAAATATGATGTGGCATTCAGAATTGGTTCAATGAACAGGTCGAAGTTCAAAAGACATTGCCTGTGCTTTTCTCTATTTCTGTATGGCTACACGAACAAATTCTGCAGTCTACAGTGGCATACAATTCATTGGCATTGATGCACAAATTATTTCACATATTGACATAACATTTATAGTGCCCTCCACTAATATTGGTACTCTTGGTAAATCTTAGCAAGGAGGTGGCTGTGAAAATGAATCTGTATTGTTTATCCTTTTGATGTTTCATTAAAAATTTTTACAAAATTCTAACCTAAAATTGAAAACGGGGAGAAAAACATACGTTGAAATAAATAGTTTTTCTCCAATACATGTTTTTATTGGCACCCAATTATTGCTACTTCCTTTTCCCAAGATAACAGCTCTGAGTTCCCATTCAGTCGGTCACTCTGAGTCACGTCGGTGACCAACGAATAGGAATCTCGCTTCGAGATGGCAAATCTACTCTGCGTGTATATAAACACGCCAATGAAATTGACATAAAATGACATAGTCCAAGAGCGCCATCTGTGGCTGTGTCTGGCCGACATGCGTGATGCAGACAAGACACGGTTCTTGAATGCTCCCGTGTCCCAGACCGGCCTCTTCGGCGACGCGGTGGAAACTTTCGCCCAGCAGTTTTCCACCGCCAAGAAGCAGGCAGAGGCCGTCCATCACATCCTGCCGCGGAGACCTTGCTGCTGCCTCCACTCGGACGCCACCAGCCTAGCCTCACCCTGCTCGTCGCTGAGGGCAGCCCCTGGCTGCTGCCTCCACTCCTCCACAGCCCCAGGAGCAGCCTTCACAGCATTGAGGAGCCGGCAGTTGGGCCCCCGCCTAGCCCGCCCAGGCCCCTACAAGACCCGGTGTAAAGAGGAGATGCAAGAGGCCCTAGGACAGGCAACCCAGGGATGGAGGAGCCTGCTCTTCGGGAGATGGTGAATGCACCACTCCCTCCCCCGGGGGAGGGCCGGGTAGAGAATCTTTTGTTTTTTCAACCGCCACTGGCCTTAGGGTCAGTGGTACCCAAACACTCCACAAAAGAGCAGTTTTCTTTATCTCTGGGTCCCCTGAGGGGACGAGGTGTTGTGAACAGACTTATAAAAAGAGCCGTGTTACACACTCACTCTCCTCTCCTTACAGGCAGAAGTTCGAGAGCCGGGAGGAAGGCCCCACGTACTTCCAGCCTAACTTCTGCCCGAACGCAGGTGAGAGTGGCACTCACACAGTGTGTAACAGGACTCTGCTGTATTCCGGCTCGGCAATGCGATCCAGTTCGCTCGGCGCCCACCCAGGTTCAGCGGCGTTTGCTTCACATCAGTGAACGCTGCAAATGCCCCTGTCCTGCGTGCAGAGATTGCTACTCTCCTGAGAGCAATAGAGCCGGTCCCTCTAGCCGATATGAAGACAGGTTTTAAAGCCCTTACTTCATAGTGCCCAAGAAAGGTGGCGGGTTACGACCGATCCTGGATCTGCGAGTCTTGAATCGAGCCCTTCACAGGCTTCTGTTTAAGATGTTGATGCCGAAACGCATCTTCCCATGTGTCCGTCCCCAAAATTGGTTTGCAGCCATAAACCTGAAGGACACATACTTTCATGTCTCAATCCTTCCGCGCCACAGGCCATTCCTGAGGTTCACGTTCAAAGGCCAGGCATATCAGTACCCCGTTCTGCTCTCCTTGTCGCCCCGTGTGTTTACCAAAGTAGCGGAGGCTGCCCTGTCTCCGCTCAAGGAGAAAGGGGTTCGCATTCTCAACTACCTCGACGATTGGCTGATACTAGCACAATCCAGAGCTCAGTTGTTGCGAACACAGGGACCTGGTGTTACAACACCTCAGCCTGTTGGGCCTTCAGGTCAACTGGGAGAAGAGCAAACTCTTTCCGGTGCAGGGGATCTCTTTTCTCTGTATGGAGTTGGATTCGGTTGCACAAACAGCGTGCCTCACAGAGGAACGTGCTTAGTCGGTAATGGACTGCTTGAAATCGTTTAAACGCAGGACTGCGGTTCCACTGAAACAGTTTCAGAGGCTTCCGCTGGGACTGCTCCATATGAGACCTATTTAGCACTGGCTTCACAATCGAGTCCCGAGGTGGGCGTGCAAACGCGGCACATTCCGGGTTCAGATACGTTCCTTTTCCCCGTGGTCAGACCTGACTTTTCTACGGGCAGGAGTGCCCCTAGAGCAGATCTCCAGGCACGCTGTGGTTTACACAGATGCCTCTTCCACCGGGTGGGCATGCAGTATCAGGAGTGTGGATGGGACTCTGAGACGGGGCACCCTGTGGCACCCGCGCCCAGACCTGAGGACTACCTCGAGGGGTAGTTGACACGATTTCTTCTGCGAGATCACCTTCTACAAGAGCTGCCTACGCATTAAAAAAATGGAACTTTTTCGTCGACTGGTGACCCCCAAAGATGCCCGATCAGAGTTGTGCTTCTCTTTTTGCAGCAAGGGCTGAAGCGAAGGCTGTCTCCCTCCACCATTAAAGACCTTGTCGAGGGCAGGTCCGTGGGTAAGCACGCCCTGTTCACTAGGTTCCTCAGGGGGGCAGGAAGGTTAAATCCTCCTCGGCCCCCTACTGTACCCTCTTGGGACCTCTCCCTTGTGCTGAGAGCGCTGAGGGAGGGTTCCTTTGAGATGGCTGTCAGAGGACAGCCATGACAAAAGCTTCATTTTGTGCTCTGTGACTAATTCTTGTGTTTATTTTGATGTTTGAGTTTGGATTATTTCCCCAATGGAAAACCCAACCATTGACCCATTATAAGATTTCTAACAGAGTCAGTCAGTAAAGATTTGTTATTAGTTTAGATGTCTCCAGCAGAAATATAGACCCACAACATCAAACACAGCAGTATATTTAATTGTACACATGGAGTACTTTTTATCCCTGTGTTCACCTAACACATCTTGAGTGTTTTCAGTTTTTTTTTCCCTCTGATCATAGAAGCCAGTTCTGTTTGTAGTTACAGTCATGTCTGACAACTGAACATGCTGGAGATTGTTTTTGGATAAGTGAGGATTTTTATAAAGGTTTTCTGACCTTGAGACTCAACTATTTTCTGGATTGGAAATTTGTAATTATTTCCCTGATGGTGGAAATGGTCATTTTCACTGTTCTTGCTCTTTTCTTAAAGCCACTTCACTAATTGGTGAAGCTCAATTATCTTTTGCTTCACATCATAAATATATTATTAGTTTTTTTCTCATTGTGTTGATGATTAAGGGAAATTGGCCTTTGTTTTCCCTCCTATATACAGTATATTTCTGTGAAACAAGAAACCATGGCTGGATAATTTCATGTTCATAATCACCCTGGAGTGCTTAAAATTGTGAATATAAATGGGAATAGATATTTTACTCATATAAAAAGTGTATGGGGTGCTAATAATTGTGGTCAACATGTATTTCATCATGAGAATTTCTCCATATTCATTTGTTGTACTATAATTATATGTTAAAATTTTGTACATTTTTTTTTAATGAAAGTTCAAAAGGATAAACAATGCAGATTTATTTTCACAGCCACTTTTGCTCAGATTTACCAAGGGTACCAATATTAGTGGAGGGCACTGTATATCAGACTGACTTTTCAAGCAATTAAACCTCACATTGCTGTATGCATTCATCTATTGTTAAATAGGTCATTTCAGAAGCCAAGGCCTGAGAACATTAGAACAAAATCAACTTAGTCTTGAACGTTCGTTGCAAGGCTATAAGATTATTCAAGCCTGGCAATCATTTTTCAAAACCAGACGTGTTCCTGGTCCTGTCTTCCTGTTCGGAAAGGTGTCTTGAGTTGTTAGTTGCCATGGCAACTTTTACACTGACCATACCCTATTGCAGTGCTTTTTTCTGGGCCCACACCATTGCACATTACATTTTCCTTACATAAGTCTGCACAAAGGTCTTTTTTTCCTTATTACTTAACTCTTAACTGTTTAAAGAAATAGTTTACCCCAAAAATGTAATGTTAAGAAAATGGGATTACTTGTACATTATTGTGATGCTTTTTATTAGCAGTTTGGAGTTTCTGACAGCATGTTTGCACATGATGCATGTTACTCCCATTTTCAAAACAATAACAGAGGCGAAGTTCGATGACGGAGCATTGAACATGATGTCGTTTTCACAAATCATGCTCATGGATTAAAAGCTCACTTATATCCATTTAATCACCTAACCACCTGCACATGACTATTACTTGCACAGTGAATAATATATATTTGCTTACCCTTCTATTAAAACACCTGTGAGAGTGGAGTCTCTGTCCAGTCTGTGGTTTTCACGATGCTCCCTCCATTTCAGAAACGCCACACCAAAATTAGTTTTCGCTTTATTTTGTTGAGTGTTCCAATATCTTCTTGCCTCGCTTTGTATACATTAAGTTTTTTGGGATTGTGGAGAGTGTAATCATGATCCATGATATGGAAGTACACTGTAAATAACTACCACTTCCACACGTGTTGCCGTAGTATTTATACTGTAGGTGGAGGATAACGTAGATATTTGCATCAATGATAGGTGACATGAAACAGGAACATTGTTTTTCTTTGAATTTATAAATTCTACAGAACTGTTAAGATAATGTAAATACACAGCTGCATGAAATGTATAACATAGTGCAAGTGGTTTTTGGATATCTTCTTACAAAAATCTTACATATTGTGCCTTTTTAAGTGCTTATATTTGCATCGTTTATGGTTGCTCAAACCTATCAAACTGAGTAACCACAAGGAGCTTTTATCATGAGCCAAAAGTTGGTGTTCATAAGGGGAGAAATGGACTGAATAAACCTGCATCTGCGGTTGGGAGAAGCCGATAATGTTGTTTGTGCAGTGACCGCTTTTTCAAAAGTTGATAAAATAAACACTTTTCAAAAGTACAGAGGCATATTTTTCGGATGCTTTCAATTGTGTTCTGCAGTAGAATGATGTCTATGCCTGGTTGCATAAAGCATCTTAAGTGTAATTGTCTTTTTGGAAAGCTTCTCTTTTTAATTAACTAATTATTTTAATGTGTTTATTCACAGTCATTTATTGATCAGATTACATATGCACATAGTCAATGCATTGAACTTGTACATATGTTTGAGCTTCCAAAAAGCTATATGAATATCAATCTGAATAATTTTATGATTGATAAATGGACAGAAATTATGAGAAATATTCAAAATATATTATCTTGTATATTTTGTCAAAAATGAATGAAAGTTTTTTTTAGAACGTGTGTGTGTGTATATAACCCCAACCCTAACAGAACTTTACATTTTGTGTGAATTATCATCTTGTTTGGTTCCTCTCTTTCGTATTTAGTTTTCTTTTTTCCCCGACTCGTCCACCCTTTGTTGTTTTCTGTGAAAACACATCAATACTTGGTGTCAGATTTATTAACACCTTGTGTCAGCACATACCCGTCTTTTGAACTGTACTGTGATGTTTTACTAAGTACAGTGAAGAATTAGCATGACCTTATTGAATATGCGTTTGTAGAAGTTTCCTTTTTAGACACAAATGTTATAGAAGTTATAACATTTGCGCTCGTCATTTTGTTTTTGTTTTCTTTATTATATGCAACATCCCAAAGATATTCCCATTGGTTAGGGTAAAGCACACCTTAAGAGTTATACTTTAGGCAAAACCTAAGGTGCTTAATGAAACCATGCACTGGAGGACAAGTTGCTTTGCAGCACAATGACAGGCTATCACTTCAGTTCCTCTTTATAACATAATCATGTCCAACATATGTTGTGATTTTCCGTTGATAGGGTTTTTTTTGCAGTGGTGTCTAAACCAGTACAATACTGTGCTCCATCTCATCCATGCTTTCCACTTTCTGCCCTCCTTTTGAATTTTGCATGTCATGAGAATCACAAACTAGCTGCTTCCTGCAGAGGATCCATTGCTGGGTAGGTGATATAATGTTAAATTTCTCCAGATCTGTTGAGATGAAGAAAAACTCATCTACATTTTGGATGGCCTGAGGGTGAATAAATTATCAAATGTTGATTATTGTTTGAAATATCCGTTTACCACGCTGCATAATTTAAAAAAAACAACAAAAAAAACAGAATAAAACAACAGAATAAAGTTGTAACCTGATCCGATATGTTTTAATTTAGAAGCCTAAAAGATGAATAATGGCATCCCATCCATTCTGCTTTTCATTCCCTTTATCTGAGTTTTGCACATCATGAAAAAAATGCTTAATTGAAACAAGCTATTCGCTGCAGAGGATTAATAAATCTCATAAAATCTCATTTATGACTGCATAAAGAAAGAAGTGTTTTATTCTGTCAAGCAGGTATGTGATTTATTGATGCTTATGAATGACTGACGTGAACCCAACAAACTGCTGCCAATGCCTTATCAATTCAACAATGTGTAGCTACAGAAAAAATAAGTCCATGTCCTTGCTCTTTCTTGCCTTGAGGCCACTGAATGAGCGAGGTGACAGAACTCGCAATCACTAACCGTATTACTTGTACTCATTTGTTGGAGCTCTTCACTCTGATTGCTGAGTGACTCATCATTTTGAAGGAAATTGGCTGCTTGAGCAATTTTTATTTCCAAGGAACAATGTTACCTCCATTTACAGAGAGGGACAAGAGACTTCAACAAATGTATTTCATATGAAACTTATCATGTCTTACGTGTTTTAAATACGAGCATTCTGGCACAGATTGCTTTTTTTTACAAAAAGTGTTGTTTTTACATGTATTAGTAACGTCTTTTAATGCTCCAGACTGATTGAGCTTATATTGGTATCAAAATAAGGCCCTCAGAGAGGAAGTCTACACAAGGCAAAAGCATTACAGGATTAGTTCACCCAAAAATGAAAATTCTGTCCGTGTTTACTCACCCTAATTTATTTCCAAACCTATTCCAAATCATTTTCCCTCGTCTCCTGCTCTGATTCAAATTTGTTTGAAATGACACGGTGCAGTTAATTGCATTAAAATCAGTGAATAATAATGTAGCATTTCAATTATTTATATAGATAATAGGCTATAAACTCTATCTTATAGTTTCAGAAGATTTTAAATCTAGCATGGGTTCTTGTTGTTGTTGTTTTTTTAAATTCTTTTAAATTGATCATTTTGTTTCATGAAACAAAGACAAGGATATTTAAAGTATGTCAAATGAAGTAGGACAGTATTTAAAAATGGTGAAAGATGGTCTTTTATTTAAAAAGATTATTTGTTTGTTTTTAGTTTTTTTTATGTGATAAATTTCAAGGTTTAGTGCATGGTTCACAAATATCTTCTATTGATTGTCGAAAATGAAAGAAAATCACACTGGTTTGGAAAGTAAAATACTTCATTAACCCGACTGTTGGCTAGCAACTGTTGCTAAGCAATATGACACATTTTAAAAGTCGACTAATGTACAGGTGCATATCTGCTCTTTTACTTTCTTGAAACATAGCTTATTAAGATTTTAAAGCGGAACTATATATTTTATAATAATGCAATAAACATGATGGATGAAGAAAATGTAGGATTATGATTAGATGACACATACGCTGCATCTTATCTCTATCAGAACAACAACTTGCTGTTAACAAAAGCAACACGTTGCTGTTGTTCAGGACCGAACGCATCCATTCAGCTTGTCACTAAGCTTCAAAGATGCTATTTATTATGCTCCATTTTTGTTCTCCCGTTAAAATCCGTGCTGAAAATCAATGTGGTTAAACTGGCAAGACTCCAGCCACCAACGTAGACCTGCAGGAGAGAGGTGTAATAATTGACACAACGTTGACAAATACAGCAAATGAAAAAAGCTATGCGCTTTGTGCTTATTGCGTCAAAGCAAATAGATCAGTAAGAGTTTTAGAGATGACCTTATTTAATCATGTTTCATCAAGTTAAAAATACACTGCGAGGAAATGCTGGAACAGTTTGTAAAACTCGATCTTGAATAATTTGTGAGGTTAAATCAGTGGTATTTGTTCTATTTTTCATCCATTCTAAATTTGTGCAATTTGAGCCTTCAGTATTATTATGTGTTTGAAATGTCCTTCAGCGTGCACTGAGAGTAAAGTGGATCTCGGACTGCCGGGCCCAGCAGTATATTTAGATGTCCTTTTAAGATCCAGCCCATGATGTAAGGGTTTTTGGGTTTAAGACGACTGCTATCATTTCTTTTGATATTGTTACGTGCTTGCATTTGCATAATCAGTTCAATCTTTCACCGATATCGAAGCGAACGTTTTCTTTCGTCTAGTCCATTGTGAAAGAGTTCTGTGAATGCACCATCATACTGTAAGCAGATGTGTGCTAACTGACTTTGACACCTGTGTAGTTGTTATTGATTTTACAGTGGAACTTAATGAAAGCCGAATTACTATAAAAAACAAAAGGCGGTATTAAAGTGATAAAAATATGCACTGTTTCTGACAGGCTAACAAGCATCAAGAAATTAGCTGCCACTTTTTGACAGATGCCTTGAAGACACCCCCACCCCCCTTGAACTCTGAATTGATAAACAGAAGCGTTTCAAGTAAAGCAGTGAAGGGTGTGAAGAATTTATTGACATGGGAACCTGCAGAGCTACAGCGTGACTTTATGAGATAAATAGAGGGGGTGGTGTATTTGGGTTCAATTATCATGTGCTGTTTTGACTTGTCAGACACTTTCATGATGCATATGTTTCCTTATCGAATGGCTCTCCGTCCTTTTAATCAGGTTTTTTAGGCTGAACATTACAATTCTGCTTTCCAGCATGCTTTGGTCATCATTAATTAAGACGGCTCAGTGTTGGCTTATTGACCTCTGTGGCACAGGGGATTTTGATGGGTTGTGAGGAGCTCATGGAGTCTGGCCCAAAGCCTATTTTTTTCCCGCCATTCGGTCATCCACCGTGTTTGATGCATGGCAATTTAAATCCCCTCTTCTAATTAAATGTGATCTGCACTTGAGCTAAATGACATTTTTACAGAAGGCTATCTGGTACCTTCAAGACAAGGTGACATTCCACTTTCCATTATACAGGATTATAACAAGTAGCCGGACTCTCACAAAGTACGGCTTGAGCACTGGCTGTCCCTGCAAAAATCAGTTATGGTGATGTGCAGGCAGCTTTGAGGAATCAAAGGGATTTGGGACTTAATTCACAGCTTAGCCATTACATCCCAGGTGTCAGCACAATGCAAAGTTCAGCACTAAATCATAGTCATCATTATTAAAATAATGCCATCAGTTGTTTCCTGCAGACTTTGTTAAATGCAAAGTATTCCAGCGAATTCTTCCTGTATGTATTCATGTTTTTAACACCGTTGAATCCGATTTTTCAAGTTGCATTCTAGGAGTTCTGCAATGCACTGGGACTTTTTGTTTGCTTGAGTCAGACAGTCAATGCAGAGGTGGTCGAAGTACACAAATCAAGTACTTGAGTAAAAGTACAGATCCATTCTATAAAATATTACTCCAGTAAAAGTAAAAGTAATCCTTTTTCAATTTTACTTAAGTGAAAGTATAAAAGTACTTGTTTTTTTATGTACTTAAGTAAAAAAAGTACTGCAATTTTTTACGGTCTACTTAATTTTATATATCAAATTTTTTTCACAATATTACTGCTAAAAATACCTGAGATTTTTGACGAGCATATGATGCAGTAATGTTTAATGTGAAGCTTACACTGCA